>BMAV01001045.1:190805-324490 GCA_019973955.1 Trichonephila inaurata madagascariensis
TGAATAAAGAATTTTCGAAATAAACTTACGTTTCTATATGAATATTGATTTTTTTTGCTGCGCACATCAAGTTAAACCTTGTTTGTTTGGCCCAAGTTAGCCTTTGAGAGCCTGACACCCTTCCTGTACATTATCTGCGTTAGTCATACTTTCTGCACCATTCTATTTATTTATTTGAAACTGAGAGGGAAGAGAAATTTATATAACGATAATGAAATATATATTAATTTTGTTCGATGTTTCATGTTCTGATTTTAACCCTGTTCGGAAAATCGGATGACTGACTTTGAATGATTTATGTGATTTGTCGCCTTTTAGAGTAAGATTCCATTCGAAACGCCCCAAAAGTTTAAAGATTGAAATCGCTAACGCACAATAACACAATATTTTAACTACAATGGATATGTATATAAACTGAATAATAATAATAAAATTTGAAAAATTATTAGTTTATACACGGAAATATATAACATTTTACATCGCTATTCTACGACGTTGTAAATAAAAAAATTTGCTTTCTTTCATGCCGATTTCTTGGGGTTTTGCCTTTGCACGTCACTTGGATCCGTAGAGTCCCACGCAAATATTTGTTATAGTAAGTTGATCCAGGATTTAAAACTAGTATCGTGTCCTGAAACACTCTGTATAAAGGGGAGTTTGAATCTCCCCTTTATACAGCCCTGGAGGATTAATTAACATGGGCTGTTTAGTACGGAAAAAGAAAAACTTGATGAGAACTCGAGAATCCTTTGGTTTACTGAAATAAGTTCTGGATCAGTAGTACAGAACACGTATTTAAAGGCATTTATAAATATTTAATCAATACATACTATACGTGAAATATTGCATAAGACTCTTTCATTTCGTTTTTGTTTTCAACTGCATTTACTGGATGACCGCATTTTGGTAATCTTATCTCTTCGTTTTCACTGCTTGAAGAGAAAGGCACAAGGTTATTGAATCGCTATCTGGAGGACTTATCAGTCCGAGACGCTCTTCCACTGATAATAAAAGAGAACACACAAACATTTTTTTTTTCATTTCTCGCTTCCTCTCATGTTATTATTCACTCCTTGAACTAGTCACACCCGGTTTTGGGTAACGGACTTCGAACTAATACCGTAGATCGGAAGATGACGAATGAAAGTTATGGTTTCAATTAATTAGCTGTTTAAGAATATTTTTAGTTTTAGTTAACCGTTTCGTGCGGGTCATTTATTTCTCTTTTGAATTTCTCACAGTTTTTTTTTTATAATTTATTAACAATTAAACAATGGCATTTAAGGAAATATATTTTATTTTGCCGAATTTTATGTTAACATTTAAATTTTAGGGGTGGGAAGAATACTTCCCAAGGAACCATTCACGGTTATGAAGAAAATTAAACTGAATGGTGATTATTTGCCATGAAAATATGAGAAGCAAGGGGATATCACATTCTGCACACATGCAGCGGGTCCTTTTTTCTTGTCTCTTTCTGCTACATTTCCTACATCATATGTAGATGGAAACCATCTTTGGCATATGATTTCCCCCACTGGCAAAACTCGCATCATCCGGAAAGCACACTTTTTTGCTTGGAAGCTAACAGGACGTCATTTCCTTTTCTTTGAGGAATATCCATCTATTAGCTGATGAGCTAATTCTATACGGAATGTTATATATAGCTGGTCTAAACTTCTGTTCCTGATGAAACTATTTATGATGGCAAGGTCAATACGAAAATAAAAGATACAATGCTACCATTTTACAGATCTTCCTAATTGGTACCTTTCTTTGATCGACCCCTCCCATAACATCGGTATATACAGTAACAGCTTTTGTACAAGATACTTCTTCTTTAGTACCATCTTTTATTTGTCCGATTTACAGATGTCATAATCGCTGGATTATGTGCAGTAGCACAAAATTGAAGCGAGAATTATTATTCCCATCGTTATAATATAGCAAGGCCAATATACTATAATGGGTTTGAGCTTCCCATAGGTGTATTTTGTAGGATCATGTAGATAAGAAGTAATCTTCCCAAGAAATTAAGCAGCGCTTGAGAACCATACAATTAAATATTAGTCACTCTTTAAAAATCCTCTAATTGCAAAGCACCCCGTTGTGTTTAGAAAATATAAAAGCTACAGGGATAAAAAAAATAGCAATTTTTTACAGAAATCAATATTGTTGAGCCTTATTTAAATCATTAATTCTTTGTAGTATGTTGCAACACTCGTCTTTTGGTCAGTTTGGTCCAATCTTCTTCTAGGACAATTTTTAATGTCTCATCCCCCTCCCCCTTTAACTTTCTATCTTTCATAAACTCATATTTATTTATTTATTTTTGGATTCTAAATAATAATAAAGCAAAAAATGAATATACTAGGGGTGGGGTACCTCCCGTCCAGCTACTGGCGGATCAACCCTCATTGTATAAATTGTACAATTGTTCATACATTATACATTGCTCAAATAGCAAAACTGCAATTTACATCTATTATGTAATTCTATTTTTATGTTCTTTTTTTTTTCGCAAAATTCGTTCTTGGCGCTCCTCTTCAGTTAAATTCAACCTTGAAGTTGCATCGTGAAACACTTCATTGAAAAAGTCCCCCGATTTTGACAAACCTGCAACTCTTGCAGCTTCTTAGAAAGTTGAGTATTTAGTTCTGTTTACTGTTAATATGTCTTCGTATGAGACAACGCCTTCCTTTTGACGCAACGATTCTAGTTCAGTCAATCGTTGCGATATATTTCCGTGGGAGCAGCTTGCCGTAATGTACTATCGCAATCACACTGGTGACATTTTTTTTAAACGAAGCATACGATTGCCAATTCAGCGCGTAAGACACATGCCAATCGGGGCTGCTAACTTGGCGAGTTATTTTGAACGTTGTCATTGTTGTAACGGTACGTAAAATAAATTTATGACAGCATCACGAAAAACATTTTTTTTATAGAGGAAGATGTATTTCTAAGTTTTTTAAATTTGTTTATTCCTTTTGAAGAAAATTATAAAAACAGGGAATGTTGCTTTGAGGTAATACCGAGTTAAGAGGTCAAAATCTATAATGAAAGCACATTATACGCAGCATATATTACGAAAGATGGAAGTTTCTGAAGCAATTCTGAACAATATTTGATCTTTTTGAAACCGTAGCCAGCCGGCGCATTTTGTCATTACCTACAGTCGAATAACCGATTTCAATTTGCAATTAGTAGCGCTGTCCATTTGTTTTATTCGGTACCAGTTCGTTGATTAAAAGAGTTAACTATGGGCATGATTACATTATAAAATCAATTCTATGAATTTTGCAGGTGATCGAACCTTATAAGGGTCTTCAACCCGTGGTCCACTGAAGGCATTTGAATGGCCCTTCATTTAAATTTGAGGCAGTTTCAAAAAAAAAAAAAAAAAAAACGTAAATAAATGCCATTTGTCGTAAAAAAAAACTCCATTTTTTTCCTGTTATTCTCGATATTTTAGCATTTCACTAATGTGTTTGAAATTCATTTAAGATAAAATTTTCTGAAAAGGACGAATTTTGTCACTGTATCTTAAATAAATTTTAATATAAAAAAATCTGACTACGCATAAAATCTCAGTATTTTTAGGAAAAAAAAGGGGACTCTTATCAACAAGTTTGCGAAGTATTTTAATTCGTTTTCCATTTATCTTTTTTACAAACCGACGCACGTATACAAATCTGTAAACACCATCTTTTCCCTTCGGAATCAGTTGTAGTTTTGTCAAGCAAATCACCCTTTTTTATAAGTTTCCTGTCTACAATATTTTTTTTTGACAATCGTATGCCCCACGGATCATTGTGAATTTATTGATATGGTCCGCGGATCATTGGAAATTTATTAATTTCGCTTTCCAGCTTGAAAGCTTGAAGACCCCTAGTGTAGACTATAGAACAGAGGGTTACTTTCCGTCCTAGTATTCCAGAATACTCCAAAATTGTTACATAGGGTTGAGATCTGGAGATCATTGGGTCCACTTCAAGAAATTTATACCACTGTTTCTAAGTACTTACTTATTGCATGTCACATCATTTTGTTTGAGTTTAATTTTTAAAAAAAGTTCTTTTACTGTGTCTCTTATTCCTTACAGCCCCATGATTCAGTATTGGAAGGATAATGAGCGCACACAAGTAAAAGGACAGCTATTTTAAATAAAATATCTTTAATAACAATTTTTTTGAAAAAAACTAACAAATAACGAAAATACAATATCACAAAATACTCACTTAGTCATAAAATTATACACCGCCATAGTTTTCTACACATATACTCTTTATTCTACAGTACTCTGCACTCTCATTTCATTTCAGTTCCAACTACTCAAAAAACGTGGTTGTCGAGGTCGCCGTAAATCCCACCCATAATTGCGTCTCCAAAAATATGAGAAAAGGAAGATTACAAGACCTTTTTGAGTATATTCATGGATTGACTAGAGTTCATTGTCCCAGAACAGATATCCACTTTGTCTAAATCAGGGGTACTCAACCTTTTTTTGCTGCCAATCCGCATTCTTATGTTAGCTATTTCACGCAGGCCGCAATGTGAGGATTATTGGGGGGGGGGGGGGGGAAAAATTGTAGATGAACTAAGTTATCTTATTAATTTTCAAATGTGAAAAATATTTTGCTTTTTTTAATTATTATTTTTTATTTTTTTCTCTAAATTTATCGAACTCTAAATTCGAAGTATTTAAGGAAGAGTCCACACACACACACAATTTCTGCATCAGTAAACGATTTCATATGATTATAACAATAATATAACAAATTTCATTTGATGCATTTGTTACCACTGTGACATTACCACTGACAAAACACTTTGTTGCTTTTACAAATATTATTCAAGAAGGCCTATTTATCACCTCTTGAAAAAGATCTTCGAGGAAAAGTATCATTGAATGATTCGTGTGTCTACTGGTGTTTTTATTACAAAAATCAAAAAAATTACTGATTCATGTTTGTTTTTATTACAAAATAGTCAACTTCCTAATCGTATTGAAACAACATGTTTTCTTCGGATACGTTTCACTAGAAAGACATGAAGGATAGTTAAAATTTGGTTGCACTCATAAAATAGTCGCTACTCTATTATTGTCTATTATCTCAAACGGTAACAGTTACAAAAAGAAAAAAATATCAATTCGCACCCGTGTGACTTCGATAGCAAAAACGAAAATTGATATATTTGATTTCTTGATAAATAATTTCCCGCTTAATTTTTTTTTTATACATTGCTCCTAAATAAAGGAATTTCTCATAGCAATGGTCCACTTAAAAAGGCCTGGTGAGTCGCAGGTTAAGTATCGCTGATCTAAATCCTCAACAACCATGTATCTCTGGATCATAACACTGTTTTCACCTTTTTTACCTGTACTTATATGTTGCAGTACTATTCATTTTTATGATGACCTAAAAGATAAAAGATATTTAAATGTATACAAAAAAAATTATCTCGGTTACTACACGAAATCATTTAAGAAATCTCGTTTCAATATTTTCCAAACAATGCATTTGTATAAAACACGTTTTCGGGTCGGCAACTGTACACTGGAAATGGCATCTATTTTTACTAAAACATTCGTAACATTTGTACCAGTAAATCAAAAATAATTTTAAAAAAATGGCATTTCTTATAAACCTAATATGTTGGTCTTCAAAATTAATTACAAGACATCTTTGTTAATTTCTGATTAATTTCATGATTTTAATAGTCGGATACCTCAATATTGAAATTAATTTCGCCTGACAGCAATTAGAATTGTTGAAGTAAGAAGTGATATTCCACCTTCCAGTGACTGTTGATCTTGAAAAACAGTGAAATACGTTTAACGATAAAACGCTTAAGACAAAATAATACAACGGTTCCATCAAATAACGTAATTTCATGCATTTTTTCTCTTAACACGAAACGATAATCGCTTAACACGAAAAGATTTCACTTCTGGGAATGAACAAAATACGGAAAACACCAGAGGCTTACGAGGGATGTGGAATAAAATAGAGGTCATTTCACATGTTTTGTAGAAAGGAGGCTAACTTATCTTTGAAATACCCTCGGAATAGCCTATGACACGAGCCAGTTTTGTATAAGCTACTTTCAACCTTCCCACCCCTACAAACACCAAACAAAAACAACTCATCTCTCGTTAGCTAGCATTGAAATTCAGTGGTCGGCTGCGGTAGCCGAGTGGTATAGGTATCGGATCGTGGCTGGCTTTGTCACGAGTTCGAGCCCAGTACCATTAAAGACCTGCCGTGTAGGTCAGCGATGCACGCTAAATCAGTCGAGAGCTCAAACGTCCTCCCGTTGGTGTGGTAGAAGAGGGCGGTGCCAGCTCAGGTGTCGTCCACGTCACTTGACCATGGTTCAAAATTATGTGGTCCGTTGCCGAAAGCCCTCATGTAGCTGAACAGTGTGACGTTAATATTCACTCCCTCACTTTCAAATTCAGTGACGAGTACATCGCAGTGTGAGTAAAAATCAATGAGTTTGGTTCGCATTATTATTATTCTTATTTTAAAAGAATTAGTTTGCAGACACAATGGTAAAAAGCTCAGAGAGAGAAAGCAGAATGCTATTTTGCTTAAAATGAAGATGGAGCTCCTTGACGCTGTTGATCAAAAACAGAAGGCGAAAACGGAAATCTGTTAAGATTTTGGTATTGTTAACTCTAATTTATCAACAATAATTAAAAAAAAGAGAGAGCAAATTACGTAAATGTTTGAAAGGTTTTTATTAAATACATGCATATACACATATCTATGTAAATAAAATGTACTCTAATAAATTTAATTTTGTTAAGGTTTTATTTTTCTTCCTTTTTTGCAATATCTTTTAACGAGAAATTCTTTTAACGTGAAGAAATATTTCATTCCCCTCAGTTTCGTGTTAAAAGATGTTCACTGTAAAAGTAATACTAAAAAGGAGCTCAAGTAGAAGGTAAAATTTGAAATATCTATTGAACGTTGAAAATTTAGTTCAAACTGTCAAAAAACGAAATCTTTTGGACCATAAAAATCATTTATCAGTTTTTATAGTAGCATTCATTATCTCATTTTGTTTTTTATACTTGTTTGCAGGCTTAAACGAATATTAGATCTAGACCGTTTCATATCACAATACTTGTCTTCAAACAGGAAGGAATTGGAAACAGAAGGAAATTTTTTTCTGGTATATCTTATCTAAGCAAAACGTGAAATGGTAGCCATTCAATTCATTTCTGTCTCGAAATTGTTGAAGATAACAGATCCATGTGTCCTAGAAAATTTCGGAAATCGATAAAAGCTGAAGCTGAAATTTTTTTAGTGTGGCTAAAATAACGAAGGACAAAAGAGCAACTGATTTTTGAAAATTTCAAATTAAGATCTGATATCCTAGGGAAGCAGATTTCCTCATAAGGCATTCAAACAAATGCTTCGCGCTCCAAATTATTTTTATCATAAATTGCATTCTTTTTCTTGCTTCTTTTAACTGCGCTCTCGTTAATATTAGAATCCTCAATATTCTTAGCTTTCAGGGAATGAATTTTTAACATTAAATATAATATTACACGACAAAACTACTATTGATAGATATATATAATCACTTTTAAATTATAATAAAAAGACTTTTCATATCTAAGATAGATAAAAGACTAAGATATATAATCACATAAAAAGACTTTTTTTAAAAAATTTATCTTAAAAGGCTTGTGGCAACAAATTGATTTTAAATTTATATCAAAAATGTATATTTCTTTAACCAATTATTTTCTATATTAAATCAATAGTTCTTAAGGTATCCGACTACGTTCGAAAAACCGTGATTTTGCAAACGCGCATAAATGGATAATTTTCATGATATTTAGTATCACTTAGATTAGAATACATGTATATAATTGTTTTAAGGACATTTTAACAAAAAACGTTATTTAAATACAATATTTTGACAAAAATTTCACTTAGAATAATCTTTTTTCAAAATGTTCTCCTTTTGTGAAAAATGCTTCTATTATAATAAATATTTTCCTTTATATAGCCTCAGACCTCTTACAGGGCTCCATTTTAGAATTTTTGTATAAAACTAGAATGGTTTATCCATATTTTACGAACAGAGGGAGCAATTTTAAGAAAACCATAATTATTTTCAATTGTTGGTAACTCTGAAAATAATGAGAATTTTTCAAAAATTCTAGTTGAGCCTCTGTAGAGAGGTCTGAGCTATACACAGACAAAATATTATTATAATAGAAGCTTTTTTCACAAAATAAGAACATTTTGAAAAGAGATTATTCTAAGTTAATTTTTCGCCAAAATATTGTATTTAAATAACTTCTTTTTGTCACAAAATGTCCTTAAAACAATTTTGTGCATGTATTCTAATCTGAGTGATACTAAATATCATGAAAATTATCCATTTATGCGCTTTTTTAAAATCACGGTTCCGAACGTAGTCGGATACCTTAAGCATTCATCTCGATGTAGCCCTTGTCATTCATGGTTTAAAGTTCCTAATGCATCCTCACGGGATAGTGCCTCTAAACTAGGGGTAAGCAACGTGATGCCCCCCGAGACTTTGATGTCCTTGAGATCTCAACCCCTCATTCAAACATTAAATTCTAAGAACTAGTAAATCTATCTATATACAGTAATATCCCTAACTTAGCGATAGGCGGGACAGAGTGATAACCGCATTTATAATCGGACCTCTATATAACTAAGTCGCTAAATCCAGGAAACAAGTTTGTTATATGGAAAATTCGTTACATCGAGGTTCATCTTTCAATTTTCTTTATAAACCACATAAAACAAATTTTAAATTCATATACACAATTCATTTAAAAAAGGAATTATTTACACCTTTTTTAAAATGAATATATGTTTATTTCTTTTATATATCTTACCTATCAAAAAAAAAAAAAAAGAGGAAGAAAAATAGCAAGGAAAACAATAAAAAGCAATGTCGAATGTGTCACTGTATTTTCAATATTAAGAAAATTATTTTATATTAAAATTAATGAATTTTAAGGACATTTTCTAATTTAAAGTTTGCAAGTAATATTATACATACATTATTTTATAACTAGAACATGGAGACACGGGACAACTCCACTGAGTAAGAAAGGCGATATCGAAGATGTTTCTAGTGAACTTGACAATGGAGGTTTAAGGCTCCATTTCTTGGCTGAAACTTCCAGAACTCTATTGTTCTCGGCAAGTTAGGATCTAATAAAACCAGTTCAAGATGTATGACCACCATAAAATGTGTTAGAGAGAGAATAACTTGATATGTCCAGAAATACCTTAAAATTAGGGAGGAAAAAAAATTGAAACACAAAAGAAAAATTTCGTTATATAGAAAATGCACATCGCTACAGAGAGGTTATTTTACTAAGAAAATCGTGAAATGTTCAAGGTTCCAGGAAAAAGTTCGCTCTATAGAAAAATTCGTAATGTAGAGGTTCATTATATAGATGTTCGACTGTAAATCGAATTCGCAGAAGTCGGGGTATGATTTCGCACATACATACGCATAAATTATTTATATTTGAGGGTGAAGAAGAAAGAAAATAATAATTTAGAAAAGAAAATGTTTAATAAAATCGTAATAACACACGTACAAAATCGTAAGCAGAAGTTATTTTGATGTTTGAGGTTTCATAAAATCTAACAAAGTAGTTTGCCAACATAAAGATTGTTTTTCCTCCAGGAAAATTTCTTCGTAGTTCGCTAATAATTTTTTATGCTTTGTTTTGTTGAAAAAATATGCTCATCGTTCGAGTCTATATTTTAAAAAATTTTGTAACCCTAATTTCAATTAAACTGAGGCCTTCTGTCGGATTCTCAACCGTCATTTGATCTTCTGATTGAGCTGGGTGTAAAGACTCGGATTTTTTTAAATTGTTGTTGCTCATACATTTCTATGAGAGTTCAATCATTAAATCCTTATTGTGAGAATCCAGCAGTTCTTGAACGTTATCACTATCCACTTATAGATTTATTTGCCTGTCAAATTCTTCAATAACATTACCAATTTCCTTTTTTTTCTCAAACAAAAGACGAATCCACAAGAGTTGAAAATCGAGTAAGTCGGAATAGCTTAATTCGAGGTATTACTGTATATATATATATATATATATACACAGGAGAAAAACGGCTCATTCACATATCACAAGATCTCCTGAACTATTAGACCCACAGACGTGGAATTTACACATGCTTCTTTTGTTGATTAGAGTTCCTCTAGGAACGATTATTGTGAAAATCGACTCCCAAGAGCGTTTCTGAGGTGTTACGGGAGAAATATACAAAAAAAATCCCACTTTTGAGCAATTAGACTTACAGACGAAATTTTTCAAGCATGTTTGTTTTGTTGACTATAGATCTCCTAAAAATGAGTTTTGCGGAAATCAACTTTGGGGAAGGGGGGAGGGATTACGGGAGAGTAAAAGATAACTATACTTCCGTTTTAGAAATTCAAGTATTTTTTAAAATCATGAGGCTAGGGCCTTGAGAATGTATTTCAATACAATCGAACGCTTAATACTAGATTTTATACAATATATATATATATATATATATATATTCATACAGCATCACATGAAATATCGAGTAAAGAGAGTGAGTAATGGATAAATAATTAAAAATATAATTAAAATCGTGAGTAAAATATAAGAATTAGATTCCGTTCGGATTTAATAAAGTTTGGTATACAAAAATTGTTGAAGAAATGATTAAATGGCTTGCAGTTTCAACAAAACTATACAAATATACCTTTCCGATACTTGTATATCAAAAAGTTACTAGTAGAAAAAAATGTATACAGGGTGCTTCCGAATGCCGTGTGCAAACTTGGAGGGGAGTTAAAGAACATCGTGAGGAGCCATAATTACATAAAAAAAGCATGGGCGGAAAGCGATAGGTGACGTAGTACGTGAGCTCGCAAGGTTGGCACATGTAGTTTCCTCATTTCAAACATGGATAGCGTGCAATGAACATGAATCGTTATACGAACGCCGAGTTGGCGGGTATCCACTTCATCTATGGCCTAGCCAACAGAAATGGACATGTTGCTGTTCGGTTGTATGGGGAAAGATAACGAGACCAACGAGGTGGAAATCAAATCAGCAAACGTTTGCTCGGGTGTGTCAGAACCTGAGGGAATTTGCATCTTTCAGATCCATAACTGTCGATACCCCAACTCGTCAATTCTGAAATGGCCGGTGTACGGGGAAAATCCACCGCTGCTGACGATCAGGAAACGCCCGTTTTTAACATGTTCCAAACCCCTTTACGTCGGTGTGTTGCCTGAATACATGCCAATGGCTGTAATTTCAAACACCTCCTGTGATACTTTAATGTCACACTTTTAATTTATTATTGTTTTTTATTATTATTTTTGTAATAAAGCG
Source organism: Trichonephila inaurata madagascariensis (assembly GCA_019973955.1). Lineage (NCBI taxonomy): Eukaryota > Metazoa > Arthropoda > Arachnida > Araneae > Nephilidae > Trichonephila > Trichonephila inaurata. The sequence goes on from BMAV01001045.1 coordinate 202,210, forward strand.
TTTTACACAACATTCTGTGTTGTAGCCCTGTCTTAGTGTCTCTTCATCTCGTTAGGGTTACGTTTCCGACCAAGCTTTTCTATGTAATTATGGCTCCTCAGGATGTTCTTTACCTCCCCTACAAGTTTGTAGGACACTCTGTATATTAGAACATTCTACACTTTTTCGCTGTGTGTGTGTGTGTTTCTATATGAATAAAATTTTAAGTTCATTTCAGTTGTTAGCAGATTATTCATGCAGGTGTTTTTGAAAATGCTTTTAAGGAATTATTTCATTCTTTCAAAGCTATTCGTCGAACATCATATTAGGGTTTATTTGAATATTTTTTGTGTGTTTCTAAAGATACATTTACCATAGTTTGAGAACTCAGTGTTATTTTAAATTAAATACAAACTATCAAAAATAAAACCGATGAAAACGTATTTTTAAAAACAGAATAGTGAGGCCCTAATATGTATATTCACGTTTCTTCTGATAAAGTCTCCTTAGAACATTCAAAATAATTTCTTTTTCATTGCTTACATTTTTTAATCGTTCAGATAAAACGAAAACATGCGATTATATGTTCCCATATTATTTGTTTTGATCCTGATTTCGCAAAATTTCTGTACGAGATTAAATTTATGACTAAAATCATTTTCTGTGTTAGATATTTTTCTCAAAAACAAAAATATTTCTTTTCACCACTCGTAAATCTACGGGCATTAATGGCAGAACAATGATATTGTTCTACGCTTTATTAACTAACATTCACAGATTTTTTGATTAGTCACTAAAGTAAAGTAACCGTATAATATTTAACAACAAAAATATTTATCAGAAAATTCGATAATAATAATTTATTTACCAATATCAGCAATAAAGCAGTATTTTTTCAGAATTGTTTGTTATTCTTATCCCCTTTTAGAATTCACTCGGCTCCTTTTAAATTTTTAGAATATTTAATGTAAAGATTTTTTATTTTCCTTCACATCAATCCTATCCTATATTTTTCAAGTTTTTTTTCTTTTTTATGATGAAATTTTCATGCTAGAAATTAATTATTTTTTCATTGAAGAGTTACAGTACAAATTCAGCATGTAAAAAAATTATTAAATATATAAATTCTTTCACGTGATTATACAAGATGGTTATAATGTTTAAAAAATGTTTTTCAATGTGTGTGATTAGTAAATAGAATAGGCATAATTCATGTGACGTCATAGTCACCTGATAACTGTAATCACATGTTTCCAGCCAGTCAATTCATGCGTTTCGCTGTTGCCAACTTTTGCTTTTTGCAGAAACTTTCTTTAAAAAAGAACCTATTTTTCAACTAGAATAACACACACAGGTAAACAAAATAATATATATAATATAATTTTTTTTTTTAATTTTGAAAAAAAAATTTGAAGAATTTACTAGTTGACATCTTTTTACTAAGTTTTACGTATTTAAGGTACGCTTTAAATTAATTTTACGGCACCAAGAAACAAACTAAACTGTCATTTTATTCCAATAAAATCTTTTCTTAATAGAACAGCAAATTAAAACCATTATTTTCTTTTATTCCTGTTGAGTGGTTCATATCCTTCGCCTAATGATGATGTTTTATTTACATTTAATCTTGTTGAGTAGTTCATATCCTACTTCTCCAAACGATAATGCTTTATTTATTGCTAACGTAGAGGTAATACTAAGTATAAAATTTGAAATTTTATCTAAATTTTGTAATCAAAACAGCAAGTGCTATGCTGACGATAGTTTTGAATTCAATGAAAAGCACGTGATTGTATTTATCATGTGGCCGATATGAATTTAGCGCCTTATACTTGAGTATTTAAAAATTAGATTTAAAAAATTTATTAGAAATTAAATTCTTTAAAATTAAGTTAGTACGAATTCGATTTTTCATCGAGTTTTAGATTTTGATCGCAATGTATAAATCTCTGCAGTTTTCTTGAAACATTTTAATACAAATTTTAATTATTCAGAAGAAAAAAAAACTAAAAAGGAGTTCTTAATTTTATTTACTCTCACATAATTTCTAGTAAGTAAATATTAGTATAGAGAGAGCATGCGCAATTACTTTCTTCCCCTTCTTTTCAAGACGATTTCGCCAAATCTATTTGTATTGATACCAAATTTATTTCAACTTTCGCCAAGACTACAAAAGCTGTGTTCGCATTGCATACATCACAATTTTGTAGTAATTGAACGATATTTATTTCTTTTCAAGTTGTGTTTATTGTTCTTCAAACAATATTTAATGAATTATTGTATTAGATAAAAAAATCTGTAACAACCCAGTACAAATACGGTAGAAACATAATAGCAGCATAATTATTGTTTAATGTGTTTTACCAGCTTTTTCAAGCCTTATTTTAACTTTAATATGCGTATATGTATCGCACGTAATAACGCATATAATTTTTTACAAATTAAAAATTTAAAATAGCTTATTTCAAAGTCTACAATTTTTGAAATAAATTTTGCTTAAATATTTTGAAACAAAATTTTTATAGATAATATTAGTTAAATAGTATGCCCACAACAGTACTCGTACAATTTCATTTTTTGAAAATTATCTGTAAAAATGTAATTTTTTTTAAAATACTAATAAATGTTTGCAATTATAAAAACAACCAATTGACATTTTAGTAAAACTGTAAAGATGTGTAAAATATTAATAAATATTTAAATGCATTAAGTATACAAATAAAATAAAAATAACCTAAAAAAAGCTCTAAAATATTCTTGAAAGGTTTAATTAATATAATTCCATTTAAGATAGTTTAAAAATTAACGACACGAACAAAATTTTTTGTGAACTCCATATCAGCAAAATTCATTCATAACCTAAGCACACTTTTTAGCTTTAACTTATAAATGATTTGAAGGAAAAAAATGTTTTCAAACATGACAGAAACGATATCAAATTCGGAATTTCATTCAATATTTTTGTTCAGAGTACGACGTCAATAAAAAGAAAAAAGTACCAAATGAGCGTAAACCACGTTCATTCAGAAGAATTATATAGAATATTTCGCGGAAAATAATCCAAAACATTCCATTTACTTCCATTCTAAAATGATTTTAATCGGAATAACATTTTTGCATTTTATGCAGAATGCATTCTTGGTTTTATAGTTCTGTTTTTGTGAAAGAGAATGAATTCGCTCGAACAACCAAAACATTTGTTTTGAGTTATCAAGCGAATGCGTGCAGGTTTTTTATTCCTTTCCCCCTTTTTTTTTTATTCTCCGCTATTTGTCTAGTTCTACAACCGTCATTCATTGACGCACCCAGAACCCAAACAGAATGTTTGGAATGCGTAGTAAAAGAACAAATATTTTGTTCTAAAAGAATTCTTAACATCATTCACCAGAAGGAACTGGTAAGCTTATGAATTGATTTTAATAACGGTTACATTGTTGCCACTCAAGTGAATACAAACGCAAAACATATTTTTTGCCATCGTTTGGCAGCATTTAATAAATTATGCAAATTTTTCTTGCGCCATTTTTGTTTTCTGTTCCGGAAGCGGAAATGTGTCATGAATTTCTCCTAGAGAATTCTTCGTCATTATTATTTTTTTTTTTTACACTCTGAAAAGAAATTGTCTGTGTCTCGTGTTTAAAATCGGTTTGATTTATCCGGAAATCGAAAGCTTCGTAAGCTCACATGATCGGATGCCTTTCCGCAGGTAGCTCGGCCTTCCTCTTCGCTTTCTTTTCAAGGACGTAACAGAAGAATCGTTTGCGAAAAGTTCTGTGAACAAATTTTAAAAAAAATAATCGAATAAATTATTTTTAAGTTATTGCGCTTCACAAAATTTTTATAACATAACTAGCCGTTACTCGCCCACTTTGCTAGATATTTCAAAGGTTGCGTGACTACAGCGGACAGTGGTTAGAGCGGACACATCCCCCATCTTGGAACAGATTTGATTATCGAATTCAAGAATAAATACATTTTTGCCAAACGAATTTAATTATTTGTATTAAATTGTTTAGATGTTATTGTGCGAATACATTTTAAACATAGCGGAATGTAATAAAAAATAAAAACTTTCAAAGAAATATTTAAAAATTTACAGTAATTAACAGTATTATATGAAGGGTGTGAACAAATTTTAGGAATTTTGTGGAAAACTGTATTTTAGAGTCAAATAAGTATTAGAACATATGCAATTGCCATAAAATTAATTAGTTTCATTAATGTAAGTAAAAATAAATACTAGAAGTAAAATACAAGATACAAGTAAATAAAATAAATCAATTTTTATGCTAATTGCATCTGTTCTAATATTTAGTTGACTCTAAAATACAAAACCCGCGACATTTGTTCATACCTTTCATTATACTGTTACATACTATTAATTTTTAAATATTTTTTGAAAGTTTATATTTTTTATTACATTTCGCTATGTTTAAAATGTATTCGCCTATAACAGGGATGGCGAACGAGTGGCACGAGTGCCATCAATGGCACGCGACACAATATTTTGGGCACGCCAGCGATCAAAATTTTTTTTATTTCAATTTAACAAAGTTCACTCTGAAGTATTGCGAACAAACTTGAGTGATCGGTCGCGGAACGGCTGGGAGTACAAACTCGTTTGTTATTATCTTGCCTTAGTTATGTCGTGGACTACAGTTGCTTATGATGCAAAATTTGTCTTCGCATAGCATAGCCAATTTCGTTGACAAAACTGTATTTTAAAGCTTATTTGTGTTATATTTACGATTTGTAACTGTTAGTTAACATGGCTATAGTTCAGTAAAAGAACAAAAAGTGCAAGATAGTAAGTGTAACAGGGAATTTCAAACGTGGTGAATCTAGAAATATGGAATTATTAGTAAAGGGGGGCAAAAAAGCGATGTGTGTTTTATGTTCGAGAACAGTGATATGCACAGCATCGTCTGTAAAATGGCATTTTGAAACAAATCACAAATCCTCTTGTCAAAAAAGTAAACCACAACAAAAATAATTAATTGCTAATAAACATTAGGCAGATGTTTCCAATTCAGCATGCATTCTACTAAAAGATATGTCTTACAATCCTAATATATTTATCATCCAATCTGGAACAGAAGTCACACTAATGTTACTTTAAATTGAATTACACGCATAACTAAAACATTTACAACTGTACAGTGAAAAGGTATTTTTTCGTAGTAAATAAAGAGTTTTGAGTTGTTAGTATTTAGTTTCATAAAAATTTCCCAAAATAATCACAAGTCCAAATTATTTGACGGCACGTCCATATTTCATTGAACAATTTTTAAGAAAAAATGGCACGTTGATCCATAAAGGTTCGCCACCCCTCTGTGGCCTATAACATATTAACAATTCAATAAAATAATTAAATTTGATTGGCAAAAATGTATTTATCCTGGTGATTCGATAATCGAATCTGTTCCAAGATGGGGAAAAATGTGTCCGCTCAGACCACGAAATGTTATGTGTCCGCTCTAACCTCGTCTGCTGTATCCACGCCACCATTTCAAGTTGTATGAACATATACTATTCGTATACATGTATAAGTTATTGATATCAAAATCCTAGCACTAAGCGTTCGATTGCATTGAAAAAAATTCTTATAAATCTCATTTCTTGGTTTAAAAAGGACAGGACTTAAATTTCTAAAATGGAAATAAAATTATCTTTTACATGCTCCCGTCCTCCAAAGTGGATTTCCGAAAAATCCATTGTTAGTGGATCTCTACTCAACGAAATAAACATGCTTGCCAAATTTCAAATCTTTAATAGTTCAAAAACATCTATAATACCCCATATCCCCCCCTCTCCTTTGAAGCAATTTTGGGAAACCCCATTCTTATAGGATAGCTATTCAACAAAAATACTTTGTCTATAGTTTGTAGGTCTATTACTTCAAAAATCGGAATATTCCTTGTAACCTCCTGGAAGTCAATTTTCATTCTTTAACGGATCTCTACTCAACAAAACAAATATGTTATTAATGATAAATAGCTCAAAAGTGGAAATTTTTTTATCTATTAAGGCCACCGTAGCTCTCCTAGGAATCGAGTCCCCCAAAAAAGAAATATGCTTACTGTGTCTGAAGTACAGTGGTGGCCAAAATGTGGACACTTTTTTAAATTGTCAAGTTTTTTAAGTTTGTATGCTTATGGAAAATTTTATGGTGCACAAAATGCTAAGTATTTTATACTATTTTAAAGGGAATTTAATAAATTCACTACAAAAAACAAAATTCAAATATTTGCAACGCAAAAAACGTTAGGATGCAATAACTGTCGATATACATTAGATTCTGATGATAGCGAGTGAGTTATCAGAACTCAGTGAAGTTGCCTTTATTTTTATTACAGCTTCACATTGATGTTTCATTGAGCTGTAAATAGTTTTAAGCTCTTCCTTAATTTTTACATGATGCCAGGAAACAATTATATCCTTAATTAGTTCCTTTTTATTTCATGGGTACCTTATTCGGACAAGAGTTTTCAAGCGGTGCCGCACGGTTTCGATAGGATTGAGACAAGGACTGTTTTCTGGCCAGGATAACAGTGATATTTAGTCAAAAAGCAATGACATCAAATAAAATAGTAGATTGGACACATGTGTGACGAGAAAGTGGTATTTCATTTGTTAAAATTACATAACAGGTGGGTAGTTTAGTGACTACATCTGGAGACTGAGAGTTTTGTTTAAGATGTCAGAAGACAATTTTAATAAAAAAAAAAGCAGGAAATGCCGACAAAGGAGCACCACATCTGTTAATGACAGAAGAATAAAAAATACTATGTTTCAGAGATAAAAGAATTTTATGGACATCCATCAGAAGTGATCTGAGTGATGCTGGTGTTTCTGTCAGTTCAAAAACAATCAGGAGTAGATAAGCAGATGTAAGATTAAAAGGTAGAATTCCTCGAAAAAAGCCGTTTCTCAACTTACAGCAGCGCTAAAAGGGACTAGAGTGGGCAATAGAACATATTAATTGGACAAATGATTATTGGTCACAAGTTATATAGAGGGACGAAACTAAAATATCGTTATTCGATAGTGATAGCCTAAAATATGTAAGACATAAAATAACAGAAATGCTACAGTCTGACTGCATCCAGGCAACTGTGAAGTACCCACATAATTTTATCAATTAGTCATGAATATCAGCAGATGGTATCGGTCGCCTACATATCATCGATGGGACACCAAATATCATGAAATACATTGACACCATTCTAGAACCCAAACTTGTACCTTACATTAGGGATCTATTTCCCAACAGTGTTTCATTTATTTTATTTTTTTGCAAGATTCTGCTCCTTGTCACACAGTAAGGTAATTGAAAGATTGGTACCATTCTACGATCATTAATTTGTTTCTTGGCCAGGAAATAATCCTGACATCAATCTTATCGAAAACTTGTGGCACCGTTAGAAAACTCTTGTTCGAATGAGGTACCCATGAAATAAAAAGGAACTAATTAAGGATATAATTCTTTCCTGGCATCACGTAAACATTAAGGAAAAGCTTAAAACTATTTTCAGCTCAATGAAACATCAATGTGAAGCTGTAATAAAGAATAAAGGCAACTTCACTGAGCTCTCTCACTGCTATCATCAGAATCTAATATATATCGACAGTTATTACAGCTTAACTTTTTTTGCGTTGCAAATATTTGAATTTTTTTTTGTATTGAATTCAGTATTAAATTCCCTTTAAAATGATATAAAATACTTAGCATTTTGTGCAACATAACATTTTCTATAAGCATGCAAACTTAAAAAACCTAACAATTTAAAAAAGTGTCCACAATTTTGGCCACCACTGTATATGTGTCAAAAAGCTCAAAAACGAAAAGTTTTGTAAAAACTCGGAATTCGATTTTGTAAATACCGTTCTTAGCGGGTATCTACTCAAGAAAAGAAACATGCCTTGCAAATTTCAAGTCGGTAACGGCTAATAATTAGTAAAATTGTATGAGTTCAGCACATTGAAAGTCAACCCCATAAAATTAATATTACACTCACGTTTTCGAGATAGCTCATCGACATCGGTCTTAATGAATCGACGTAAAATTAAGCATTGATTTTGAAAGCAAAACAATTTTTATTTAATAAAAAAATAATTGATGGAAAAATAATTATTAAATCGGAATAATTTAGTTAAACTTTAATTTTTTTAATTAGAATTTATCATTATATTTTGAAAGGAGCTGCAGTCTTATTTCAGAAAGAGTCGGTGGCCGAGGTACAGGTAGAGTACCTGCTTCGTAAGCTTGAGGTTGCGGTTTCAACCCTCCTGGATGTAGGCCCTCATATCAAATAATTATGTGGCATGTAAAAGATCCCTTGAGTACCAATTTGGCCTTGCTACTGTAGGCAAAATTAAATCAGGGCAATATTTAGCATTGAGAAATTAATTCAAGCATCCAAATTTGGAAACCAAGCCGCCACTAGATGGGTACCACCATGGAATAGTTCTTACATTTAGGGACGCCGTGTCTACTAAGGCTAAGTTGCAAATATGCAGCCCCATTAGAGAAAAAAAATTTAGAAAGAATTATAGAGGGGGAGGGGTTAAATTTTTTACAAAACATTGGGACTCGTTAAAATTCTGACAACAGCACATTTTTAATCTGCATATTACATTTTTCACCTTCGCGGGAGCAAAAACTCCTTACTCATCTATCATTCGTCTCTGAACGAAAGACGAACATTGTTTAAACGTAACGATAAGAGGAAAGCATACCTCGCAACGTTACAAAACTCGAACGATGTTTTATGTAATTTCACCAAGGTCTTTCTTGAACGGGATAAATAAAGTGGGAGTAGTGGATCTGAGAGATATCTAAACGACCTTGCTGGTTATCCACAATCATAACAGATAGTATCTCACTGCTTCTCTTGTTAGCATAATAAAGTGGAGTCATTCAAGAAAACATGGAAATTGTGCAGTTGAGATGCATAAACCGAAACCAACGTGATGTGCTATTTTTCTCTATTTAAATTATTTTGTTTTGTTTTTGTTGTTTCAATTTACGGTATGCCCATGTTCTAAGGTTGCTTATTGAATATATTAGAGATATACCAAATTATCCCTTTTAAGGAATTCGACAACATGCGAAATATTTTTTTAAAAATTGAAGTATGAAGTAGGGGGGAGGATTTTTTTTTAGCAAATAATATGAGATAAAGTCTGAAACTGTAAAGCATGGGTGTCTAAACTACGACGTTTGAGGGCCACATTTAAAAAAAAAAAAAATTGCTGGACCACACATACAGTATTTTTTCAACAAATTGAAATAAAAATTAACTCTGTGTAGTTTTATTAAAATAAATTAATTTTTTATTGTATTTTTTTTTTTAATTTGAATTATAGATTTGTAAAGGTCCGCGCGCGCGCGTGTTTCTCAAACTGTGGTGCGCGAGCATATTGAAAAGTCAAAAACAAAGGATTATTAAACAAATTATTAATTTACTGAACAAAATACATTCTGACACAATAAAAAATAAAATATAAATTTACACTTATAAATATATCAGTACTGCAGAATGTATTTTATAATTACTCTCATGGAACCAAGAAGGAGATGGAACCATTCTCGCACCAAGAAGGAGATGGAACCATTCTCGCACCAAGAAGGAGATGGAACCATTCTCGCACCAAGAAGGGGCCGCGGTAGCCGAGTGGTATAGGTATTGGATCGTGGCTTGCCTTGTCATGAGTTCGAGCCCAGTACCACTAAAGACCCGCCGTGTAGGGCAGCGATGCACGTTAAATCTGTCGAGAGCTGAAACGTCCTCCCGTTGGTGTGGTGTGGTAGTTAGGAGAGGGTGTGCCAGCTCAGGTGTCGTCGACGTCACTTGACCATGGTTCAAAATTACGTGTTCCGTCGCCAAAAGCCCTCGTGTACCTGAACAGTGCGACGTTAATATTCATTCAATCAATCAATCAATCAATCGCACCAAGAAGGAGTCGTCAAAATGAAACGAAATTTTACATACGTAATGACTACTTTGATATAAGTTAATGATTAGCAAATCAAAGAAAAAGGATTATTTATTTCAGAGAAAAAGGCAAAAGAACGGAGGATTTAATACCCTGTTGAACCCCCTCTATATATATATAGCGCGAATGCACGATGCGATACGATCGGGCATTGAGGCATACAAGTTCTGTATGATGTTTTGAGACATTTCGTTCCAAATTTGCTGTAACCTTGCCTCTAGTTCATTCAAACTCATGGGATGCTCAACTTGCCGTCCCAAACGCTCCCAGATATGCTGGATTAGAGACAGATCTGGGGATCGGGCAGGCTAAGGAAGGGTAGTAACAGTGCGGAGACAGTCTTGTGACACCCTTGCCGTGTGAAGCCGAGCATTGTCTTGTTGAAACACATGTGGTTATACGATGTCATTGACATACTGCTGGGCTGTTATGGTGCCACGGATCACAATACTAGGGGTGACCCTGTATTGTAGGCAATGGCACCCCATACCATCACACTAACTGTGGGAGCGATCTGTCGCTGTAAAGCAAAGGCAGGATTGAGGCGCTCACCACGAGGTCTTCACACGCGAACACGATTGTCACCACTGCTGAGATTGAATCTGGATTCGTCGCTAAAGACGACCTGGTTCCATTCCGCTGCTGTCCAGTTTCCTTGTGCGCGGCACCACTCCAAACGGAGGCGTCGATGAGTGGGCGTCAAGGGCACCTTGATCCCAAATGTCCTTCAGCTAGGCGCTTTCGAATGGTTCGAGAAGACACAGGGACCCCTAGTGAAGGTGCTACTTGTGCCTGGATAGCGGCCGATGAAGCAGTTGGCTGTAGACGTGCATTTCTTACGATGCGGCGGTCTTCTCGCCGACTGGTCTGTCAAGGGCGTCGTGAGTATGGTCTTCGTGTAAATGACACCTTTTGGATCCACTGATCTCAACACCTCCTCACAACAGAATCAGACCGTCCTAATTGACGAGCTACTCGCCTAGCTGACTACCCAGCTTCTATCATGCCGATGATTCTCCCCCTCTCAAACTGCGACAGCTGCTCATATTGTCTTCGAAAACGGCGTAATGGCATGTCTACATCAGCTCTTTCTTTGTAAACGATTCAGCACACTCAAACAAGCTTTGGTTACCTGTTTTATACTCCACTGCGAATGACGTTAAACGCCCTCTACCGGCTATACGTAATGCGCAATCACGCTGCATTTCTAATCATTTGCATATCTCCCCGACATGTACCTTTATGCCAAGTTTCGTTACGATCCCGCAATTATTTCTTGGTGCGCTAATTTTTTTCTCCTTGAGTGTAATATAGCAATACTAAGAACAAATTTAATAATTACTAGTGATCCTATGGGCTTGTAATATATTAAATTATATGCAAAAATTAACATTTATCTTGATAATTTGTATGGTTTATAATTGATCCCTTAAATACCGATTCAAAATAAGGCGATTCGCTCCTTAATGCCGCCAGTTAACAAGTAGGTGCGCGTATGTGGTGTGTGATGTATGGGAAATTCTCTGAAATTAGTAAATTATTCGCAAAAGATCATATTTCGGAAAGATGTATACATGTGCGTCCCGATGTATATATGCCGGTGACACTTAAGAATTTAAAGTCATATTGTAGGTGTAGCGTGTGTGTGTCAAAATATAGTATTATTGAATTCAATACATTGTATTGTATGGAGGGGAGGGCGATGAAAATTATGATTGAATATTGGGTCGCCAATGTTGAAAGTTTGAGAAGCACTTGTAAAGGTACATATTTATTTTAAATTTGTAAAAGTTTTGCTTCATTTAGTTTGGATTTCACGTAGATGGAAAATGTCAAATTAATGAAATGGATGAATTTGTTTTGTAGAATAAGCAAATCGATATTGGGTTCAATAGATGAGGTTGCAATTCTTAAAGCATTTTCAAGATGTTTGTCAGTGATCTTTGTCCTATTTTTGTTTTTTGCATACTTCATTCTCGGAAATAATTGTTCACAAAATATAGGTACTGATAAAAACTGAAGACATTAATAAAACATGATTGTGAAAATTAGGATATTTATCGCGGGGTAGATAATCTTTATAAAACTCCAGTAAAGAAACATTCCTAAATTTTTCTTTCATTTGAATGTTACTTTGCAGTCCAATGCATTCCATTTGAAGATTTGAACGTAATTTATTTAGTTCTAGAGAAAATAGGGTAGAAAAATATGCTAAAATAATTTCATATTTTCGGAAATCTTGAAATCTACTTTCAAAAGCTTGAATTTAATCAAAAATTAATGCAGTATATTTTGTGCAACTCACAGGTTTATGTGCATCCAAAATACTGAAATGTGTCAACTCCTTTTACTTTTATTTGATTGTGCCAAAATTTCAACTTTCTTTCAAACGCTGTTATTTTTTTAGAAAATATTATTAATAAATTGATTTTTTCCTTGGATTCTCCTCTCAAATTTAAATCATTTAAATTTTTATCTCAAAATAAATGTCAACAAATCGATTATAGAGGGAAAATATTGCAAACATTTATTTTTTTAATAAAATGTGTAAATTTAAATAATTTCGTAATTTACATTTTGGCACTTAAGACAAGCATGTAACGACTTTAAAGTATCCGACTACGTTCGGAACCGTGATTTTAAAAAAGCGTATAAATGGATAGTATTTATGATATTTAGTGTCACTTGGATTAGAAAAAGTATATAAAATTGTTTTAAGAATCTTATTACAATAAAAAAATTATTTAAGTACAATATTTTGACAAAAATTGAACATAGAATGACCCATTTTCAAAATATTCTCCTTTTGTAAAAAATGCTTCTATTATATAATAATATTTTGTCTGTGTATAGCTCAGACCTCTGTACAGAGACTCAACTAGAATTTTTCAAATATATAACTTAGAAGTGGGTTTATCCATGTTTTACGACAACAGATGGGAGAAATTTTAAGAAAAAAACGTCGATAATTATTTCAATGGGTTGTAACTCTTAAAATAATGGGAATTTTTCAAAAATCATAGTTGAGCCTCTGTTTTCAGAGGTCTGAGTTATATACAGGCAAAATATCATTATAATAGATTAATAATAAGAAAATTAATTAGAATAACCTTTTTACAAAATATATTAATTAATTTTTTTCGAAATATTGTATTTAAATCATTTTTTTTTTATCAAAATGTGCTTCAAACAATTTTATACATGTATTCTAATCTAAGTGACGCTAAATATCATGAAAATTATCCATTTATGAGCTTTTCTAAAATCTCGCTTCCGAACGTAGTCGGATACCTTAAACATGTAAAGATTTAGACAAGCTTTACAACGTAAAGCAACAAAATGTCCAAAAAGAGAGACTACTGAAAATTTGTAAAACATTAGGGGATACCCACCCGCTTCGCTGTGTATTACGTGATCATGTATGATTATCAGTGGCGCGCACAAGGAAGGGAGTCCATGGGAACGGACGCCCCCTAGCCCTTGATTTCGGTCGATTGATAATAATTCTATGCATATAATACACAAAATTTAACTAAGTATTTGTTGTAAATAATTTATTTCATTAATCAATGCTAATTATTTACTCAATAAATTATTCTTTACTCTGTTTTTTTGTTTCCAAAATTGACAGAATTAAAAGAATATGTTTGGTGGTGTATATATTGTGAGTATGATACGAGCGAGAATCGTGGACTTTCGACCCTCGATCCCTCCACCTTAGAAAAACTCCCGAGGGTGCCACTGATGACTGTATACCAGTATTTTCAAACTGTGGGTGTACCCTCCCCCACTAGGAAGGCATGATGATAACCCTACAAGGGCAGTGCGAGTACATTGCAGAGTCAAAAGTAAAAGATTATTCAAACAATTATCCATTTACTAAAAGGAAGCAAAACAAAAATATATTCTGATATAAAAAAAAAATACGAATTTACTCTGATAAACTACACTTATACGAGTAAATGTATCAGTACGGCACAATGTATTTGATACTAAGTATCAATAATAAGTTAAGGTATCCGACTACGTTCGTAACCGTGATTTTAAAAAAGCGCATAAATGGAGAATTTTCATGATATTTAGTGTCACTTAAATTAGAATACATGTATAAAATGGTGTTAAGGACATTTTGTCAAAAAAAATTATTTAAATACAATATTTTGGCAAAAAATAATCTTAGAATAACCTTTTTTCAAAATGTTCTCCTTTTATAAAAAATACTTCTAAAACAAAAATATTTTGCTTATATAACATAAAAACTTCTCCAGAGAGTCTGAATTATTTTTTTTGAAAAATTCACATTATTTTCAGAGTTACAGCCTATTGAAATAATTATTGGCGTTTTTTTCTTAAAATTTCTCCCCTCTGTTGTCGTAAAACATGGATAAGCCCACTTCTAAGTTATATATTTCAAAAATTCTAGTTCAGCCTCTGTAGAGAGGTCTTAGCTATAAACAGGCGAAATATTATTATAATAGAAACATTTTTCACAAAAGGAGAATATTTTGAAAATGGGTCATTCTATGTCCACTTTTTGTCAAAATATCGCACTTAAATAATTTTTTATTGTAATACTATTCTTAAAACAATTTTATATACATTTTCTAATCTAAGTGACACTAAATATCATGAATATTATCCATTTATACGAGTTTGCGAAATCACGGTTCCGAACGTAGTCGGATACCTTAAGAACAATAACTTCTCGTGATTTTTTCCATGGGCTTATCATATAAAAAATTTAATATTTGATAATTTGTACGGTTTATAATTAAGATCGTAATGTAGCTTTAGCGTCAAAGTATTATACATTATTACTACATTTAATCAATTGTTTTGTGTGGAGAAGGACGCGATGGAATTTGTTGTTCTTTTTGTGAAACTTTCCTCACAGCTTTCTGGACAGCACATTTATTGAACAAACGATTACGAAAATGGCACACAGCATAAAAGGTCTGACCACTGCACGTAGCATCTGATCAGAGAGTGTTCCTCGTAGAAGGAATGCATGGAAAGAGGCGGGGAAAAACGCGGGGAGAATCACACAGTTATCCTTTCGCCAGAAAAAATAGTTCACTCGCCTCAACCCAACAAAAATTATAAGTGATCGCGAATATCGAAAGTTTGTGAAGCACTGCTGTATGGGGTTTTTCTTAAAGTTATTTATATCTAAGTCTTAGTATTAAGCTTTTAATGTATTGAAGAATATTTCTATAGATTTCGCCTCCTGATTTTGATTTAAAAAAGACAAGGCTTTAATTTATAAAACGAATTATATTTATCTTTTACGCATTCGTAACCCCATCCATCATATCCACTCTTAGTGGATATATTAGCACTTTAATAGATTTTTTTGGACTAGGCGACAATAATATATTCCACCGGCTTAGTTATTGTTTAGTTTTGATTTGATTGATAGTAAGAATAGCGCTATGTCTCATTACTACTAATTACTTTGGAATTCTTCTTAGAAAGCACGTCATGTTTCAACTCGATGCTCTTTTTCTAACTAGTCAATCAGAATCCGAAGGACACATTTCAAAGCGATCCTCTGCAAATCTTCTGTTAAAATTCATTTAACTAGTGCTCAGGATAGTCCAGATTACTGCTATATGTCTCCATTGATTCATCGTGAGTCTTCGAAAATAAATGCATGACTTTTTTTTTCGACATATTTGTCCTTTCAGGAATTGAAGGATGTCCAGAATAAAGACTTGTCATCACCTGACATTTCACCTTTTTTGACTCGTTTCTTTAAGTTTTTCCTGTAGTACTATCTTGTAGACAGTATTCCAAACTTACGGTAGATGTTTTTGGAATTTTACCGAATAAAAAATATTGAGTGAACTTGGAGAGACTTGCCCTACACTCTCCGATCACAAAAAATAAAAACTACAGAAGCTCTCTTCCCAGGAGAATATTACTCCATTCTTTGGTAAACCATCGCAGTGGCGAACACAGACTATTTTAATGGATGCAGTTATATATTTTTAAAAAACGCTGAAGAAATTACCAAGACGTACTCTTCATGCTAAAAACTAAAAAATCTGTTTTGGCTTGGGGAGTGGGTTTGAGGGGCACCCCTGCAATGTCAGGTTTTGGGTCCCCTAAGAAACCTGCCCCCACTCGGGGTTGCGGAGTGTACGTTACCCCTGCACATTCTTATGTGAATCCAGGACAACGTAAATGTCATTTTCGTTCATTTAGTGGTTCAGGATTCCATCGTTACTTTCAACAACACACACACAAATAGCGTTAATCGAAGCACAAATTAACTAATCAAATATCTTAAAATAAGGAATTCGAAAATGGAATGAATTCGAAATACGGCTTTCGTGGAATTTTACTTATACTATTATTCAAATAATTACGTGTCGTTCAAAATAAAGTGTTTATTTACAATCCATCCGATGTATCGTTAGGTATTTAGCAAACTTTGATGATTTGGATCTTCACAGGGGAATCGGATCACATAATTTAGAACATCGAAATTTCCGTCTTTTATTTCCCTCCTTGGCTTGATAACGAGGATTTATTATTGCCTCTTCCCAACTTTCTCACCATATTTTTTTCGCCTATTTCTGTGTGATTTAACTTAATCAGTTCTTAATTTACGTGGTGAGTTTTAGTGGAATCGAGATTTGAACCGAGGGCCCATATTTCAACGTCGTCACCCGTATGTTTCGTGACTTCAAAGACTAGATCACTACGGCTACCATTTATACATCTACAGGATTATTCATAATTCCTCTTCAAGGTTTCGAAACCGTCTAGTAAAAGAACGAAGGAGATTACATTACATTATATAGAAAAGAACATTTGAAAGACTACAGAAACAATTCAAGTTTTATTTGCATACCTCACAGCTATTTTATGAAAGGAAACCTTGGTTACGCGACATACATCAATGTGAAAGTCCAGTTCCTGCAACACTTCACTCAACATGGTACTATCAACGTTATTTCTTGACAGCCCATGTATCCTTTACGTATTATCTGTCTTATCCAAAAGCTTGGTCTTTTAAATAAGAAAACAGTCTTTACATACTGCATGAAAAGATAACGCGTTAACCGCTGTCAATAACGTTTATGGTGCCATGTTGACTAGAATGGGTGAAACTCAGACCAGCGATACTCAACCTGCAGGCCCACCGAGACTTTTTAAATGGCCCGTTCATGGCCAATTGCTCTGAGAAATTCACTTATTTAAGAAAATTGTATTAAAAATTTGGTGGGAAATTCTTCAAAAAACCAAATACGTATTTCAATTTTGCCTTTCGATGTCGGTGTCGTACGGGTACGAATTGATATTCTTTTTCTACATGGAACGATTTCGGTTAGTGATAACAAACAACAGCGATAATTTTATGGAGAAATACTTTTTAACTATCTTTCATATCATACAAGTGAAAAATATTCGAAGAAAATGCATCGTTTCAAGATGATTGGAAGGTTGATTCGTTTGTAGTGAAAATCGGACATGGATCAGTAATGAGGTTAATTCACGTGACATCATAGTCACATGATAGAGAAAGCCCCGTGATTCTAGCCAATCAATTCAAAAACTCATGTGACGTCATAGTCACACGATAAAAACTATCTTGTGTTTCCAACTAATCCGTTCACGCGCTCCTGTGTTGCCAAGTTTTGCTCTTTGCAGAAACTTTCTCTTAAAAAGTACATATGTATACAAAATGCATTTTATTTAAAAGTATAAGCATAAAATACGACTTTTTTTTTAAATTTAAAAAAATCTTTTTGAAGAAATTTTTTTCCTTAACATTTAAACATCTTTACCCAAATATGAAATTTGAAATTTTATTTGAGTCTTACAAATAGAACAAGTACAATCAGTTTAATGTTTGTTTTGAATTCAAGGGAAAACACGTGTTTGTTTTTATCATGTGACTTCATGAATCAAGCCCATTGTTTGATCTGTCACGAAAGTGCTGTATTTAAAAAATACCAATAAACAGAAATCATTCAATGACGCTTTTTCTCGAAGATCTCTTTCAAGAGGTGATAAATTGGCTTTCTTGAATAATCTTTGCAACAGCAACAAAGTGTTTTGTCTGTAGTAATATCACAGCGGTAACAAAGACATCGTATGAAATTTATTATATTATTGGTAATAATATGAAACCGTTTACTGATGCAGAAATTGTGAAGGAGTGTTTCCTAAATGCTTCTAATTTGATGCTAATGACAAAAATAAAAAATATAAAAAATAATAATTAAAAAAAAGCAGGAGTTATAATATTTTGATCAATTTTCCATATTTTAAAATTCCAAAGCATTTCTCCCTCCCCCTCCCCCATTTATCCTCATGTTGCGTGAAGTAGCTGACATATGTATGCGGTACCCCTGATGTATGCAGTATTTGAGTACCCCTGAACTGGACAATAGCATTGACGTATGCCATGCTACCAATGTTTCACACATGTAACTGCTACGAAAGATTTAAATAAAACTAGAATTGTTTTATTTAGTCTTTCAATGTTCTTTTTTGCTGCATTCGTCTTAGAGTTTTTACTATAGAGCTTCGAAACCTTAAAAGGAATTATGAATAACCCAATAATCTATGGGGGGAGGGAGAGGAGATTTTCTTCACGTGTTTGTTTCATCGTTGTGAAGTGTAATCTACCTCTTCACCCCAGCGTGCTTTTTCTGCACATTTCCAATCAATCAATCAATAAAAATAAAGAAGTAAAAAGAAGAGGGAAAATAAGCTATATATATATATACAATGTAAAGTTGTGACGGCTCACGCGTCCTTTCTCTAACATAACCTCTGTGTTCTTTGACGGCCACGATTAATGGCAAATCTTTTCCAACCCAAATTCAAGAAGTGAAACGAAGGATAGATGCAAATAAGATAACCTTTAAAAGGACAGAAGTTTTAGTAAGCGCGATGACAATTTAGAGAAAGTTTAGTTTGAAAAAAGGTAGAAGTGTAATTTGACGACCTACCCAAGAATCACGGACATCTGGCCAATATTACAAGATACATACCATTGTACTCGAGCCTAACTGAATATATGAAGTTGATTGATCGGGTGCTTGAAAATTCAAGGTAGGAAGATTATTTTCCGAATTCGAAATATTATTAGGATTGAGAGTAGGCAGATAAAATAATTATTTAGATAAGTGATCCAATTGCGCGATCTGTGTTAACTACGGGTACGTGTTTTGGTTTATTCTCACTTAATATAAGTTTGTGTTCGATATATAAGTAATTTAAGTTAAACTCTTAATAAAAGTCATATTAAGAATTCTAAAATGTCTCTTCATTTCGAGATTCCCACACCTCTAACTTACGCTGAAACCCCACGATAGGGTCGACAAAGATCGACCCTATCACAAAGTGCATAAAAATAATGAATTCAAAATATCTTTAAAAAAATGCTTCAATTACAGAATAACGATTTTATGGAAATTTAAGAGAACAGGCAAACATGTAATTTGTCCTGGTTGTTTTTCCTCTGTAGACAGCAACTCAGAAACAAAAAATAAAAATAAAAAAAAACCGGCTTGTCATTTTGTTGTACGATGCACGTCAAGCATAGTCTTTCCCTGTGTGTTTTATTGTTCTACAATAACGAGCACGAAAGGAACATGCGTTTTCCGATGAGTGTTACTCAAGATGATTAAGATAGAGACTAATTCGAATTAATTGGAAATTAATTTTTTTTTCAAACCTTTCAAACTACATACGTAGGTAAACTCGTCAAAAAATACGAATAAGCTATTTTTAACGTCTTCCATCATTCTCATCGCAGTAGGTGTTAATAGCTCATAAAAATGATAAATTATCGTGATAATGGATTATTTAATTAACTTATATCAGAGTTAATTAAGCTCTAAAACATAATTTTCTTATCCTCAATGTGGTGATTTTTTTTCTTACTTCTGAGTACTCCTCTTAAAAAAAATCTTTTAAATTTCGTAAAATTTTG
Organism: Trichonephila inaurata madagascariensis; assembly: GCA_019973955.1. Taxonomy (NCBI): domain Eukaryota; kingdom Metazoa; phylum Arthropoda; class Arachnida; order Araneae; family Nephilidae; genus Trichonephila; species Trichonephila inaurata. Next base: position 222,143 of record BMAV01001045.1, read on the forward strand.
CTCGTAGTGTTCTGTGTTGTGTCGGCTTAAGGTATCCGACTACGTTCGGAACCGTGATTTTGTAAAAGAGCATAAATGGATAATTTTCATGATATTTAGTGTCACTTAGATTAGAATATATGTACAAAATTGTTTTAAGGACATTTTGACAAAAAAATATTTAAATACAATATTTTGGCAAAAAACTAACTTAGAATAATCTTTTTCAAAATGTTCTCCTTTTGTGAAAAAGGCGTCCATTATAATAATATTTTGCCTGTATATAACTCAGACCTCTGTACAGAGGCTCAACTAGAATTTTTGAAATATATAACTTAGAAGTGGGTTTATCTATATTTTACGATAACAGGGGAGAAATTTTAAGAAAAAAATACCAATAATTATATTTCAATTGGTGGTAACTCTGAAAATAATGTGATTTTTCAAAAATTCTAGTTGAGCTCAGGTGATGTCCTCGTCACTTGACTGAGGCTCAGTAATCCTCGTGTTGCCTTATAGTGCGAAGTTAATATAACTCTCACTCGCCCAAGAAGTGCAACTTTTTTTTCTCATGTGCACCTTGTACAAATCCTTTATTCTTAGAGGATACTGCGTACTAAGTGTAAGAGAAACACTGCACTAAAAACGTTATCTATGCTGTACAGTTGCAATACAGTTCATTTGCCTCAAGCGAGAGTGCGCGGTGATCAAAGGCGATGACACGCAGTAAAAAAATGTTTCTGCGATAAGTGAAAAATGGAACTATCTTCCAATCCCGAGTGGCCTTGGCGACCCATCTTTTGTTTTCAAACACGCTTTCGCTTTAGAGAAAAATATGTGTCTCTCCTCTTTTTCTGCTCGTGAGCATCACGTGTGCTGGGTTTTTGCGTCTGTTGCACCATCTACAAATCACCAAAACACACGTAATCGAGACACTTCCGCGGAAATGGTTGCTCACAATTTGGTTCTAATAAGTTGTTTTTTCTTTCTTTCTTTTCATTTTGATTATGTCACTCAGACGTCCGAAGATGGTAAAGTCGCCGCGGAAAAGCGAAACTAGGGAATTATTTTCATTAACGGAGTGCTAAAACTGTAAGGTTTCAATGTGGAAAATATTTCTTGCAAGGGATTAAAAAAGATTTAGTTTTATGAAAAAATAACAGTACAGTTTTGAAAGGGAACAACCTTTACATTTATTGACTACCTCCGTATGCGGATATAATATAGATAACATAATATAGATTAATCACTAACAGAAATAAAGAATAATGAAGAAAATAAATTTAAAAAAATTATTATTCCATATAAATGAGAAATCCAGTAATGAAAAAGAAAATCCAAATAAAATATCCCAGCAAAAAAGACTTTATCCTGTCATAGGATTGAACAGCAGGGTTAAACATGTTTTATAAGATGTTAAGATGCCTCTTTTTATATACACGATGTTAAAAAATAGCGCCCAAACTCTGCCCAGCTAGATTACTCGTAGAGAGAGTACTTAAAAAATGCCCCAAGAACTGTCCCTGTACGATCCACAGTTTACGAGAGGAATACGAAAAAAATGACGTCACAGCCAGTGCATGGAAAAACAACGTATTGAACACATCAGCAGCAGTATTTGCAAATATTTAAAAATACAGATGTTCAAAGTGTCCACCGTACATATCGAGACATGTAAATGAGTGCACACAACGCAACAGATTGCCCGTAGGAAAAAATCCAACGGTGTGCGATCTGGTGATCATGGCGGTCATAGAACCGGGCTACCTACTCTGATTCAGTGGCCGGAGTATGCAATATCCAACCAATCATGTTCTAGAGCAGTGGTTCCCAAAGTGGTCTATGACAACTTGCAAGAGGTCCAAGTAAATGAAAAAATAATTTAGGGGTCCATGAAATGTAAATTGGGGGTCTACGATAAAGGCTTTCATCGAGCCAGATCGTGACTTTAATTTTAAAAGAAAATGTAATCAAGGGGAAATCAGATTTTATTTATGTTAACAGATTTATGTACTAAATTTAAAGAGGTTAATTTGCACAGTTACAAGGTGACAGCACATATTTAATTAAAACATTGACCATTATTTCAGCTTTTCTTACCAGAATTAAGCTGAAGGAGTATAATATTGGACGTTGCAAATTTTCCCAGTTTCTCATTTTGTTACAGACATTCTTCCAGGATAATATTTTTTGAAAACCTACACTCATTTAAACATCCTCTATTTAGATTTTGAATCCAGGTTTGAGAATGCTTTGATTATTAAGGACTATTAACTGAAGTAATTTAAGGTTAAGCTCGACAAGATTGATGCCAAATGTTGAAAATTTGTTATTGAAGCGCCAGATTTATCCCTCCTATTAAAAGCATTTTTGTTCGTTGGTCAAATATTTTATGTATCAATAAATTTAATTTTAAAGTTAATTAACATGTCTTTCTTATGAGTTTTAAACGCTATACTTCCCTACAGTTAACATTTTTAATTTTTTAAAGTAAGTATCTCTGTGCCAGCTGTCAAAAAGACATTTAAGTTTATCAGTGTGCAAACATGTAGTATTAGGTAAGCAGGGTCTACCCGAAGACGAAAAACATGGCAAGGGATCTATGGAACAGAAACGTTCGGAAACCTTTGTTCTAGAGCCATCATGAACCACATCGAGCATTATCAATCATTCATCATCATTTACCACATTCGCCTCGTTAACTATGAATCGCGTACACTGCATTCAGAATACTGTACGTAGAACCGGGACTCGTCTGATAAGACGACATTATGCGACTCTTGTATTCAGTTATGTCATTCGGCTCACCAGAGCCGCCCTTTCTCTCTATGCTACATTTTCAAGGAAAGCCGAAATAATGGTTGCCATGCTGACGGTCCTCGCTGCTATAAACTCTGTCGCACAGTACGAGCGGATACTGGGGGTGCTGGAAACATGATCATTTCCTGACTAATGTTCCATGATGTGGTTGTACTGTGTTTCAGGGAAGATCTCACAATTTGTCTGTCCTCTCGGATGTTAGTGGGCCACGGTAGCCGAGTGGTATAGGTATTGGATCGTGGCTTGTCTTGTTACGAGTTCGAGCCCAGTACCACTAAAGACCCGCCATGTACGGTAGCGATGCGCGTTAAATCTGTCGAGAGCTGAAACGTCCTCCTTGGTGTGGTGTGGTAGTTAGGAGAGGGGGTGCCAGCTCAGGTGTCGTCCACGTCACTTGCCCATGGTTCAAAATTACATGGTCCGTCGCCAAAAGCCCTCGTGTAGCTGAACAGTGTGACGTTAATATTCACTCACTCACCCACACTCACAATCAGAAGCTTATTACATTAGTACCACGACGAGTTAATGCTCTACACCGGGGTGGCGAACCTTTATGAATCAACGTGCCACTTTTTCTTAGATATGTTTAATGAGGTGTAGACGTGCCGTCAAACTATTTTGGTTTTGTGGTTTTGGAAAAATAATAAAACGAAATACTAACAACGCAAAACTTTTTATTTTTACTACGAAGAAATACATTATAGATTGTACAGAGGTAAATGTTTTAGTTATACGTGTAATTCAAATTAAAATAACACTACTGTTACTTCTGTGTTGCAGATTAGATGACAAATAACGTATATTAGGATTGGAAGATGTTGCTTTTAGCAGAATGGATGCTGAATTGGTGTCATCTGCCAAACGGTTTCTAAGCTAGTCTTTAATGTTATTCATCTCAGAAAATAATGATTCGCAGGTATAGGTAGCTGAAAATATGGTTAAAATAACAAGATCCAGCTATTTCAAACAGTTAAAAGTGTCTTGAATCGAATTCCATGTTTCCAAAATTTCTTTACTTGCATTTTTACTTATATTGCTTGTTATAATTTTTGTCATTCAATCAATTCAAATTTTTTATTTATTTTAATTAACTTTTGAATCCATGACTGGAAATCAATTACAATTGTATTTCGAAGTTTTCAATTTCCAACCAATCGAATTGAGGCAAATTCACTTCATCAAATGAAGTCATATTACGATCCACCAAGGTCAAAATTATCTACTACTATCTTGCTTTTTTTCTTCTTTGCAAATTTAACCATGTTGAACAAAAGTTAAAATTCGTAAATATAATGCAAATAAACTTTAAAACACAGTTATGTCAACGAAATTGTGCGTAGACAAATTTTGCATCATTGGCCATTATAGTCCACGATGTAACTAAGGCACGGCAATAACAAACGAATGTGCTCCCCGTCGACCCACGCACCACGACCGATCACTTGCTTCTGTTCTTAATACTTCATAGTGAACTTTGTCATTTTGAACTAAAACGAAAACCGTTTTGGTCGGGGGCGTGCCCAAAGTATTGCGTCGCGTGCCATTGGTTCGCCATCCTTGCTCTATACAAAGCAAAAGGCGGAAGTATCAAATATTAGATGAGGTTACAAGTCCTTTAGCCAGTATGTTTACTTAAATATCTGAAGCGAAAGTATGTTTATATTTTCTAAATCTATGTTTGTTTATCTTTTCTTTCTATCTAACAAATCTCGATTGAACAAAAGAAGCATGCCAGCTAAATTTTTGGTTTGTAGGTCTAATTGCTAAAACCTGGAATTTTTATCTGTAACGCCATCATAAACTTCTTTTGGAGTTTATTTCCGTAAAACGGGTTCTTAGTAGATCTCTAAACATTAAAAAAAAAATATGTCTGCCAAATTTCAAGTCTGTTAACTCCGGAGATCTTGAGATGAATGAGTGCGTCGTTTATATATATATATATTACTATGTAAATATTTGTTCATTGTGAAATAACCGTTTTTGAATTGTTCGCACATCTTTTAGCTTCTGTTAACACGTTCAGCTTTAAAAAAATGAAAATAAGTAGTTAACAGTTATTTAAATTCATATTCAAAATTCAAACTGGTGTGTAAATGATGATATAATTTATGTATCGTCTATTTTGGAAGAATTAATTCAGAATGTTGAGAGAAAAAATCATTTCTAATTAAATTTCTAAACGAAAGGAAAACGTTAAATAGTATTTCTTCTGTCTTTTATTCTGGAAATTCTACATATTAAGCCTGTTTTTAAAGAAAGATACATATTTACATAAATAAAGCAAAAAAAATCGTTGAATAGAAAAAGTAAATAAATATTTTATTTTAATATAAATGAGAATTAGAATTTAAAATTGTGAAACAAAATTTAGTGCATCACATTTTTTTTTACATAAATATAATAAATGGGATACTTCTGGCTGAATTTCACGAAATATACGGATTTCAACTGTATGGAATACCTCACTAAAAATCGAGAAATCCCAAATGAACATTACACAATTATTATAAATTTGCAGACATTCCACAATCTTCATTTACATTCACAATTAAAACAGGCATCGAAACAAATTACATTCGATGACAAAATAAATGGATATTCGACATTCCAAAATAAATCAATAAATAATAAAACACAACTCTGACTTGATGCTCATAAAACATAACAGAAACGGGGAAACAAACTTTAAATCGTTTTGAAGGTCATAAGGAACAAAGTGTAATGTTACAATGATAAATTAAATTAATTTTAAAAAGTAAAAACCAAACAAGAGGAAGTATGTTATAAATCACTGGATAATAAACTACACAAAAGTCTCAATATATTAAACTGCGGAATGCTTTTTTAAAAAGTCGTAAAGGTGTCGTTAAGATTGAGAAGAATTCTTTTTATTTATTTGTTAACCTTTCCCGCGGTTTCCTCAATAAGAGAAATTCGAACACTGATCATTATTCTGTCAAAATTCCTCATTTCGCAAAAACATGTTGTTTAGGTGGATAACGTAACGGCAATCATACGATTGTTTATTTAAAATGACCTCAATAGGTTTTATTGTATACAAGATAAGAAAAAAAAGAGCTTGCCATGTATGGCAAATTGAAACAATCTGAGCTACGAAGAAATGGACGTAAATGGGTTTTTTTCACAAATATTCTTCTTCAAATGTATGTTTATGTGTATGTCGCAGGGAAATTGATTAAGGGAGTCCGGCACATGAATTTTTGAAAAATTATCGATTTTGACTTTTTTACATTTTTTAAAAGTTCAAACATTTCTGCTTAAAATGATGTTATGATACATAGAAATACGATAGTTAGAAGTATTTTTATTTATTTTTTAAAAGAAAGCCACTCTCATCGACAAATACAAATTCTTACTTTAAAGCCTGTTTTCTCAAAATGCAATAATTTTCCCTTTATGTACCTTTTTCTCAAAAACTAATCAATGTAGGATCCTCAAATTTTTAGTGAGCCCACTTTCAACATGTTTACATATTTTAATGGAGGGAATAAGATACATCTAACGAATTGTTTTAGATAATGTATTTTTAAACTAAATTTTAAAGAAAAAATTTGACATTTTTTAAAAAATTAATAATTATTTTAATTTTTAACAAAAAGACAAACCCTTCCATTAGAGTCTTATTGATAGTACATATAGCCAACTGTGAAAATTTCATATATTAGTAGTAAGAAGTTTCTGAGAAAAAGATACATATAAACTTACGTAATTTAACATAGGATCCTATGGAAGTGCCGGATCCCCTTAAGTTAGGAATTTCATAAAATCCATAAGGGAGATGATCAATTCACGCAAGATATTAAAATAAGAACTCTGTAAGGTGATTTCCCTAAGGAAAAAGTAAGTGATCAAATCCCTAATCTGTTTCAGAGAAAGGGTGAAATAATATAGTGAAGAGTTTAAAAGTGTGTGTGTGTTCATTTAGCAAAAAAATAGGGTGCATTATTAAAAGTAGAGTAATTAATACAAAAATAATAATTGAATTACAAACTATATATTCTAAATTAATTTATAAAATAATTAGATAATAAAACTTTTTTTTGTAGTAGAATTTCAAACATATTTTTTAAAATTTTTTCATTAATGTAGTACTTCAGAAATATCCCACTTTATTTGTAATACCTTTTTTTCAGTTATTATTTCCGTTTTCAAATTAAATTTTCTTTTTATTATCAAAAAGCTTTTTTTTTATCTATAAAGAGGGCGTGGTCGAATTACCTAATTTGAATAGTGAAATCTTGCACGCATATAGGCTTTTATTATCGTTCTTTTCGAATAGCTGTTTCCAAAAAAGCATATTTTTGTCAGTAAAAATATTTATTTATACTTTTTTCAACAGAAATTATAATAATATTTATTTTTAAAAACTATTCAAAATTGCCTCTTGTCTGATACATTTGGAAGCCAGGTGCAGCATACAGCCCAACATTACAATTATTGAAAACGTAACGACTCTGTTTTCTTTTCCTTTGTTGTTCCTTTGAGCACAGCACACAGCGCAGTAGCTTGTGGGAATTTCTTTTGGTGCTGGTGGAACAAAACCGGGAAAATGACGTTTCGTAAGTCGTAGAATTCTACCCTTCAGTGAAATGAATACTGGAATGACTATTCCAGGGAAAATTGTTAAACACGAAACAGAGGGGACTGAAATATTTTTTTCTGTTAAAAGAATTTCATAACAGGGTTCACCCATGTGATGGTTTCAAAAAATGAAATTTTTTTTCATAAATTGCTTCCTTAACATGTCTAGAATACGGTGGTAATGTGATTTTTTAAAATTCAAAGTCGTTATAAAGAAGCAGGTGTTAGAAGAGCAGCTGTACGTAGCGCTAAGTTAAGATTTTCATTGTTTTAATCGGACTTCAAAAATCTCTTTCTCAAGATTGTATTTCTCGAACTTTCATCCATCATACCTCCAGAACGGTTTGACCGAATGACTTCAAATTTATAGGATTGACTCAGAACATATATACGCACCAAATGAACTAGGATCATTCCAAAATTCAAAGTATTTCTATTTTTTATAACAAAAACATAACAAAAAACCCCATAAATTCGAAACTTTTTCTTCAGAGGTCTACCAAAAATCCAATCTTTCATATTTTCAATTGATTATAGTCCACTCGGTGCATTTACGCTAATTGATTAAAACGCCGTTAATTTTTTTATTTTATTTCAGATAGGTTAATCAGCCAGAATCGTGGAGGAAGTGAGCGTCCATTTTTCGAGGCGGGTGTATTTAGAGCGCTATAACTCACGTTCTATTGGATATTTTTGGCTAAACATTTATATACATACTCTTAAAATACATATAAATAAATTAATAAAAACTTAAAGCTCTATCTTTTTACTGGTTGCCAAAAAAAAAAAGAAATTCCCTAAGAATTTGTAAAAACAGGCCGTCACATGCGGTGAACCCCCTTAAAGGATTTTGCAAGAAAAAACATTGTGACATCTCTTGCGTTCTTCCTGTAACATAACCTCTATGTTCTTTGACGGCCACGATTAAGGGCAAAACTTTTCCAACCCAAATCCAAGAAGTGAAACGAAGCATAGATGCAAATAAGATAACCTTTAAAAGGATAGAAATTTTAGTGAGCAATGATGGCAATTTAGAGAAAGTTCAGTGTAGAGAAGATAGAAGTGTTGATCGACGGTTTACTTAGAATCAAGACGCCCCTCTCGCCAATTCAACCAAGGTACATACCATTGTACAATCTTAGGAGAAAGATTTGAAATAGCTTGGACGTTGAGTATTCAACAAAGGTAGGAAGATTATATTTTTGAACGTTAGTATATTAATTGAGATTAGGCGGATATAAATATATTTTATATTGATAAGTGATCTAATTGCGTGATCTGAGTTAGTTAAGACTACGTGTTTTGGTTTATTCTCACTTAATATAAGTTTGTTCGATATCAAATAATCTAGTTAAATTCTTATTAAAAGTCATATTAAGAATTCTAAAATGTCTCATCATTCCGAGAATCCCACACCTCTAACTTACGCTGAAACCCCACGACATGGCTATCGAACGTTGGCTATGTCGCAATATGTATTCAACAAAATCAAGTTTATTAGAGTACATTTTACTTATATAGATGTGTAGTATATATACATTGCATGTAGTTAAAAAAAATCATTGGAACAAAAACAGTCACAAGAGTTTAATGAAACTCAATACAAAATTTTCAAGTTTTTTTGAAAAACAGAACATTGTGTGAGTGTTTGGAAAGTAATCTGATATTTTTCTTTACATTGTCTTTTTTAGCATCAAATTGTCAACAAATTGTTCGATGTCGTCCATTTCTTTTATTCATTTCAACATTGAAATGTGCGTCTATATAACTGTGCATACTTTTAATGAAGTTTTGTGAAGACCCTTGTTGATCCCCACCTAGAGATGTGGGAGGAAGGGAAGGAAGACTAGCCATGTCCAAAATTACTCAATTTATTTGTCACACAATCAACAACACAAGTTCAAGCAATCTAAATTAAGAGATGCGCCCAATTGAAGCAATACGTTAGATAAATAACGAGGTACACGAAGTATGAGAAGACTTTAAATATCAGTAAACTTACTTCAGGATCGAATAAACTACTTTCCTAGCTATCTAATCTCTAGTGACCAATCGTCACTTTAATGATTACCATTATCAAATGATAGATTACACTATCAATTTGATTAACATCTGATCCGCTAGCACAATCTATACCTATCTCTCTCACTTTCTCTTCTCTCTAGCTTGAAAGCTTAGACCACGGATGGAGAAATAGCGGCACGCGTGCCATCAATGCCACGCGACAAGATATTTTGGGCACGCCAGCGATCAAAAGGGTTTGCCACATTTTATTTTAAAATAACAAAGTTGACTATGAAGTATTACCAGCAAACGCGAGTGATAGGTCGCGGAGTGACGGGGAGCACACTCGTTTATTATTGTTTTACCTTAGTTACATCGTGGACAACAGTTGCTAATGATGCAAAATTTGTCTATGCATAGCATAGTCAATTTCGTTGACACAATTGTATTTTAACGTTTGTTTGTGTTATATTTACGATTTATTAGCTGTTATTTAACATGGCTAGTTCAGCAAAAGAACAAAAAGTGCTAGATAGTAAGTGTAACAGAGAATTTCAAACGTGGCGAATCTAGAAATATGGCATTATTAGTAAAGACGGCAAAGCGGTGTGTGTTTTATGTTCTGGATCAGTGGTATGCAGAACCTCGTCTGTAAAATGGCATTTTGAAACAAATCACAAATCCTCTTGTCAAAAGGGCACCACAGCAAAAATAATCAACTTTGTTTAGAAATGATTTGGCAGATGACTCCAATTCTCAGTAATCACGAGTTCGAGCCCAGTACCACTAAAGACCCGCCGTGTAGGGCAGCGATGCACGTTAAATCTGTCGAGATCTGAAACGTCCTCCCGTTGGTGTGGTGTGGTAGTTAGGAGAGGGGGTGCCAGCTCAGGTGTCGTCCACGTCACTTGACCATGGTTCAAAATTACGTGGTTTCCGTCGCCAAAAAGCCCTCGTGTAGCTGAACAGTGCGACGTTAATATTCAATCAATCAAACAAACCAATTCTCAGTATGCAATCTACTAAAAGATACATCTTACAATCCTAATGTAAGCTAATTGTAATCCAATCTGCAACAGCAAAAAAGTCACACTAATTTTAATTACACGTATAACTAAAACGTTTACAACTATACAGTGTTATCACACAAAAGGTATTTTTTCATAGTAAATAAAGAGTTTTGAGTTGTTAGTATTTAGTTTATTATTTTTCCAATAATCACTACTCAAAAAGATTTGACGGCACGTCTATACTTCATTAAACACTTCTTCAGAAAAAAATGGCACGTTGATACATAAAGGTTCGTCACACCTGGCCTAGATTATATATAGTAGACCTAATTTAAATAATCACGTTCTCTTCTTCAGAGGGTTCGTTGCAAATAAAATAGTTTTAAAAGACCAAACATTTCCCAAGAGAATTTGCTAATCGGAAGGACCCGGATAGAGCCGTCACAGCCCTCATTTCGGATGGCGCTGCATTATTCATTTCATTTTCGTTGCCGGAATTTGTATCAATCCTATTTTTTAGCTTTGAACAAAATGTCTTAGTATGCCATATTTGATACTATACACACATAATTGTCATCTACCGAATGAATTCCTCCGATGATACAGTAGGACAGTCCAATAATACAGAAAATTTCTCAAACATTTCATTAAGTATCTGGTGTTCTCCGTATTTTGTTCATTATCCAGAATGATTATCTTTCCGCTTTAGGCGATTTTCGTTACGTGTTGAGAGAAAAAAAAATCCAGGAAAATACATAGTAGCTTGTCAGGATCCATTGTATTAGTTCGTGTAAAACCGATATTTCGTCTTCAGCGTTTTTGAGTTAAGGTATCCCGACTACGTTCGAAACCGTGATTTTGAAAAAGCGTGTAAATGGATAATATTTATGATATTTAGTGTCATTTAGATTAGAAAATGTATATAAAATTGTTTTAAGAATAGTATTACAATAAAAATTATTTAAGTAATATTTTGACAAAATGAACATAGAACATTTAAATATTCCTTTTGTGAAAAATGCTTCTATTAGAATAATATTTTGCCTGTATATAGCTCAGACCTCTGTACAGAGGCTCAACTAGAATTTTTGAAATATATAACTTAGAAGTAAGTTTATTCCTGTTTAACGACAACAGAGGGCAGAAATTTTAAGAAAAAAACATCGATAACTATTTCAAATGGGTTGTAACCTGAAAATAAGGTGATTTTTCAAAAATCATAGTTGAGCCTCTGTACAGAGGTTCGAGCTATAACAGGCAAAATATTAATTTTAATAGAAGCATTTTTCACAAAAGGAGAACATTTTGAAAAAAGGTTATTCTAAGTTAATTTTTTGCCGAAATATTGCATTTAAATAAATTTTTTTATCAAAATATACTTAAAACAATTTTAAACATGTATTCCAATCTAAGTGACACTAAATATCATGAAAACTATCCATTTATGTGCTTTTTAAAATCACGGTTCCGAACGTAGTCGTATACCTTAAGCATATTTCACTTTATTTGCATGCTAAGTTAACTTTGTAGGAGTCTTCTTTCTACTAATTTGCTTCGGAAATCTTTAATTTTCTTCATCACATTTTTTTTTACAAAACATATGCGTTTTAAATGCTAATGTCTAGCAAATGAAAGTATACTTTTTTTAAATTATTTATATAAATTTACTTTTAACTGAACTGAACTCAGTGGCGCAACAGCCCAAGAAGGCCAATGCCTACTGTGCTTATCTCAGTTTACATGTTCTTAGGCGCTGTGGTGCATGTGCAGATGTTTCGGTCAAGTGGTCAGTCTGATGCGAAACCCCCAGTGTTTAGTTCCCAAGCAAGCTTGGTACTCATTTATCGATCCACTGAAGAGGTGAAAGGCTGAGTCGACCTCGCCCACCCCGGGATTTCAGCCCCGGGCATGCGCCGTGGAAGCGCGATACATTGCCATTCAGCCACTGGGTTTCAAATTCACCTTTTAATTTTATTTAAACTTACGAAATCACAAAAGTCTTGAACGCGCGAACTCCAACGAATTGCAGTAAGTCTCTTGAGTCCAGAGGGCAATCTTAACGTTAGAATGCGAAAATTACAGCAGTATAAAATATGACTACGCTTGAATTATATCAATTGCTCACAAATCGGTCATTTAAACGCAATCGAATTAACTCGATACTGCACTTAAAGGGTTAATTAACATTTTAATTTCATAAAAGAGTTCTAAGAATTTAGCTATAACCAGCTGGTGTACCCATTCTTCGCACAGGTGAATTAAAAAATTAAATAATACAGATTGAAAGCTAAAGAAGTTTTTAATGAGTTAATTTTACGTAAATTTCAAATTAAACACAAAAAAAAAAGCTTTTTGCATATCTTAGTTGAACAAAAAAACCCTTCCTTATTTATTAAATTTTAAAGTCTGTACATATAATAGCTGATAAAATGAGATTTTTTTATAACACCCTGTAACTCTCTTGTGGGTTGATTTTTGAAAACATCTTCCTAAACTGATCTCTGCTCAGTAAAAGTAACACATTGTTACACATTTTGTGTAATGAACGCTTAAAATAGTGTAAATAATTTATGTATGGATGTATAATACATTAATATTACATTCAGCTGTATTTATTTTGTTAAATTTGTAGTATTCGCAAGCAACGCCATTCTTTACATCATAATGACGATTCAATAGAAACATAGCGAAATATTGGAACTACGTTGACATAATTTTTAGTGACCCTGTTGGCAACTTGGCGATGGATTGAACGGTGCAGAAGTTGATTTGCTGTATCACCACCTGGTGGGGAACTGGAACAAAGAGGGTAGCACAAAACCTCCACAAAAAATACATATACATGCCAATTTTCATAGTGATCGGTTGAACGGTATTGTGGAGTGATGCAATTTCATATATACAAACATTCATTTTATACATATATATAGATTTTATTTTAAATCTTGTCAATAACGAAACATTTCGTTATAAATCCATCTGTTTTTCTTTTTTTTTTTCCTTTTTCATGTCTTTTTCCCTCTTTGTCTTCCCTTTTTCTTTTCAAAAACAGAAAGAAAGTTGAAAAAATATTGTTTAAAAATAATTTCGATCTCTTTTTGCATTATCCATTTATATTTGTTATCTGGATTAAAAAGATTCGAAAGTAGGACAATTTGGATCACTGAGCAATTCTGAAAACGCAATAGAATTTGGAAATACGAAATTGAGTACATGCTGATGTGTAAAATATGTAATGCAAAGAAAGAAGATAAATAAATTTCATCACTACATAGAAGATGTGAAGTACAATTCAAAGTTCAATGATTAGTCTGCAATACTTTCATGAAGCTATTGCTTGAAATAAATATTTTTGAGAAGCGAAAGACTTAAAAGTTTAGTTAAAAGAATATGTATTTTAAAATCGTTTACTAACTACACGTTTATTTTTAAAGAGAAATTTGCCTAATTTCAGGAAGAAGAATAAAGGTTACAGGATATATATGATGATTTTTACTAAATAAGGTGCACTGCGTGTCAAAAAAAAAAATGTTCCATTCTTTTTGCAACATGTAAATTTTTTACAATTATCAGAAAAATCGTGCAGTTATAAAGCCAAATAATTTTAGCATGAGATAGATTATATGCAATTCTTAGTATTTAATATTTTTCTTTAAAAAACAGAAATATTATGCTACTCACAGAATATTTTATTTTAAATGTAAATCAGCAGGATGAGACGTTATTTAATCGCTATTTCTAAAGTTTCGTTAAATGTTTCAAGTCGCCATTTTCAACACTGAATTTTTCTTCTTCCCACATTTATATTCTAAAAGTGTTATAATTTAATAAAACAGTAGAATGTTAAATGCTTGTCCATTTTTCTTACAGAAAGGAACTTTCAAGTTAGATTTCGAACAAATAATTTTTACAATTTTATTTTTAAAAATTTTTTTAGGTATTACAGAAAAAAAATTTTTTTTTAAACTGGCTCCACATATTTTATATTTACCACTTATTTTTAAATCAGAAAGTTTAAATTTTTCAGAATAATGCAAAAGAATTTAAAATTCACCATAATATTTTTCTGGTTTTTACTTTGCAACAAAATCTGATAAATATTAATATTTAAATATAATTTACTACTAAGTCTTCGTACAATGTTTTGGCAATAAAAATACTTAGAGATAGCTTCAATATAGAAGATATTAGAAACTTTTATTTATTTTTTCAATAATCAATAACGATTTCAATTCTTTTAATTGTATCTCTGTTTTATTAATCTAGTAAAACATATAAGCGATGAAATTTATTATCTAGTATTTAGATCTATTATATAGATATAAGTATTACAATTTATTCTCCATAAGCTTCAAAAATGTCAGAACAATATTTTAATAAATATATATAACCGGATTCAGTAACTGTAATGTTTTTTTTCCTTCGGAATTTAAAAGGTAAAAAAAAATCATCTGAAACATAATTGATTCAATTCTGTCAGAAATAAAGACCATATAAATCAAATTACTTATTATTAAGTCCAAGTCCTTGAATAAGTTAAAACTTTAAATATGGAGTTAGAGATTAGAGAAGTTATATATTCTTATACACACAGTGAGTGATTCGGAATGCTATAAAAAGTTGTTAATATTTTAAGCTTAAGGCATCCGACTACGTTCGGAACCGTGATTTTTCAAAAGCGCATAAATGGATACTTTTCATGATATTTAGTGTCACTTAAATTAGAATACATGTATAATATTGTTTTAAGGACATTTTGACAAAAAAATTATTTAAATACAATATTATGGCAAAAAATTAACTTAGAACAATGTATTTTCCAAATGTTCTCCTTTTGTGAAAAATGCTTATAATAATATTTTGCCTGTATATAGCTCAGACCTCTCTACAGAGGCTCAACTAGAATATTCCAAATATATAACCTAGAAGTGGGTTTATCCATGTTTTACGACAACAGAGGGGAGCCATTTTAAGAAAAAAACACCAATAATTATATTTCAATGGGTGATAACTCTAAAAATAATGTGAATTTTTCAAAAATTCTAGTTGAGCCTCTGTAGAGAGGTCTGAGCTATATACAGGCAAAATATTATTATAATAGAAGCATTTTTTCCAAAAGGAGAACATTTGGAAAAAAAATTATTCTAAGTAAATTTTTTGCCAAAATATTGTATTTAAATAATTTTTTTTGTCAAAATGTCCTTAAAACAATTTTATGCATGTATTCTAACCTGAGTGACACTAAATATCAAGAAAATTATCCATTTATACGCTTTTTTAAAATCACGGTTCCGAACGTAGTCGGATACTTTAAATTAATAAATTTTAAGAAGTTGTTATAAGTAATTTTGATTTAATAAGCATTAACATTGGTAATATTTGTTAATTCTATTTTTTTTTATTTATCCTATAGACAAATGTATGGAAACGATATTTCACATTAAAATTTAAATCTCTCTCTATATATACAGAATTAATAAAAATTTAAAATGTAATAGATTTTCATTTATTAAGACAATTGATCTTTATGAAAATTCAGCGAAAAATTCCACACATGGGAATGGGTTTACATAACTCACAATTCCACCCATATTTCGTTAATCATTAAAAAACGATAAAAATATTTAATAATTCATTTATGTATTTCAAATATTATTTGTATTGCTTTATAACAATATAAACAATTTGTAAACTTATTTATTTTAAAAAATAATTAGAAATTATTCAACTTATTGTATTAAATTGTAATTATTCAGAAAAAAAAAGCTATATGGATTCCTTACTTCTATATTTTAATATATGTCTTATAATTAAAAAAATCAAATGAACTTTCATCTAAAAATCGATTTTGTTTTTATGTATTATAATATTTTGAATAATCTATTTTTTTCCTTTAAGTTTTTTTAATAATATGTCTTTTTGTACAACTTCGGATTCAGAATCTGGCATAGATGCTTTATTTCTAAAATCAAATTTGATTAATTAACAAAAAAAAAGTTGATTTTAGTACTACAGAGCAGATTGATAACAAAAATTCATGAACATTTCTTAAAAATATAATTTAAATGTCTTCAAAATATAAACCAGGGCTTCGAACCGAAAACCGGGAAAAACTGTTATTTTGGTCGGAACGAAAACCGGAACTGAACCGAAGAGAAAAATATAGGTTTATTTCGGTTCAGAAATTTTCATTTGTTGAATAAATAAGTAAACATATTTGTTACATAATTATTGCATGGCCAAGTTCACGATGTGAGCGGCAAACATCAAGTGACGAGGGCCCACATAATCATGAACCTAATTGTCAAACGCACTACTGATAATGGCTAACAATGCCTATGCTCGCCGTTCTCTGCTTACCGCTCATATCTTACATACAGGTTAATTGTATCAATTCACATAGCATACCAATTCAAAAAAGAATAAAAATCTTCTAAATTTTGACAGAATCACATTTTTTGTTAATGATAGTATTACATTTTTAGTACAAATAAGAATATACATAAAATGAAATTATTCATTCGGAACTGAATCGAAAACCGTTATTTTTGGCGGAAACTCAGGATTTTTAGTTGAACCAGAATGAAAAAATTACGGTTCGAAGCCCTGATATAAACTTTCGATTAAAATATTCTATAAACACAGCTAAAAAATTTGATAAAATTAATTAATTTCAAAATTAATTAACACTATGTAATTTCATAAGCACTGTGAATATGAATACATTTTTAAAACGTTGCTTTTTTTAATAAAGTATTGTATAAAATACAAAATAAATGCTTAAGGAGTGCATAATACTACGATAGACATACTAATTTAATAAAAATCCGAATATATTATTATTAATATTTCATAAAAAACATTTCATAAAAAAATAAAGAAGAAATTTTTAGTAACGAATTCTTATTTAAATAAGATTAGTACTTTATTCTTCTTTTAATTTAAGAAATAAAAAAACTACTACAAATAAAACAAAATTATAAGTCATTTTACTTTTCTACACTACTTACCCTAAAACAATAAGAGACAATTTACACTCCCATCGATGAATTCAAAATATTTCTTAGTTTCTGTAACGAGGTAATTGTACAGAATGTTACTAAAGAATATTTTATACCGATTTTCAAATTTAATACTAACTATTCGAAACGGAAGTCATTTGTTATCGTTCAATTAAATGAAGCATTTGAACCCTCCTCCAAAGAAACGTCAACTGTACAGAAAAACATCTTTTTCCCGTCAATATTCTCTACGTCAAAAAAGAGCGGAAACAAATTCCCGTTGCCAGCACGTCAGATTTCACCTGAAAATAATAATAACAACATAAAAAAAAACCCACAAGCGATTATTGATTAGAAACAAATCAAAAGGGAAAAAAAAGTAAAAATAAATAAATTGGGTCCCCCAAGCGCGTCATATTTAGGAAAGAAAAGAATAACGACTTGTCGAATGTTGTTATTGTGGCCGAAAATCTAACGCGAAACGTGCTGGAAAGATGAGCGCGTCCAGCACGTGCTGTACCGATGGCCGCGATGCAACGGAACTATGCAGTGAAAAGAGCTGACATCTTCAACCGTGGCGCGCTTGACGTCCCATTGACGTCAGAACGATCCCGGACTACGTTGCAACTCAGGGTTGCCATATTTGGCTTTTATCGCTCTTTTACGATTTCTCCAAAAACGTTGAAGTGAGTTTTATTAATACGTCACTTCGCGCTCGCAAGCGGAGGTGAAGGCTAGTATATGAATCGGCCTTGAGAAGGGAGGGGAAAGGGTATGAAAATTTGATTCAGATTCGAATGCAACTACACAACGTTTTTCGAATATTCGCATTTTGAATATTTGTACTCGTGTGAAATGAAGAGAGGATGGATGAAAGAGCTTTCGATAGCCAAAGGCGGTTTCGCTTATCTAATGAGTGATAGTGTACCTGTGTTGCGAATAATACTTCAAGGATGATATGCATTTCGAATAGATTTTCTCTTTTCTTTTTTTTTTTTTGCATAACATTGTCATGATTTCATAACGTTAATTACCTTGAAGCAGACAAAGTCATTATTATTTTTTTTCAACGTTTTGTATTGTGTGCATCTAGCCTTCATTTGAAAAATGTGCTGTGATTAAAAATTTTCCGAACTCGCTTGATCCAGTCAAAGCCGCTGCTTCTTCTCAGACATTTATTTATCAAAATATATTTAAGGTGACTGGTTACGCGTTCGGGACCGTGATTTTGAAAAAAGCGTGTAATATGTTGATATTTAGTGTCAATTTTGAATTAGAATTTACATTTAAAGTTGTTTTTCGAATGTTATTACAAGAAAAATTATTTAAATGCGATTTTTTGGCAAAAAATGACATTTCAAAACATTCTCCTTTAATGGAAAACAACAACAATAGTAAATAATAGCAATATTTTGCATGTATACATTTTGGACTTAATACCGAGCCTGAACAAGGATTTTTGAAAAAAAAGCCCACTATTTTCGGAGTGACGATC
The DNA here is from genome assembly GCA_019973955.1 of Trichonephila inaurata madagascariensis. Lineage (NCBI taxonomy): Eukaryota > Metazoa > Arthropoda > Arachnida > Araneae > Nephilidae > Trichonephila > Trichonephila inaurata. The sequence continues at coordinate 241,054 of BMAV01001045.1, forward strand.
AATTTAAATAACAACCGGTGATTTTTGTTAACATTTCTCTACTCAGCTATAATTTAACATGAATAAATCCACTTCTACAATTTATATATTTCAAAAATTTTAGTTCAACCTGGCATAGAAGTCCAAATTATGTGTAGGTAAAATATTATTATTATAGAAGATCTTTCATAAAAGCAGAATGTTTTGAAAATATGTCATTCTTTCTTCGATTTTTGTCAAAAAATTGCATTCAAACAATTCTTTTTGTAATAATATTCGTAAAAATATTATGGATATATATATATATACATATAATGATTCCCTCTAGTATTCTTTTAATTAACTCTTTTTAAATAATTTTTAAATAACTTTTAATTCTTTGGTTCAAAACTAACGCGCTAATCTTCATCGTAATCGAATAGAAACATTGCATTAGAAAATCTCATTTCCGCCCGTTCTAACCAATCATATCTTTTGTTACAAAGGAGTCACGCCATCTTCACTGCCGGTATAAAAACAAAATTCTTTTGTGCTCAACGCTTTTTGTCTCTTTGTATTATCTATGTGATCGTCGCTGCTTTTTATGCTTTATTCGTGTATGTGCGTCCCATTGACTTAATTATTCTAAATGTGGTTAAACTCCATATGTCTGTGTACTGTTTGAAATATCCTACTACGTCAAATAAATAAAAGTATCAAGTCTCCTCCAGATTGCCACGACTACAACACGAAAATAATATTTAGTAATTAAGAAAAAATCTGCTCGGCACATGGTATTTCATATATATATGTATATATTCTAATTCAACTATGAAAAAAAATTATCCATTTATGCACTTTTTCAAAATCACAGTTTCAAACGTAGTGAGTCTCCTTAAAGAAATTAAAGGGAAATAAAGGGTTATATCGAGTGTTCTTAAAATGTTAATCGTTACGAAAACAAATAAAAAATTAACCGTTATTCTATTTTAAAATTACTGATTAAAAAGTCCAACAATCATAAAAAAAAAATAAGTGTGTGTGTACTTATGTACGCACGTAAGAAGTTATACTTCTTTGGCGTAACAAGCTTAAAATCTTTCTAAAAACCTTTAGCAGGGCAAGCTGAACCAAGGACGAAAGGCGGTCACGAGCAGAGTTGAACGATACTAATCTTCAGTCAATCGGACCAGCCAATCCTACGATTTAAATAAATTTAAACACCCCCGCATAGGGACAATATGGGGAGGGGGTCGAAGGCGGAAATGATCTGTCCCGTTCTGCATATTTCTAGACAAAGCATTTTCGTATCCGTTCCTACGGAACGCAAAGCAAAGGTTTGCTGATACGGGCTGTATAGCTCAGTAGTAGAGCATTCGGCTGCAGAATGGGAGGCCCTCGGTTCAAACCGGGTGCCCCCAATTTCAGGGAAGTGAAGAGAAATAATTTTTTTTTGAGAATTTCGAAGGGGCAATGATCTGTCCCGTTTTGTATACTTCTAGACAAAGCATTTTCGTATACGTTCCTCAGAACAAAAAGCAAAGGCTCGCTGACGCGGGTGTATAGCTCAGTGGTAGAGCATTCAGCTGCAGATCGAGAGTTCTCCGGTTCAAACCCGAGTGTCCTCTTCTTCATGGAAGACAAGAGAAATATTTTTCTGAGAATTTTGAAGGCGGGAATGATTTGTCCCGTTTGTATATTTCTAGACAAAGGATTTTCGCATCCGTGACGGTTTTGCGTCGCATCCGTGACGGTGTGCGTGCGCATTGTAAAAATTTACCCTCATCCTATTTCTCTAACGCCCCAAAAGAAGAATAACTTCAAAAAATCATAAAAATTCTTAGTGAACTTTTTAATACATTCACATATATAAGACTGTTTATGATTTTCGAGTTAATTTTTGACTAACTGTAAGCTTTAGCTCAAATCTGATTGAAATGTTGACTTAGCCCCCTCTCTGCTCATCCCGCGATTTCTACGGGTATGCATTTTTCTGACTATTTAGCTGTGCAACCGTGGTGCTCTTGTTTATGTTTTCATTTATGTTTTTTATGTTCATATTTTGATGATCTAATTCTCTAAATTTTAAAATAAAAACTCCTTTACAATTTTTTGTTTTTTTTTTTGTTTTTTTATATTGTAACTCTAAATAGTAGATTTAATATGTAGATTTGAAATACGTACAAAAATCATACACAATTTTTGAACCTGCTTAGATAAAATAACTGCACAGCGAGAGGATTAAGGCATCCGACTACGTTCGGAACCGTGATTTTGAAAAAGCGTGTAAATGGATAATATTTATATATTTAGTGTCACTTAGATTAGAAAATGTATATAAAATTGTTTTAAGAATAGTATTACAATAAAAAATTATTTAAGTACAATATTTTGACAAAAAATGAACATAGAATGACCCATTTTCAAAATATTCTCCTTTTGTGAAAAATGCTTGTATTGTGATAATATTTTGCCTGTCTATAGCTCAGACCTCTCTACAGAGGCTCAACTAGAATGTTTGAAATATATAACTTAGAAGTGGGTTTATCCATGTTTTACCACAACAGAGGGGAGAAATTTTAAGAAAAAAACGCCTATAATTATTCCAATGGGTTGTAACTCTGAAAATAATGTGAACTTTTTAAAAAAAATAGTTCAAACTCTCTGGAGAAGTCTTTACTTTATACAAGCACACACACAAAATATTATTACTCTAGAAGCATTTTTTATAAAAGAACATTTTGAAAAAAGGTTATTCTAAGTTAGTTTTTTGCCAAAATAGTGTATTTAAATAAATTTTTTTGTCAAAATGTCCTTAAAATTTTTTTTACATGTATTCTAATCAAAATGACACTAAATATCACGAAAATTTTCAATTTATATGCTTTTTTAAAATCACGGTTCCGAACGTAGTCGGATATCTTAAGGTTATTTTCGCCATACCTACGGCAGCGTGAACTTAACGCGGAGCACATTTCCGGTCAGAAAAAAATCCCTCAATTTTTATAAAAATTTGGGACATTGTAAGTCATACATTTGTTTATTACATAGTGTTTTCAAAATATTTCATAAATAATTAGTTTTCCTTTTAACACGTAAAGGAATAGCTCATTTAGCATTAAGGTATAGGAGAAAAAAATAAGAAACACATTTTATAAAAGATAGAATGTGTCAAAACTTGGATAAAAACGAGTAATATGATAAAATAAGTGATTCTCTACAGGATAGCGAAACCAGAATATAATATTAATGTTCTCGTTCTTTTATATCTTAAAAAATATTCCGAATTTGGGTCCCATTCTTTAACATAAGCCGAAGACACAGCCTTAAGTTAAAGTCATTCTATTGCTGATCGAAGTCCTTTGTCGAAATGACCTCATAATTTTAAGTCTCGGTCTACTAACATTGTAACAAGACACTTAATTCTGTACTTCCAATTCCTTACCCGAACATTGTGCCACACGAAGATTTTGAGGCATGATTCGAAAAAGCCTATTAATTCCACACGATGCTCAATAGGCAGGAAATAGTGTTGTAATGCCGTCGACCTTGAAAACTGTGGCTTAAGACTTCAGGGAAGCCGCGATATTCCTTTTTTAATAAATTTATGTTTTTATAAATACAATGTTAAAAATGTCCTAGGTCCGATTGTATTTTTTTGAAAGGTAAGGTTTTGGAATAAAAATTTCTGGTACAAAAGCGTAGTAATACGTTGCATAATGCAACGTATCGAACTGTTGGTTGATCTTATTTGCATAGAGCAGGATCGGCAAACAACGTTTACTTTGCATGTATGGTTACAGCTCTTCAGACATCTAGATGTATGAATTATTAAAAAAAAAAATTATTATAACTTCTATATAAAAAATATTATTCTCTCTTTCTCTTTTCTTTATAATGATCTACTGAAATTATTATTTTTTTTTATTTGTGTCTACGATTAAATATTTTGCTGGCTTAAGATCTCTGTTTTAAATTATTTTCCTCTACAAAGTGTATTGGCGATCGGGGAAAACAATAAAATTAGCTCAAGAGCAGTAATAGTCTAATTCAACGTTTTTTATACAGTGGTCCGCAGAACCCCGGGGGTTTACAGCATTTTTCTAGCGAAGGTCTTTCACACAGGTGTACTAGTTCTGAGTGGGCCCTAAATCAAAATTCCTTCGGGGCCCATTTTAGATATGAGAGCACCTGTTAGTGAGTTTTTAGTTGCAAATGTAGGGGCCCCCTGTAGCTTGAGGGACCCGTATCATTGATACGGTGGTATCTACGTCCCTAGTCTTTCATCAAAAGTTAAGATTTTCTTATTTTACAATTTCTGAAAGACCTCGTGGGAAAAATTGAAAAATCTGTCCCCTAGACTAGATCATTAAATTGTCCCCAGTAAAAATGCAAGTATTTACTAGAACACGTATTTCGATCAAGAATATTAATTTTTATTGTTAGCAACTACATAGCCATTACTAAAACGTACTATTTTCAAAAAATATATAGTAGAAACACACATGTGCAAAGATTAAGAACTGAATTCACATAGCGCGCCAATGCGATAATGATTGTATCCATCTGGATTTCCTAATCGAATGGGTACCTGTAATATTTCTTTATTTGCGCTTATATTTATTTATTTAAAGATAGTATTTTGCTATATTTTATATACATATATAATTAGATGTTTACTGTTTTCTAAAAGGGGGGGAGGAGTGTTAAAAAAGTATGTATAAATACCAGAGGCAGTGTTAGACTTTTGAGGAACCTTTAAATCACTCAACCATGTTAGGGATGAGTGTTTTAAAACTTTGGGGTTCCGCGATGTCAGGCTGATACAAAAAAGGGGGCCGCGGGGATCGAAAATTTAAGAACGACCCGCTTGTCTAATTGTAAGAGGCTTGGACCTCTCTCTCGGGCACTTAGATGTGTGGGAGGTAGGGAAGAAACACACTTAACATGATCCAATTAATTTATTTATTTACCCACACAAAGAACAGACACAATTTCAACAAATAATTAGTAAGAGAATGTCTCATTGCTAACCAAGAAAGTGGAACAACGACTGTAAAACGCCACGATTAGGAGACTATCAAACTTAATCCTTACCTTAACAAAGGATCTAACCTATCATCCGCTTTAATCTAATATCAATTCAATCTTAGTGAACAATCGTCACTTTAAAATTTCTTCCTAATAAGTCTCAAATCACAATAATTCTAGTATTATACCTTCAGTAGCAATCTCACCTGATTCGAGTATATCTTCTCTCCTATTCTCTCCTCAAACCAGAAAATCTCGTCTATATATAGTAAGTTAATTCAAATATCACGATTCTCTTTTTCCGAAGGGTTGGTTGTGAATAACGCGAATGGATAGCCCAAAGATTTCCCAAGAGGATTAATTGAAGCAACGTGTATAGATCCTTCACATAATTAATTGGTAGAAAAACGCCATGGTAAGAGACTCCTCTAAGTGATTTACTTCAACGTCTGCTTATTTACATACATAGGGTGCACTACTGAATGTGAGGAAAATATACACATAAACTCCTACAGAAGTGACGAAAACATGTTCCGTATTTTGTGTCTATGCTTAAAAACCAATAAAAAGATAGTTGAAATGATTTAAATATGCAGGAACAAGCAAAGGCAATTTAAATTATTATTGTAAATTTGAAACTTCAGAATAAAATTCTAACGGTTGTATTGGTAAAAGCATTTTTTCACGACAATTGAAAATTCGATTTTCAACAATATACGATTTATTATGATGCCATGATTTTTTTATAATGATATATTTTGGCAAAGGTTGCTCTAGCATTGAGCCACGAATTGATTGATTGATTGAATATTAACGTCGCACTGTTCAGCTACAAGAGGGCTTTTGGCGACGGACCACGTAATTTTGAACCATGGTCAAGTGACGTGGACGACACCTGAGCTGGCACCCCCTCTCCTAACTACCACACCACACCAATGGGAGGACGTTTCAGCTCTCGACAGATTTAACGTGCATCGCTGCCCTACACGGCGGGTCTTTAGTGGTACTGGCTCGAACTCGTGACAAGGCAAGCCACGATCCGATACCTTGACCACTCGGCTACCGCGGCCGTAATTTTGAGCCACGTAAATATGTTCGATAGTTCTTAGTTTTGGAAGGATTGAAAATTTTTACTTTTTGTAAGGCTTTTTTTTAAATATTATAAAATAATCCTGACTTCTCCCCCCACCCCACTGCGCACCCACAAATGACTCTTTGTGTATAAATGACTTTTATTGGTAAATAGTTTGCAGACCACTGGTATTTTATGAAAGAAATGAATAGTTATTTTATTTCCTGCGCGTTGGTGACATTTGAAAAATATAAACTAGAAATTTCGTGGAGGTGTAAAATCGACAACACATTTTGCTCAATAGACGCAATAATATACAGTGAAATACGTTTAACGCTTAAGACAAAATGTCGGTTAACACGAAATAATACAACGGCTTCGACAAACTGCTATGTATTTTCAAGCTTTTTTTCTCTTAACATGAAACGAAAATCGCTTAACATGAAAAGGTATCCCTTCTGGGAATGAACAAAATACGGAAAAGACCAGCCGGATTGGACTGTCATATTGTATTATCGAAAGAATTCATTGCAGTAGATGATGATAATGTGTGTACAGCCCAAATTATGCCAGACAAAGACATTTTGGAGTTTGTTCAAAGCTTAAAAAATATAATTGATGCAGATTCTGATTGTGAAAATGAAATGAATAATGCAGATCCCATTCCCATGTCAATCGAAATGAGGAACATCATGAAAAATATGTTCAGTTATTAAGACGTACACTCCAATGGTTAAATGAATAACAAAATGGACGGCATCGGACAATTAGTTGATTATTTGACGCTAAAAAGACAATTCAAAGAAAAATACCAGATTATTTTCCAAAAAGTCAAACAACGTGTTTTTTTTAATTTTTATTTTTAAGAACTTGAAAATTTTGTATTAGATTTCATTAAGGTCTTGTGAATGTTTTTGTTTCATTGATTTTTATACAAAACATGCATATATACATTCTATGTAAATAAAATATACTCTAATAAACTTCATTTTGTTGAAATATATGGTTTGATTTTTTGCAATATCGTTTAACATGAAAAAATATTGCAGTCCAATTTCGTATTAAACGATTTTCACTATAATTCATAATTAATTTTTTATGTTTATCCGCTTCTTTATAACTGATTTTATAATTCTAACAGGAAACAGAAGTTTTCTATATCCTGATGACTAATTTTATCTCATTTCTCTCGCGCCATGGAAATTTTCCTACTATTTTCAATCAAAGAAATCGCTAATTATTACAAGTTTTCCTAAAAACAAGTCAAAGCAAGATTTCTCCAACCACGTTAAGTTTTTTTTGCTGCATCCGTTGTTGACGTTCGGGACGGAAGCCTGTTATGCCGGGGATGTCAAACCAATGGATCCTACTTTGGGATTGCCCCCCTTCCAAGAAAAACGAGCATGCAACTTGTTTTGCGAGATAAAACAATTAATGAATGAAGTAGTTTTACGCGATCCGGATGGTTTTCAGGCAATAATTGGAACAATTTTTGCGATAATGTTGTTATATCCAATTTTTTAGGTCCTTTGTTAACAAATAAGCTGTAATACTCCAGAATTTCTTTTTATATTGATGATTTTACTTAAAAATTCAAATGTTAAATTTCCATCAAGCTATGCAAATTTCTTCTTCTTCTTTTCTTTTTTTTTGTAGTTACACATTAATTAGATTTTGCATAGCAAATTAAAACACTGCACACAGAATTCGTCATTCGAAACTGAAGTGAAATGAATAGAATAATATGTGAACTGAATATTCAGGTCCATTTAAGCTTCCACGTAACCCCCAAAAAAAAAAGGATTTTAGCAAGTGGATTTAAGTTATTGCATTTAATCAATTTTTTTTCCTAACAATTTTCTCATTAGTTTACTATAAGCTCTTTTAATTATTAAACCAGGACTCTATCATTTGGTTCCTATGCCCTTATTATTTTGAAGCATAAGTGAACATTTTGGTCCAAACATGTGTTTGGTCGAATTTTGAGGTACTAAAAAGAATTTAGAAGCAATACTTTGAGGGGGGAAAAATTCCTAATGACACGTTAAAATTTTCAAATTTCGTAATAGACTGAATAAACAGCTTTTTTTCCTGATTCATTTAGCAATATGAATAAAATAGGTAATGTTTTCACACAGCTCAATATGATGGAGATAAATATTATTAACAATATATAATGAAAAAACAAAGGTTGTCTACATTCATGTAGGCAGTTTCAGAAAGTTAATATTTTAAATATATAAATAAATCACTAAAAAACCATTTTTACTGAATTGTCAATTTCAATTACTTATTTCTCAATATTTCAATGAGAAGAAATTACATAAAATTAACATTGCGTTTATTAAGTTCAACGCGCGTCGCGCGATTATGCATTAAAATTCTTTTCTCCGACTGAGTTAACATAAATTTAGCATAATTACAAACGATGCCAACTTAAGCAACATAACTTTTAACAACAGACGATTACATATCTGCGAATAAGTTAAATAATCAGATAAATTAAAGTTCCATGAATTATTTGATCAAAGCAGACGATAATAATATGGAAGAGAATTTTCAATTATAACATGTATAATTAAAACAGTCAATTAAAAATTAGTTCAAAATAAAGAATAGAACTAAATATTTTACTTGAGAGAATTTAAAATGGCTAGCACACAATAGCTATGAAAAAATCTCGTGAAAAGTCACTTAGGAGCGGCAATTTAGGGCGAAATCCAGGTGTCGTTACTTAGTGTGTGCAGTAGTATTCCTTTGTCCTCTTTCATCAAGATTAGATAGCGTGTATCATATCATATCATAAGCCGGTTTTTAAAAGTTTGATAAGAATGTTACATTAAATCAACTTTGAAAAGATAGATAAAATATCTCGGATGATGCTGATATTTGTGTTTGATTGCATTCGTATCTGATGTTTGCCAAAGATTGGAAAAGTTGGTTTGATTACAGAAAAATATAAACCACTTTATAAGAATATGTTTAATCTTACAAGGGGAGGGCACGACTAAGGAAATTCATTTGGGATCGAGACTTGGTGTAATAGTAGTACCCTTTTAGGGTGTTAACCCCTCAATGTAATTCCGTCGAATGGCCAGTCAATTCGGAGAAATTAGGCTTCGAAATTCATGCTTAGTTTTTATACAATTAAATTTTAATTTTCCGCAACGAGTTCGTAGCTTGATTGGTAAATCGTCTGCTTTCTATGCTGGAGGTTAGGGTTCGATTCCACGCGATCAATTTTTTTTCTTCAATTCATTTAATTATTTTTTTAAATTAAATTAATTTATTTATGAAAGGTTTATTAAATATTAAATGATATTTTTTGTAATTATTTTGAATTTTACAAAATAAAAAAAATTTAAAATATGTAATTTAAATTTTTTACTAGTAAAATTATTAAAAATTATTATTAAATAAAAATATTTAAAATTATTATTAATTAAAAATATTTAAAATTATTATTAATTAAAAACATTTAAAATTATTATTAATTAAAAATATTTAAAATTATTAATAATTAAATAGTAAATTAATTATTATTTATTAAAATTAATTAATAATCCCTATTTATTACACTTATTAATTAATAATTATTACATTAGTATTAATAAAATTATTAATTTATTATTAAAATTATTAATTTATTATTAAAATTATTGTTTATTTTTAAAGTTATGATTTATTACTGAAATTATTATTAATTTGTCATAGAAATTATTTAAATAAATTTTTAAAATTATTTAAATAAACTTTTTGAAACTAAATAAATTTATTTGAAAAGGACTTATTAAATATTTTATAAAATTGTAAAATAATTAATTTAATAACAATAATAATATTTTATAACTATTTTATATAATATTATATAATATTTTAAATTTATATATATTTATTATAATATATAAAACTATTTGCAACTAATTTTTTTTGTAAAATATCATTTAATATTTATTATATATTTTATTATAAATATTATTTATTAATATAAAATATATTTATAAAATTTAATATAATTATTCACACATATAATCAAAATAATTTTTTTATTTTATAAAATACAAAATAATTACAAAAATATCATTTAATATTTAATAAATCTTTCATAAATAAATTTATTTAATTAAAAAAAATAATTAAATGAATTGAAGAAAAAAAATTGATCGCGTGGAATCGAACCCTAACCTCCAGCATAGAAAGCAGACGATTTACCAATCAAGCTACGAACTCGTTGCGGAAAATTAAAATTTAATTGTATAAAAGCTAAGCATGAATTTCGAAGGCTGATTTCTCCGAATTGACTGGCCATTCGACGGAATTACATTGAGGGGTTAACACCCTAAAAGAGTACTACTATTACACCACGTCTCGATTCCAAATGAATTTCCTTAGTCGTGCCCTCTCCTTGTTAGACGAAGAAGCTGCTAATTTGTTGTTCAAAGGACAATTGATATATTTTTATAATAATTTTAAAACAAAAACCCTTTAATAATAATTCAAACAGAAAATTAAAAATTGAAGCTCAGAATTAGATTTTTGAAAAGACGTTTTTATAACCTTTTTACAAATAATACATGTTAATCTGAACTCTTTGTCACGAATATTAGTTTGGACCGCCTAATCCACATTACTTAAAATTTAAACAAGTAAATTACTTCCATGTATAGCTATTGACTCTAAGTGCAACACTATTTTAATAATTTTAGTATTGTAAAGGGTCATGTAAATTTTTGTACCTGTTACTTGACTAAAATGTCAAGTAACTTTTGCACCTGATAGTATTTATCAGTTACAATATTTGAATATACATTCACGCGTTTTTGAGCTCAACCCTTCACCTTGAAGAAAATATTATTTTGCGAAGTACGAGACGTGTCCGGAAACTAAGTACTTTCTCGTTCTACCGCAACCGCAGTTGTAGTTTTACAGTTCAGCATTTGCGCATGTGTTTCTGGTTGATTGTCAGCTCAATGGCGCCGTTACAGCCGAATTGTGTTGTTTTTACACGCGTTAGTAAGCGTTCAAAATGCTTAAGACGATCTATCCCGCCGGACAATGTAGTGTGTTTTGTAATCCGTAATTCGAACCCAAGGAGCACTAAGGCAGTTGAAATTTATCTTCATTTTATAGAGATTTATGGCGAAAATGCAATGAGAGGTCGAATGATAAGAAAGTAGGTTCAACAATTCAATGATGGGTGAACCAATATTAATGACGAAGCACAGAGTGGGCGGCATTCTGTTGTCATTGATGGTTTGGTTGAAAAGAGAATGAGAAATTCGTGGAAACAGACGGTTCACAATAAGATTGTTTTGTAATGAGTTTCCACAAATTTCCAAAACTGTTCACTGGCAGCATCTCTATTTAAAGAGGATATAGACAAATTGGTTTCCCGATATGAAAAATGCCTGGACAAATGGTGGTAACTATGTAGAAAAAAAAGTTCGATATGCTCTTTCATAGAAAAATAAATTTTGTTTCGAAAAAGAATTTTTATGCGAATTTTTCCAAAACGGTGCTTGTTTCCAGACATCTCCCGTATAAGATTTTAGAAGTTTCCCTTTCAATTTTTGATTCTTTCTAAATTCGATTTCTCGAAACATTCTACTTAAATAATACTAAGACATTTTTTAAATAGAGAAAAAAAAAGTTTTTATTACAAAAAATACGAATTGAAAAATACGCTTTCGTCAGTGCTTTAAAGATTATTTTGTTTTTATCCTAAATACTACGTAATTATTCTTTTATGTTCGTTCTGTGTTGTGTCTATGGGTATCATGTGATTGTTTTCAGGAGAGTTTTGATAAGTCTGAGCATAACACGTGACTCGGAGTGATGAAACAAATCGTAAACTTTTTTTTGTGTACTTTCGCTGACGAAACCTTTATATTCCACATTAACCTTTTTTACAATGAGATTACGCAATATATGAAGTCATCAAAATATATTACATCGGAAAATTTAATCGAAAAATACATTTTTTTCTTGTGTTGATGATTCAGTTAATGATTAATGATTTAGTTAAATTTTTTTTAAATAAAAGAATGTTATGTTTTTCCTAATTATAATATTTCCAAGAGTATTGGTTAATTAAACGTATTGTATAATTGCAATACTGAGGGTAGACGAAGACAGACCATTTGATATAATTTATGTTATTTAATTAATATAAATAAATAATACCTTGATTTTGGTTTTTCGAACATCAATGTTCTTTTTGAAATTATAATTAAATTTTGAAAGTTGCTAGTGGCCTCGGTAGTCCAATGTTGTCAAGGTAACGGACTCATGTCAGGTATGTTATGAATTCGCGACTAGTACCGCTGAAGACCCGCCGTGCAGAGTGGACCGATACACGTTAAAAACGCCGAGGCTCAAACATCCTTCCGTTGGTGTGGAAGTGAGGAAAAGGGGGTGTCAACTCTGGTGTCATCCTCGTCGCTTAACCATGGTTCAAAACTACGAGGTCCGTCGTCAAAAGCCTTGGAGTACCTGAATAATGCGACGTTAATATTCATTCACTCACTGACTAAATTACTAATGAAAAAAAAATTATCTTGTTCATAATGCATTAAAAATAGTATTATACGTCTTGATTTAATATTTCTTCGAAGATTTATCGAACCCACAATGGGCTTGATTCATGAAGTCACATGATAAAAACAAACACGTGTTTTTCATTGAATTCAAAACAAACATTAAACTAATTGTACTTGTTCTATTTGTAAAACTCAAGATAATTTCAAATTTCATATTTGGGTAAAGATGTTTAAATGTTAGGGGAAAAAAATTTCTTCAAAAAGATTTTTTTTAAATTAAAAAAGTTGTATTTTATGCTTATACTTTTAAATAAAATGCATTTTGCATACATATGTACTTTTTAAGAGAAAGTTTCTGCAAAGTGAAAATCTTGGCAACACCGGAGCGCGTGAACTGATCAGTTGGAAACACAAGATAGTTTTTATCGTGACTATGACATCACATGAGTTTTTGAATTGATTGGCTAGAATCACGTGGCTTTCACTATCATGTGACTATGAGTCACATGAATCAACCTCATTATTTTTCCAAAAGCTCTATCAATATTCATCTTTATAAACCATGCTGCGAAAATGGTATTAAATTAATACTATTTTAATTGCTTAGACCAGGAATGTGGGCAACTATCGAGAACTTTGTGTGGTCCATTAGGGCAGTCAGAAAAAATCCACTTTGAACCTGGAATTCTTTTCCGCGTGCTCAATCAAAGATTCTTCTTTTATTTTTCACTATAAGAAAAACAAAATATCTGAAAGTGTGTTCCTATTATGAAATCATCTACGAAGTTTGAAGGACGAGATAACATGAAGAATTTAGGATTTTAAGAAAACTGAGCCTAAATTCAACTTGCTACGCTCTTCCATTACTGCTGATATTGATAAAGCACCTGAGGAGGTACGGTTTGAACTTAGTGATTTACAATCAGATTACAGTTTGAAGGAAATGTTTAATACAGTAAGACCCCGGTTAACGCTGTTTCGATTTAACGCTCTTTTATTTTAATTGTGGGACTCCCCGAAATCGCACGCAGCACATTAGGCTTGCCGATATCCGAAGCAGTTTATCTGTGTTTCTTCTTTCGTGTTTTGTTATACGAACGTATTTTTATCGTTTCAAACATTTGTTGACGCTATTATAAGTATAAATTTATGTCATATAACTATTGCTGTAGTGACACATATTATGATTTTTAGTTTTTATCATGGGTGATAATAAAAAAACACGAAAATAGAACAACAAGAAAAAGCATTTTCACTTGAAACTAAAATGCCAGTGATGAGAAGATTAGATACTGGTGAACGTCAATTTCAAATGGGTGCTGCATTAGATTTGGCAACTTCAACAATAAGGACCATTCTTAAAAATAAAGAAAAAATACTGTCATCGGCAACTGCAACTACGACAAGCTCTGCAACTAGAATTACCCGTTCTAGAAATAATACAATAGAGAAAATGGAAAAAAAGACTTTCTATATGGACTGACGATGTAATTGAACGCAATATGCCATTAAAACAAGACTTAGAATTTTATTTATTTTTGTATGTATATTCGTTTATTATATTTCTATATTTGTAAGGAATAAATTTTTGTTTTATTGTTATAAAAAACATAATTAATAAATTTAATGGTAAAATACCTGCCCAATTTTCTACCTATCTTCCCCTAACCCTATTATTTACATCATGAGATAACCTCGTTTAACTCTGTTTCGTATTACGCTCTTCTTTGATGAAACGTATACCCCGCGTTAAGCGGGGTCTTACTGTACTATGACATTGGTTTTTACAAATCTTTGCCAGCTAAAGAATTTCCATGTGTGAAGAAATTTGAGGGGAAACTTTGTTCTTTATATTTCAGTCGACTTTTTTTATAATGAATACAATCATTTTAAAAAGGGGTGGCCCTCCGGTATTCTCCGCTCCTCACAAAATAGCCCGCGAGCAAAAACAAGTTGCTCATCCCTGGCTTAGACAAATCACACATACATTCCTTTTTCAATTCCTGCTATTAGTTCATCCTCTCCCTATTTATTTATATATATCTTGTTCAAATTTTCAATCGTTAACAAAATACTTTCTATTCATCCATTCTAGTTCAAATAAATTTTTTAAAACTTGTAGTGGATGACACTTGATGTTAATACAGTTTTTTCAAATACTGATTCATTAGTTAAACTTAATTAATGAATAAATAGTAACAAACAAAAATAATAGTTTCATTTCTAACAAAGAGAGCATAACAAAGAAATTTTTTCCAACCATTAATAAAAGACTGTCATGCCATCATTTTTACACTAACTACAAAATAACCCAATTTCTCACTAGTCATGGTAATTTCAAAAGCTACTTGAACAAATTTAATTTAATTCCGACATCTTCCTGTGATTGTAATATTGGAGGCGAGGAAAATGTAGAACATGTGCTCCTTCTGTGTTCCAAGTTTGCCAGAGAAAGAAAAATTCTAAGACTGGCTTTCAAGGGACTTAATATAAATTGGCCTCCGAATTTTCAACAACTTCTTTATACTAGAAATGCTTTCAAATACTTCTGTGATTTTGTTGTAAATATTTTTATTTCTTCTTAACCTTCATATATTTTTTTAAATTTTTTTTTGCTTAACCTGAATGTGTGTTTATTACTTACTTCTGTAAGCCCCATGTGATACTTTGTGGTGCACGGGGATTTTATAATTGTTTTCAATAAAAAAAATACCCTATATAAAAAGGAAAATAGCTCGTTGTGTCTCTGTAGCGCAATGGATTGCACATTGGACTTTTAATCCAAAGGCCGTAGGTTCGAATCCTACCTGGAATGACCTAATTTCTGAGAAAGTGATTTATGAATGAATAAATAGTAACAAACAAAACTAATAGTTAAACACATTATATAGAAAGGAAAATGGCAAGGAAAATCTCTTTCTAATTTGCCGCTTAATAGTGTGATTCTGTCATATGTATATACATATTTATATTAATTGTAATTATTTAATAAAAAGTAACTAAAACAAAAGTTTTCTTTGTTCACCAAGTAGGAATTGACTTAATTTTTTTAATATTACTTGTATATATTCTAGATCAATTTTATGAATTTAGGAAGAATTAATCTAAGGTAGTTAGAAGAAGATTAAATATCAAACAAGTTTATAAAACATTTTGTTCCAATTACAATACTTTGTGAAATATTAAAATGTTAACCGTTAAAATACGATGATAAATACAGCTTAAATATAAGTAATATGAATATAAATGAGTTTTATGGTGATTGATTGCATTAAAAATTCAAAAATAGAATAAATTTCTGTATGTTCTATTATTATATTTTTCACAGATTCTAACAGAAAGACCATGACACATATAGAAGTGCAATGTTACTAGGCAACCATTTTTTATTGTTTAGAATAGAATGAAAATATTTTTCTGGTTAATTCTAGCCAAAAACGTGTTTCATGGTAGTTGGGCACATCATAAGTATAAATATATGTAGTACTATTTTCTTAAATATTATACTTTTATTTTAAATGAATGTTAAGACTTTTTCACGTTCAAAGCAGCGTTTGTTTGATTTAAAGACAAATAATAGTAAAATTCAAATTTTACAACTTCAGGACAAAGTACATGAAATTTGGTTTTAAAAAATAATTCCTTTTTTTGTGTTTAAAACTCTTTTATTATTATTTTCATGAAGTTTAATGCTCAGTAAAACTTGGACTACTGCGCATGTCTTAAGGAGGGGATGTTCATAAAAATTTGTTTTTAAAAGTTCATTTTTCTAAAAAGAATACACATGTGTGGAATGCCTTGATTATGCTATTTGTTTTATTTTAATATAGGAATTATAATAATGTTTTTAAAGATATACCAGTGCATGAAAGAAACGATCATGGGAAAGGAAATTTCTTACACGCAATTTAAAAAGATATGTTGTGACACAGGCATAACGTGCTTAGAAAACAAAATTCATCGAATAAACCAACCACTTAGAATTAAATAAACAAATAATTTATTATTAATAATTATAATAATCATTTGAATAATAAGAGCTAATTTATTGATAACTCGAAATTTTTTTCGAATTTTCGAATCAGTAGAGCGTAAGGGACATTATACTTTTTAAATGTTTAATAAAAGAAAATAAAAATGCTAAAAAGAATAAACAAATAGAATTTAGTACAAAGAGATTAATTACTGTTAAAAAATAAAAATACTAGATAACACATACAGTGGGCCACAAAATTGTTCGTACACTTGCAATTTCCAATAAAATGTAATGTTTTCGACTAGTAAAAATTAATATATCGGAATTGTAATTTTGTTATGATATCTGCAACTTGTTCTTAATGGAATGACATAATCAATTTTTTATGGATAGTATATCTATTATTTTTAAAACTTAATAATCAAAAAGCTAATAAAAATTTACGCCACAAAAGTCTTCGTACACTTAACAAAAAATCTCAACATAGCTTTAAATATTGAATTTCTTTCTTAATTTGGTACTTAGTAGGATATCTTTTAGTGTCCACAACAACTTTTAAACGCCTTGGTATAGATTTAATCAGTTTTTGTAAATTCTGCATTGATTTTCCTGCATGCTTCTGTGATTATTGTTTTTACTTCCCATTATGTGTTTATATGTCATGTTTTCTTTTTTTTACATTAAAAACTCACCAAATATGTTCTATTGGAATAAATAAAGTGATTGAGAGGTGTTTTCAGATTTGGGGGACAGTTATAGAGGCACCAGCGGTGTACATTGAGAGCAGTACGCTTGGCTGCATTAACCTGTTAAAAAATGAAATCGTCTCTAATATCCAAATTTTGGGTGGATAATTTAAAATTTTCTTTTAAAATATTTAAATAGAGCTCATGATTCTCAATATCATAAAAAAAATACCAAATTACCTAATTTTGAAGCCGATTTACAACCCCACGCAAGAAAATCACCTCCTCCATGCTTCGTCATGGAGATGGAGCTCTTGTTCCACATAAATTCATGGAATAAAATTCCTCATTTTATCATTTACAAAATATTATGCACCTATCGGAACCTAAAATGTAGAATTTTCTGTCATCCCAATCAATTTGCTGTCAATTTTGAATTTTCTGGAACTTAATCCCAAGAATCTAGTTGGATCAATGAACCATGGAGGTGGAAGTGTTCTTGCGTAGGGGTGTAAATCATCTTCAGAAATTAGGTAATTTGGTATTTTTTTATGGTATTATGAAGCATGGTATCTATATAAATATTTAAAGAGAAATTTTAAATTATTCGCCCAAAATAAATTTTGGGAGACGATTTCATTTTTAACAAATGACGCAAGCGTACGCTTCAAAATTACCGCTGGTCCTATAACTGTCCCAAATCCTCCAATACTTTTTTTTAACCCATAGAACATATTTGGTGAGAATTATTTTTAAAAAGAAACATGACATATAAACATATAATGGGAAATAAAACAATAATCCGAAATAGGAAAATTGATCGAACTAAAAAAAAAAAACTGATTCAATCTATATCAGGGTTTTAAAATTGTTTGTACATTTAAAAGATACCAAATTGGCAAAATTACAGAAATAAATACAATATATAAAGCTTGTTTAATTTTTTGTTAAGTATACGAAACTTTGTGGATAATTTTAGTAGTTTTATTATAATTTAAAATATTGGTTATAATATCTTAAAAAAATTGATTAAGCCCTTCCATTAAGAACAATTGCAATATCATTAAATCACTATTCATATTTAATTTTTTAAGTGCATTAAATTTTAGAAACAACCAATACTTTTGTAGCCCACTGTATATAAAAAAAATGCAACCGAAATAATACAATACAATATTTCAAATTTATAGCATTAAACCACGAATATACATGTATAGAATTTCATATATTATATGTATATTCATAAATTCGTAAAAGATTTGACTACGTTCTTAACCGTGATTTTGCAAAATCGTATAACTGAATAATTTTTTTGGTATTTAGTGTCAGTGGTGGATTAGAATATGCATGTAAAAGTTTTTTTAAAAATTTTATTACAATAAAAAATATTTAAATACAATTTTTTTTTCAAAATAAGCATGAATGACATATTTTCAAAACATTTTCTTTTGATGAAAAATGAAAAATTGATGAATAATTTTTTTCTTTTTTTTTTAAAAGCTCTGTTGACAAACTTGTTTAAAAAATAAAGCGCAGTGAATATTGAAACTAATTTCGCAGAAAATAAATAAAATGGAATTTTCACGTATATGGAGATGCGCAGAAGTCCATTTTTTATTACGTCGTGTTTTTACATGCAGAGTAGTGGAATTATACTTCACCTGCTAGGGTGACCAACTAACAATATGGCACTTCGGCTTAGGAGTTTATGGGTAAATGTGAATAAATAATTCTCTCTCTTGCCACGTCAAGGCCATTCTCGATGCTTTCACGAAAAACAACTGCAAATTTCCTCGCGGGAAAAGTGATTGTTAACACTGATCTTCGAATCTTCCCTTGTAATTTTTATTTAATGAAATTGTTAAAACAAACAAGAATTCTTTTTCGAATTCTTGTTTTTTCAGGTTTGTTTGTCTTCTTGTTTGGAAATATTTTTCAAATTTTACTTTTTTCCATCAAGATTGTATTTAAAATCGTTTGATAAATTAAAAATGACGAAGGTTTCCGCCATTTTTTAAAAATTTAAAACTGTTCGATTTTTGATGCACGTTTTCAGTGTACGTAATTTGATCAAACATGAATCCAAAGAAAATTGTTCCTTCTTTTTTTCTGTCACTTTTACAATAATTACATTTTGCGTATAAATTTATTCGAGAAAAGATATAGAAAAAGAATTTGTATTTAAAGATGTATTCCATATAAAATATCTACAATTTTTTTTTATTTTAACATTTATATATCTCCAGTAAATATTTATATAAATTTGCCGTGAATTCAAACATTAAAATAATTTTAATGTAACGTTATCAGTTTTTAAATAGTCAAATAATTTTAATATCAGGTTTATATTTGAACATTGCTAGTAAATTATTTATGTTATTGAAATTTTTAATTGTGATTTCCGATTAGCAAAATGAATTGTGGTATGATAAATGTCTTGAGCTTTAAATTTAAAATGAATTGAATTGAGAAATTTATATTGAAACTTTAATACGTTTTGTAAATGTTCCATTGTGAAGCATAAAAAAAGTGATATGTACGTATATTAGTTTTTAAAAATGAATACCAAGTCGTTATACATGAAATATTTTAATGTTTTTTTTTTTAAAAAAACAACAACATATTTAACAAGATTCCGTTTTAAAGTAAATAATAAACCCATTTGTGTATTTTCAAGTTTACATTTACTTATGGTCAAATCACCGTAGCAACAAATTTTGTCAATATATTTCATGTATATAGTTTTTTGGAT
The DNA here is from genome assembly GCA_019973955.1 of Trichonephila inaurata madagascariensis. Taxonomy (NCBI): domain Eukaryota; kingdom Metazoa; phylum Arthropoda; class Arachnida; order Araneae; family Nephilidae; genus Trichonephila; species Trichonephila inaurata. Next base: position 261,068 of record BMAV01001045.1, read on the forward strand.
AAATATTTTCTTTATCGTATTAAGGTTAGAATATTTTTTATGTTTCATAATAAATTCCCTTCTGTTTACCAGCCTTTGTTAAAAAAAAATTAGGAAATGTATGATAATTACTTTTTAACTTTTTAAGCACATTTAACTTTTCTCTTAGAGTGGAATATAGATTAAAATTTCTTGAAATGATCTCTCTTGACAATGCGAATTAATGTGACATCCCTTTGTGTATAATACATTTTTACAGTCTATTATGCGGCATGTAAAAGATCCCTTGAGTGCCTGTTTGGCTTGGGTGCTCTCGGCAAAATTAAATTCCTAGGACAACTTCGCATCATCAGAGCTCAAGTGCCTCTATCTGGAGAGGAAACTGGGCTTCAAAATTACTTGCGGCAATCGGTATCGCCTACATGGTGCCGCATTAAAAAGTGATACCAGCTCCTGGGGAATGTACTAGATCTTCAATGGTAAAGATACCAATCCGCAGGCCCATTTGAAAAAAAAAATAATTATAAAGTTTATTGATTTAAAAATTGTGAATATTCCCCATTTTTATAAAAAAAATAAATAAATAAATTTTAAAAAAATGTTTTTCGTCTAAATATATAAAACTACGTTAGAATTAATGTATTGATTGCTTGATTGTTTGATTTTATGACACAAGAGCCAAATTAAGATAAACTGCGCTAAACAATGATTTAAAAATACAAACATTTTTAATCAAAATCAATTTTAATTCTAAATCAAAGGTAATGCGATAGTCAGATTACGTTTAAAATGTATAATTCAGTAAAATTTTATTAAGAAAATGTAGTTATGTAAAAGTTTTTTTGATCCTCCCTCACATAACGAAAAAAGAAATTTGTTTATAAAAAAATCAAATGATATAAAATAAAATCTTTTAAAAAATTGTATCTGATGTAAAACATCGATTGAATGTGAGATTGCAAATAGATTTCGATGGGGGTTTTATCCAACCAAATCGGATAAGGATAAAACAGATATATGGAAAAAAGAGATGCTAAGAAATATTAATGGAACGAAAAAATATATTGCATTTAATTTTTTAAAAAAATCGCTTTTGGAAACTGAAGTTTTGGGAAAACAAGAGCAATTAGTGGCGTAGGCCAACTTCTTTTGTGGGGTGGGGTTATAACTATATTTAAAAAAAACAACTCCTAGACGAAAACACTGAAAAGTAATATTTATGTTAGAGTTAAAAATCTGTTGATTGATGAGTTTGGTCTTGAACTTCATAAAAAAAAATTTCGAATAAAAAATTTTTTTGAGTTAATTTAGTTTTTCAGTTTTTAGCACAATCCAGAAGTTTCGAATACTTTTTTTATTCTCTTAAACTAACCAAATATGATTTTACATTGCGAAACTAATTTCTTATTATTTTTAAAACATTTTTTTCATTCATTTTGTTTATTTAAATGAAAAGTAGACTTCTTAAAGTTGAATTTCATTCCTTGTTACTTTCTTTCACCAAAAAAAAACAACAACTGTAAAATATTAAACCTACGCACGTTTTTTAAAAAATTTTACGAATGAGATTTCATTCACCATATCTGCCATTGTTCAGAAACTGAAACCTCTCTGAGCTGATTCGTTATCGCTGGAAAACTGAGATGTTCGGCTTTTGGCGACAATAGTAATCACTTGGCGCATCTTTGGCGACACTCAGCTGATTTAGATTGGCAGCCGTGCTCCTAGATACCAGTAAGAGAAGTACGGCAGACGGAACAACTCTATGTGAGAGCTGCGGATTGTGTGGTATCGTAATTGGTGTGCAAACTGCACCATCAGATAACGTACCAATAAAAAGCTGCAAGAGAGTGGTAACTCAGTCTTGTTGAGTTTTTACCAAGACTCAATAGATAGTGAACATTTCGCCGGAAGGATCTTCTTAAAATTGTAATGTTCAGCGGTGGTGCATGACAAAACGGATACAATGCCACGAATATCTTGCAATTAGATCAATGCATTTAATATTTAAAAACATAGAAATCTCTTCAGATATTTAAAAAAATTATAAAGGTGCTGTGAAAATACGATTTCTTCAATAAAAAATGATTTCTGAATGCTGGATTATTAGTGCCCATCAATCGCCTTGTGCAAAATTATTACTAAGTTCTGGATACCTAAATGTGCTGTACTGCATCTGCAACACATAATATCAACTAAAATCTGTGCTGTTCTGTTAAATTTTTTGGAGTGCTTAAAGTTTTCAAAATTTTTATTAAGTATCATGACTTGATTGTGTTCGGCTAGTGTAATGCGCATGTGCGTGGCATCGGCCAAATATGGCGACAGATGGATCCAAATCGTCTGCAAGTTCAGGTGGACTTGTCCGAGTAGGATTTTATCATTTAGAAAAGACCATAGGCAAAGGAAACTTTGCTGTGGTCAAGCTAGCCACTCATATAATAACCAAAACTAAGGTGAGTGGTCCACAAGTATTTCCTTCATTCACAGAAGTTAAACCACGTGTGTTGGTTTCAATATCAACTTTGTTTTTTAAAATATTTAATATGCTGTTAAATTTTCCGAAATTTTTAGAAAAAATTAAATTGGTATATACGGGACATTTATTTGAGTTTTTAAAATTTTTACTTAAAATTAGTGAACCGCAAAATTATGCAGTTCGTTCATGCTAGATGTACACGGTTAAGATTTTTTCCAAGGTGAAATAAAATATCAAAAACAGTTTTAAATATTTAGAATTGATTTAAAGTGAAACAAGATTCCAATATTTTTTAATGTAGATTGTATCAAATAAATATAATGCATTACACAAATAAATATACCATTGACTCTTATCTCATAACATTCAAACTAATATTTTGATTCAAACTTTTCTAATAAAGTCCCCAAGAAATCCAGCATAGTTTTCACATGATGGTATTTGATACAAAATATTTGACTTTGTTTTTATTTAAAAATTACAGGCCTTAATGTTTGAATGAAAATAATGACGATCATTTTTTAGTAATTTTGAAAATCTTGCATGTTGCTTTATAAAATAATGAATTATTTTTAAAGATTAAATTTTCAATTAACAATCAACTTAAAACACTTGCATTAACCATTATTTATTACATATGAGAATACTAAAAGTGATTTAGTGACTTCGTTTTCTTTCTGAGTAGAATTCTAAACTTTTCATCTGATGTAGGTTTGTTATCAGTTTGTTTGTTTTTGTTGACACGAGAATTCTTACATTATGTAAGAAAACATAAATTGTTGTAATCATTTGGGCGCATTTCGATTAACAGGCAGATTATTTAACTGTAAGAAAAGTATTTGTTCTATGTATCATTATGTTTACTGTGATTTTCTGTTTATTTTTATTGACACTCATTTACTTGCCAACCATTAAATATTGTTCTTACACAGGATTATTAAATTTTTAATCCTTCTGTCATTTTTAATATTTTATAATATGAGGCATTTAGATTAATAAGTGTTAGGAGATAATTGAAATAATGAATCAAATTTTTAAAAAAATTCTATTGAATTTATTGAGTTATTTCATGTTTCATTCAGCGTTACAAATAATATTTACTTCACCTGAAATTCTTCATTGCACATTTAGAATTGTTTTCTTTTAAAAATTGTTTTTAATTAATTGTTCTCTCTTCCTTTGATGTGAAGTTTTATGTGTTGAGGAATGTACAGTATTAATAAAAAAAAAAACCCTAAAGATAGCTTTTACTTTTTTAAAATTAATAGTTCCTATTATAGAAAAGAAAAAGTAATGAAAATTTAACTGTACATATGTAGTCACATTAAAAAAAAAAAAGTTCAGTTTCTGTTGGAAAATATTTGTGGAAAGAAAGTTAACTGATTGTTTTATAAAACCGTTTTAGATTTACAAATCTTAAACTTTTATTTTCATCCTATCCTAATACTTTTTAAACAGTTAATTTATTAAAATATCTTAAGACATTGTTAGATTTCGTTTTCAAGTATCAGGCTTTCCTCTCTAGATGTTTTAATCATAAAATATTTTTTGAATTTTGAAAGTTCCATAAAATTAATTTTTTTCACCCTTTTCATTTTGCTCTAATTGTTAGCATACAACAACTGTACATTTATAATTTAAAGGTAATTTCCAAAATTTTGGGATAAAGTTTTACAAACTGTGACAGTATTTATAAGTGATGTCTTTACATTATCTTCCTACGTTTCCCTATTTGAACAGAAAGTAAAATTAATTTTTTAAAGCAATGGTATTTAAATATTCCTGTTACTTTCAGTTTTGTTTTTAAATGGGCAGTGATCTTATTCACTATGAAGTTACAGATTGAAAAAGGGCAGTTTACTATATTCTTTATCTAGACAGGAATATTGTTCTATTTTAACAAAAGTAAATGTTTAATAAAGTTATATGTAGAAAAATTTTGTTCAATTAAGGACAAATTTTAGAAAAAGTAAATGTTCTTAATTTGAGTAACAAGTGTTTGGAAAGTGTACTGTATTGGAGTTCTATGGCAAAAGGGGGATTCTTGGTATTTTATTCAAACCCAGCATTTCCTGTCTTGCTTGTGCTTCGAAATTGAATATTTTCCTCTCCTTGTGAATCTTTTGCAATTGTATTATCTAACTGTTAAAAATATCTGTAGAAAATTGGGCAACAGAAAATTTACATATATGTTAAGTTCTCTATGTGTTGAAAAGTAATAAAACTTAAGTACTCTCTGAAATGAAATACATCAAGTCATTGCTTCATGCTTGGGAAAGCTGCTGTTTTCACTAAAAAATAATTAAGAAATCTTTATATAGAGTGCTTTAAATAATGGGATATATTTTTGCTTAATATGGGCACAACACAAATATGTAATTTTTTGATATAAAATAGTAACATGAAATTTTTATATATATATAAAACTTTTAATATTCTTATTTAAAAGTTTTTCACTTCTGTGTATTAGCAATTTATAGTATCGGCTACAGGAATTATGAATTGACTACTTTTCCGAGTTCACCAACAGGATCATTGATGATTTAATCCGATAAGATAAATTTACTATGTCGAACAAAAGTTGAGTTATGATAATTATAATACTAACAACCAGTGTGTAGGCCAAAGTTGGGTGTTGTCATGTTTGGCTTCATGAAAAACCAATACATTTTCTACTTATTTATGTAATTATAATGCACTAATATTTTATTACTAGAAGTTGCCAACAATGAAGAAAACAATAAGCTTTTTTCAGCAGAAGGGGGAAATTTTACTGCTATATTTTTTTTCCCTGACTGTCATGCCATTTAAATGAAAGTAGGCAAGAATTGTCACTGGATGTGTAATTTATTAGTTGTCAGCATTCTGTTGGTTTTTGTGTGGTGAATTGATTTGTGGGATCTAATATTCCACACATTTATTGATTGCCTTACCCTTTATATTGGGCTAACAATTTTCTGTTTTGTATGTCACTGTTGGATAGATTTTAAACCAGAAACAACAATAACATCACCAATATTCCTATTGGTAACAACTGGAAAAAGTCTTAGCATACACATAGTTCCTATAACTGTTAAGTATTGAAATTTTGCCTTGGGTTTCACAATATTGCAATGCAAGTCTGAAGCGTGATATAATTAAGGTTTGCATGCCATTTTAATGTTATTTTGCATTCTTTCTTTGTAAAATTTTGTTGGGCTACATATATACCATGAGTGGTTTGCACAGCCTTTTATTTGGGGAGGAGGGAGAAATTCTATAAAAACATTTAGATAAAAGTTGTGAACTGTAACATTTATGCTAAATATTAAAAATGTGTTGATCTGTGGCAGGGAGGTTTGAACTTCTAAATCTCACCCTTGAGTAGGCTACTTTACTACTATGCAGAGGGGACCGATGCACATTAAATCTGTTGAGGCTCAATGTCCTCTCATTGGTGGGGTGTGGTAGTTAGGAGAGGGTGGATAATCAGGTATCATCCTTGTCGCTTGACCAAGGTTCAAAACTGCAAGGTCCATAGGCAATAGCTCGCATGTTGCTTTATAGTCCTACGTTAATAACACACTCTCTCTCTGTACTCTGCTACATACACAGTTATAATACATTTAATATTATTTATTTTAGCATTTAATTTAATTTTTTTTTGTGAATTTTTTTATCAGAGAGAGGAACAATTATAATATTTTAGAAATTTATTAAAGCTAAACCTTTTCATTGTGTAGGAAACTCATATAAAGTTACATTCCACATTGTACTTACAAATTTACTTCAGCTTTGTTTATAAAAATTATGCAATTAAATGAATTATTTATATGGTTTTAAAACTTATAATTTAAATTTATTTTTTATACTTAATGTAGTAAAATTATTAAAAATAATGTAATTTTATTCCAGTTTTTTGGTTATGTACAGAATTGTGTTTATTTACAAAGTTTCTGAAACTTATTCTAATACGTTTTATATCTATCCCTTATATTTTAAAGATCTTCTTAGTACCAAATCATTTTTATTTCAGTGATAGTTTTTCTGTAATTTAATTAAAAAATTTTTGTAATTTTATTATAATTGTCATTAATTTATTACTCTTCCCTTTTTACGTATAAGATTAAGTTCAAATTTTACTTTTACCCTTTACGTACATTTTTATGACTTAAAAAAACTATGCATCTTATAATTTAATTAGAAGACTTTTTCTTTTTATAAATTAATATTAAAATAAAAGTATATTTTATGTTATAAAATCCAGAGGAAGACTTGAGAAAGAAAAATCATTTTCAATCTTGGGAATGTTAAATTCAGTCGGACCTCTATATAACGAAGTCGCTACATCCTGGAAAAAAGTTCGTTAAATGGAAAATTCGTTACATAGAGGTTCATCTTTTAATATACTTTATAAACCACATAAAACAAATTTTAAATTCATAAACACTATATATTAAAAAAAGTAATTATTCACACCTTTTTTTAAATTAATATATATTTATTTTATATATTTTACCCATAAAAAAAGAAAAAAATTGCAAGGAAAACAAGAAAGAAGAATGCCAAAGAATTCACTGTATTTTCAATGTTAAGAAAATAATTTTATACTAAAATTAATGAATTTTATGGACACTTTATAATTTAAAGCATACAAGTAATATTAAACATACATTATTTTATAATTAGAACACAGGACACGGGACAACTCCACAGAAGGTGAAAGAGGATATCAATGATGTTTCTAGTGAACTGGGCAATGGGGGCTAACCCTCGAAGCGGTCTGCACGTAAAATCCCGTCATTCCAGAGATGCTTTTTCTGCCTTCAAGCAAGATTCCCAAAAGCGGCCGAGCCGCATTCTTAAAATTACGGATCAACCGCTTTTGAGAACCCCACCTGACGGCAAAAAAAGTATGTGTGGTGCATTTTCGAAGCATCTCCAGAATGGCAAGACTTTACGTGCAGACCGCTTAGAGGGTTAAAGGTTGCACTTCTTGGATGAAACTTCCAGAACTCTATCGCTCTCGTCGAGTTAGGATCTAATAAAACCATTTCAAAATTTATGACCATATTAAAATTTGTTAAAGAGAGAATAACTTGAAATTTTTTCAGAAATACTTTAAAAAAAAGGTGAACAAAAATTGAATCACAAAAGAAATAGTTCATTATATATAAAATGCACTTTGCTATAGAGAGGTTATTTTACGAAGAAAATCGTAAAATGTTCAAGGTTTCAGGAAAAAGTTCGCTATATAGAAAAATTCACAATATAAAGGCTCCACTGTATTTCTTTTTGTGTGCAATTTTTATAAATACTTTACTAATGGTCATTTATTAAGAAAAGTTATTATCATATCTAAATGGCCTTAGATGGATATTCTATGAATAAAAACATGATATGAGATGAAATTATTTTTTTTCTCTTTATGTATAATTTAATAGCAATGCTTAATGCTTGTATTTGTAAGTGTAGCCTTGAAAGGTGTTATATAAGAACTTTAAGTATGACATATTTGTGCATGAAAATGCTCATTTTGATTTATGAAGTAAGTGCAACATATCATTCACTTTGCTTAAGTAAAGATGTTATTAGCTTTCCTGAAGAAAATTGTTTAAGAATTTGATATTTGTGTTGTAAGTTTAGTGAAAAAAATATAAGTTAAAACTTTTATTTCTCTAGTTGAAATTTTTTTAAAATTTGGGTACAGGTTAAGTTTTTAAACTAATTTAAACAATATATTGTATACAAAATACTTAACTTTAAATAAGTTATTGACAAATCTTTTTTTAGAAACTGACAAATTCTTAATGGCTTTAAGTTGATATTTTTCTCATATTTATTCTTGAATAACATTAAAAAAAAATGACTAATTGTAGAAATATACGTGTTATGAAAAACAGTATATTTTAGGAAAGTATAAGAATATATTAATGTAGTCTTATGAAATAGTAAATGCATGTTAGTATAAAATAAAGGTGTATATATTCAGGAATGAAGGAGAATTTCATATTAAGCTTAAATGTGTTGAAAAGTTTATTCTTGAAGAAGCCATATTGTTGGGATTTTGTACAGCTAAATAACTTAGATTTACTTATCATTTTTCATATCTACTGTATTATTTTACTTTTTGAAATTTCAAAAGCCCTTTTTAAGAATGAGTTCCATACCATATTAATGTCTTTTTTTTTAATCCAAAAATACTTAGTTAAATTAAGGTTTACATGAAATGTAACCTAAAAAATTTGGAGCTTCACAGTTTTTTCTCTGTTTATACTAAAATTTAAAGTGTCATCAGTTATATTTTAATAAATAGAAGTTTCACTGTGTCTTCAGCTCAATAATTTCTATGTGAAACATTAAATGACATATCAATTCTTATTTTAATATGAATCTTTACAAAGTTAACAGAATATATATATTTTTTATGAATATTAGCTAAAATTATTACATTCTTTATAACTATATAAATAAAACAAAATACAACCCCCCAACTTTTTGATTTAAAGCAAGAATCCTGAATTAGCTGTAACTTTTATCTGTATTAACAGTTTGTTACAGTTAAAGTTACATAATTCTGCACAAAAATAATATAGGTAAATTATGATTTGTTGGGCAAAACTTTTTGATAACATTTACGTTCTTTATTTAATGTTGACATCTCCTTTTTTAGCCTGAATAAAGATGAAGGTTTTGTAAGGAAAAAAGAATAATAATTTTAATGTGTCTCAGTAGAACACATTTTTCAGAGAATGTTAATGCTTAACCATTTGGGTCCCAAGCAGCATGATTGCACTGTTGAGATTTTATGTTGAGAAAACCCAGTACATTTCGAACATCATTGACAACTGACCATGAGTTACGGATTTTTGAAGTTGCATGCTCAGATTTACTGAAGCAAGTACATTACACAGTTCTTTTTAATGCAAATAGTACACTTTACAATAGGTTAAACAGTACTATAGCTCCGATCGGGATTCATCGGTGTAAAATGAACAAAGTGCTATCGTGCTGCTTGGGTCTTTTCGTACTCATTCTGAGAAAGCACGGCTGTGCTGTTTGGGATTCTTTGATAGTGTTTTTTTAATACCCCCTGTGGGATTCAAACGATTAATGCGAATTAAAAGTTCTTGCTTTTAGTACTTTTTAAATGACTGATGCTCTACTATTTTAGGGTACCTCTTTTTATAATTCAATTTGGATTTATGTTTTGAATTTTTTTATAAGCAACAAAGCAATGCATTTTGTATAAAAATTGTGAGAAAATTTGTCTTGGAGCTCATTTTTAAATTAGAATTTGTATTTAAGTAAAAAAAGAAAAAAGTGTATTTTTCTTACGTGCAAGAAAAAATATTTCAAAATGTGTTATGCAATTCCTTTTTTTTTTTATCAGTTAGATGCAGTCTCTGATAAAAGTCTATGTTTTTAAAATTTATATGAATACTGTAATATTTATTTTTAACTCAATGAATCCAAATTCATACCAAATAATATTTTGAAATCGTTTGTAATGTTCTTATTAAGAAATTAATGCTGTTTTTTGTTTGATTTAAGCTGATATATGAATTTATCTTTTTAAAATATTGACATTTATTAAAAACTATGTAGTAAACATCACTTTGTGTAAATTTCTTTTTTGAAGCAATAATAAATGTCCAATTTCTTTGTTCAGGTTGCAATAAAAATAATTGATAAAACACACTTGGATGAAGATAACCTAAAGAAAATTTTGAGGGAAATTCAGATAATGAAAATGCTGCATCATCCCCACATCATTGCATTGTATCAAGTAAGTATATTTTTTAAAAGTAAATATTTAAGTAATACATAGATATAAAGATATTATACTTCAAGAGAGTTATGTAGTAAAAAAAGGACCTAAAATTCAAGAATTATTTTTCTTTGATAGTTAATATTTAATAACTAATAATTCTTTAATTCTCTTGTCATTTAATTTATGTAAAGGTTTCTTAAGAATTAACTTCATAACTTTTGTATAAATATTTCTCGGTAAAGTTTCTTAGTATGTCTATATATAGTGTAGGTATATGATACTTTTGGTATTTGTGTATTAACGTCACTGGAGCCAAATTTACGCCATACAAATTGCTCCATGATATCTTAACAGGAAAGAAAAAGATTCTTACTCGTGTGTTTTATGGGGGGTGGATCTAAGTCAGATTTTGGTGGGTCGATAGTGACTTCAAAATAAAGTCAAAACAGTATGTAAATTATTATGCTACTCACGTGTTTGATATCATGGGATATTCATGTGGCATTAATTTGGCTGTGGTGATGTTAACAGGTGCATACTTTCAGTTTTACATGTTGTGTATGTAGTGTAGTGTGTTATGTGTAGCTTTAATTGTACTTATTGTCAAATTTGATTTCAATTATAATTATTAAATTAAATATATAATGGTTAAAATGAAGTAAGGCATGCTGTAAGAATTTGGGGACTTTTAAAATAAGTTGTCAAAATACCTTACTGATTATTAAAAAACTAATATCATAAGGATTTAAAAAAGGCTTATTTGATAAAATAGTAATTAAATAAAAAAAATTTCTGTATTTGGTGTATACCCTGTACTTTATTTTAACAAGTATTTAAAATTTATCTACTTTAGAATTTGACAATATCTATATGTACCGAATGGCTTTTTCTGATTTGCAATTTAAAAGCATCACATGAAAAATATTCAGAAATAATTTATTTCTTAATTTATAATCTGAACATTCTCTTTGAAATTACCTGCAATATGCGGGATATTTTCTATGTTGTGTTCGTAACTTGGAAAGTGTCATCAAGTCATTCCAAAATTGTGTTATACATTTTTGGGATAATGAATTAATTTGGTTTCTTTCTCATTTTATCATAAATTGTTGGTTACTTATCAATTTTTGTTAAATGCCAGTGGTTCAAAAGTAGGATCTTTATCACCAATAGTGTTCTAAAGAGATGCTTACTAAATATATTACAATGGAGCCAAATGAATTTCAATGATTTTTGAACTATGTCTTATCTGGCAGCAAAATCGTGAACTTTGTGCTCTATTAATCGTAGATTTAATACCTTTTTTCACCCAACATCCATTGCATAAAATAGAAAATGATGCATATTAAATCCAACTACACTCCAAGACGCTTTAAGCTGCAGACTGAAAATTTGGGAGAGTGAAATACCTGCTTAAGTATTGCCCTTGTCATTTTACCTTGGAATATTACAAATTTATCTTATAATTAAACTCTGTCAGTAAAGCCCATTGTGAAGCTCTAATATTAATCCATTGAATAACACCAGCATATAGTTGTCCAAAATGATTTTTCCATAAAACCAGTCTCTTATCCAATTTGATTAATGATTTTCATCCTAAAACTACAGGCAGTTTTCTCCTTTTGCCCTTTAAATTCTGATTAAAACTTAATGGTAATGTGGCGCTTTTTTTGTTGAAAGGTAAGGTAAATAAATTTAAGTGGTACTTTTCCCTGCTTTTCCTTCATACAATTCCCTTGAAAAAAAGGATCTGTCATAGAGAAGTCTATTTTATGTCTTCCAAATTTTAAAAGAGTTTACAATTTTTAAAGATTTATTTTAATTATATCTCAAAGTGTTTGTAAGATGTTGCATGGAAAAATTTGGGAGAATGAGATATCACAACTTGGGTGTTGCATTGTTATAAACCCTTCTACCAATACCTTCATTAGCACAGGTTCTAGAAGTGCAGTCAAACTTATAGGCAATAAATGTTGAAAATCATTTTATATTGCTGTCACATCATTTAATCAATAAAAAAATGGTAGATCAAATTATGTAAAAGAGGGAAAAGAAAGGCTCGTTTAAAGTCCTTTTTTTGCAGCTTTTTTGTTCATTTTACATATGCAGCTAAAGTAAAAAGAATTATTCAGCTGCTCCATGCAAAGATTAATCTAAATTTAGAAGATGTGTAAGCTTTTTAGATCCAATATCTTTTGCTGGGCATATCACTGGTTAAAAAATACTTAGAATGAACATTTTTTTAAGAACTTCGTTTTAATTTTTCCTATCATTAGAAGTATATGTTTCTGTTATTGGAGATTTTTTCTTGCGGATTAACTACTTAACTGCTACATTATTGTATCAGAAGAATAAATTATTGAAATCAGTAACTGTCATATTTAAAATTTCAAATATCTACTAAATTCATATATTTGAATTTCATATTCTATATGTAGCATAATTTATATTGCATATAACTGATATTTTGCATCACTTTAAATTGTGTACTTTTCCATTATAGCCATATCTTGTAGTTTCCACACAAAATATATGCATTTGATTTATAACTTTCCCAATGCATGTGACTTAATAGCAGTTTTTTTTTCAAATATATTGCTTGGTTAAATTTTTTAAGCCTGCCTCCTTTATATTAAATTTCTGTTTATAAACTAAAAAGTTTCTATTAATATTATGCATAAAATCCCCTTAAAGTAAGAAAAAAAATTTAAAATGAGGTGCCGCTTCAGATACCTAAATCACTTGCTGGGTCCCATGTCTGTTGACTGAGGTTCAGAATTATGTGAAGATCTGTTACCAATATCACTTATGTTGCTTCATAGTGTGATGTTCATAAAACAAACCATTAGTAAATCAATTAAAAAAAACTAGTGATTGATGGAAAACTAGCAAATACTTATAAATACAAAAAAAAAAATGTTGAATATATCCAAGATGACTTTTGTAAAACATGCCAAACATGAGGGAGAAATTTATTAATAAATACAATATTTTTAAAAACTTACACAAAAACAATTTATAATTCAGCAGCAATCAGTTGACATTGGCAGGAGAGTGTTCATTTAAACCACCAACTTATTGGTCAGCAGCAGTCATGCTGTGCATGTGTTAGACGACTTGGACAAAGAAGAATCCCTTTTTGGGCCAATCTTTAAGTGCCTTCTTTGTTGGTTGGGCAGAAGGGGTTGCAGCAATAACATTAAAAATAGCATTTAGTACTCACAATTCTTTCATAATTTTTTTCCTTTTGGAATGCAAGCAACACTTTATTAATTCAATTAAATAAGAGTGTATATGTTGCTAATTTGTTATTTTGCACTATTCTATAAGTGCTCTATACATGGGTTTGCTAGTGACTGCAGCAAAGAAATTATTAGAATCATTTTCATGGTGATGGTGAACTGTTCAAATTTAGCAGCTTGTAAATTTAAAGATTTATATTTATTGTTTAAAGTCAAAGGGTAATAGTTTTATCAATTGCATTTTTTTTATTGTTATTATTTTGAAAATACAACTGAACAATGATGAACAGCAAAGAAGTAGACATTCTCTCCAATTTCACTTCTCAATTCCAAAAACTCCATTATGGAGAAAAAAGAAAAAAAAAGTTGCAGGTTTCAATTTATTGTTTTTCTATGTAAAGTTTGCCATTTTTCATTTATCAATTGCCACACCCAGGAAAATGTCAAATCAGACTAGCACTGGAATAAAAGCTTGAACAGTACCAAGTAGTGGAAATTTACCTTTACTTATGCTATGTACTATGGTTAGAGTTGTTTGGTAAAAACATCAGAATGCAAAATACTGCCTCATATATAATACTAAATTTTTGAAAATAAAGTCTGGGTGATTTTAAATGTAGGTAAAGTATGTATTTGTGTGACTGTTATTACTTGCATAGTTTTTAATGATTTTCATTATATCATGAAAATTAAGATATTAAGTAGTTGAAAAAAAAAACTTAAACTTATTTTTGTAATTAATTTATGACTGCATTTCTAGTGAACTTATGAAATTTGTTTCATAATATGATGAAAAGCATTATAAAAGTAGTCATTAAAGCTTAAAGTGTGATTTTATTACATGGAGAATATGTGTATATAATAAAGTTGTGCTCTCAATTTAGTGACTACTTTTGGGTGGTTTTTGTTAAGCACAAATATAAAATAAGAAGTATTGAATGCTGTTAACTCTAACCATGTTATAAAAAAAAATTTCCTAAGAATTATTTCAGAATACTAATTTCTTATCTTTTTTGTGAACTCTTCAGTAACATTCCTGTTCGTGTAATAATTAATTGAAAAGTGTTTATGGTAAGCAGAATTCTTTTAGACACAGTTAATATGTGTTAAAGGTTTATGAAAGTCTTAAATTTGATTATATGCAGTTTGTTCAAAAGTAATGAAAATGATTTAAGGACTATGGAATTTGAATATGATTGGAATTTATGATTTATAAGAGGGTCTTTCATATTTATGCATTTTCAATTCCAATGGTTTTATTCTTTTCAACAAAAGAGATGAGATACTGATCAAAGATCTCTCTACTACTGAAACATTTTCTACAGTATTTTAATTAATGGTTTTAATTTTTATTATAAGTTGTGTGAAACTGAATTAGGATTTTTTCATTGATAAGGAATCTTTAAAAATTCCTTGTAATTGTGTCATGGGTTATCAATGGCTTCAAACATGCAGCTGACTTGTTTCAGTTAATTCAAAGTTTCAGATTCTGATTTTATTTAAGACCCCTCATGTAATGGCCCTGACCCCTCTTGTAAATCTGCTGGAGCTCAGTCATCATGTTAGCATGATATAGAAGTTAGGAGAGTTGGTTGCCAGCTCTAGTTTCACACTTGTCCTAAGACCTTGGCTTACAATTATAAAGCCCATTGTCAATAGCTCTATGTTGCTTCTAAATGCAACATTAAACTACCGATTAGGCTTGTAGTCATCTAATTCAATGTTGAAACTTCCTCATTTGTATATTATTATGATTCAGCGAAACTGGTTATCTGTAATAGTCTTATATTCAAAGGTTGGTTTCAATTTAGAACATGTACCATTCTGGGCTTAATTTATAATTCCAAAAGAGATGCTGTATATCTTTTGTTTTGATGTCATACGTCTTAAGATGAAGACCCATTTCATATACTAAATCCTATAGGAGAGTGGGGCTGCTGTAGCCAAGTGGTTATGATCGGGTACTCTTGACCAGTTTGTTATGAATTGAACCTTAGTACCATTGAAGACCCACCATGCAGAGGAAACTAATTCACTTCAAATCTGTCAAGGCTCAAACTTCTCCCATTGGCATAGTGTGGAAGTTTGGAGTGAGAGGTGCCAGCTCAATTATCGTCCTTCTCACTTGACCATGATTCAAATTATGAGGTCCACCGCCAATATCCCTCATGTTGATTAGAGTGTTGAAGTTAATAAATACTCATTTACCTTATTTGAGAGCAGTGATTGGATAAAGTGCAATTCATCAAATTACTGAGTTAATGCTAGCCTGTGAGAGAAAATGAACTCGTCACAGATTTGTTTGTGTAACACCATTATTAATTTGGTTAACTGTCTATTTATTTCACATTTAAAAGTGACATGGTGGCTAACAAATGGTGAAAATGCTGATTGAGCTGCCTCTTCATTCTCCAAACTTTTACACCATGCCAATATAAAGACGTAGAGCCAAGTCGTATCCTATGTTGTACAGTTTCCTTAGAGAGAATGGATGAATTTAATTAGAAAAGTACTGTTTGTAAATTTTACTTTTTCAAAGTGCTGCATTTTTAATAGTTAAAATGTAGTCAGTAATTGCAAAGCTTTATCTGTTTTCTCTCTAAAGGATTTTATTGTATAATGTTTCTGAGAAGACTTCTACATATAACAAGACAGCAGTGTTTATATATTGAATTTGCTCTTGTTTTGTAATGTCAGAGTAAAGTTTGTGTTGACAAACTTCAACTTTCTTTTCACATATCTGTTTATACAGAATACAGTAATCATTTGTATTACTTTTGGAGCAAACTGTGTTATTGCGTGCTTGTGGAAATATTCCTTGTTTTTGTTTATGATTTAATCAGGAATGTGTGTTGATCAATAATATTGCATCTACATTAATGTCATGCTGTGGATTATTTTCTTTTAAATTCACTTTTATCTGTGTTTTACTTTTGGTGTTTTTGCTGTGTAATTTTTCTTCATCATTCAGTATTGATATATTTATTCCTTTGGTTTTATCTGTAATAACGTAATTATTATTCGTGTTCTGTGATATTTTAAAGTGGCATGTTTTGATTGATGAAAAGAATACTCATTTTTTAAATACTACTATACATTTTTTTTTCTTTCTAAACTAAAATTAATTTATTAAAATAAATACAGAAGAGAATTGTTAAAAATAATTCAAAATTTTCATTAAAAAAATGATTGCTATGAAATGAAAGTGAAAGTTAGGTATTGGGACTTAAGCCTTTACTATCTTGGGGTTTGGGGCTATACCCCTTTGTCTATCTTAGAACAAGGACTATATGAAAGTCACAGGCTGTGTTACTATCAGGTTAGTTACACAAAATATTTCTCCTCTGTTCTTTCTTATGTCACATATGTGCAGACCTGTTTTCCTTACTAAGTTCTGCAGCAAGATATTTCTTATTTTGTCTGCACATTTTTCCTTTGGAATGCATATCATGTATCTTTGTTAAGAATTTAAGGATCTTGGACAATTTATTAATTGCAGTAATTGGGAGAGTATAATTATATATGTTAATTTAATTATCAAGATTTGCTTGTTTACATTCAAAAATTTATCTACAGGTTATGGAAACAGAAAGAATGATATATCTGGTAACTGAATATGCAAGTGGAGGTGAAATATTTGGTATGTAATTTTTTGTTTTTGTTTTTTAGTTGTCATGTTATGTCTAAATTGATAATAGAAACAAAGGGCGACCCAAAAATAACTGGATTAAAAGCGCAGTGCCATTTCTAGGCATAGTAGAGAATTCTCATGCTAGGTTGCTGTAATAAAGATCTACCCAAATTAGTTGCTCAAGTGGCATCTGTATAGTGGGGAAACCTTTGATTGTAATGTTGTTCTAGACTAATCTCATTGGTTTGGTTGCTATAAATTGGGTGAGGTGAGTGTTGAAGATCTTGCTCATTTTGGGCCTCTTTCATCATCTGGAAATGAAAAAAACATTGACAAAATCCACCAAAAAATCAACAAGGAGCATCATTTCACAATTGATGAAATATGTAATAAATCAGAGCTCACACCAACAGATTTTGCCAGAGGATTTGCGAATGAGATTTATTGCAGCTATATTTGTTCCTCATACCAGTACACATGACCTTGTCTGTGAACCACTATTTGGGCTCTCAGGGGTGAACTCAGTGGCATAACAAAGAATATTAGGGCCTCCCTACAAAGTCAGGTTTTATGCCCCAAGCTGGATCCCACAAAGGGTTCAGGCTTTGGGCCCCCTAGAGTTCTGCCTCCCCTGCAATGTGGGGGTTGCAGGGGTGTATGTTCGCCACTGGATGAACTATTATTCCCCATCCTCCATATTCACCAGACCTAGCCCCATAAGACTTTTTTGTATTTCCGAGAATGAAATAAAATCTAAAAGAAAAGCATTTCAATGGTGTGGAGTCTATAAAAGCAACTTTGCAGAAGGCACCAGACGGTATCAATGTTGGGGATTTTTAAATGTGCTTCAAACAGTTAGGAAAAAAAAAGACTGGAGAGTGCATTGACACTAATGAAGAGTACTTTAAAGGAAACTGACAGAATATTGTAAAGAAACTTAATAATTTATCTTGGAGCAATTTTCCCATTATTTTTGGGTCCTTCCTTGTATATGATTTATTCAATGTTTAAATATGTTTTGTATTCACAGGAGCAATAGTTCTTCTGTAGTAATTGTTTTTATCAAAATTTAAGCGTCTTAGTTCAAAAAAGAGAATGAATTCAGTTGAGCATTTAAATGCCAATTGGTAATTTTTAAAAGTTTTGTTAGTTTTTTGTGTATTGTGTGTTAAGTTTTTGTCCATATGTTGAATTTGATCTGCCTTTAAAATTTTTGATTTGATTTAATTATTAATTACTTTAATAATTAATTGTATAATTATTAATTTTAATTACTTAACAACTGAGATAATTTAGTTATTATAATTTAAAGAACTTTTTTTAAAAATAAAATTGCATTGTAGAAAGTGCTCCCCTCTGTCTTGTTTTATACTGAAATTTACAAAATATGATTTTTATGTACATGTCATTCTTTACATTGATTTCACTAAGACATACCAATTTTGGTGAAAATTGTATGAAATAAATAAACACTGTTATAATCAAAATATCGCATTATGTATTAATTATTTTCATGAGTTTTAAAAGTTAGTCAATTATTTGTTTTATTTATTAATTGGCTTAAGCCATTTGATAATATCTGTCAGTAATCTAAAAAAATCTAATATAAATTAGTAACTATCTGAAATCAGTAGGTCTAAAAGGATAAATTAATTAGTAGAGTCAAGATTCCAATATGAATTTCATCCAGAAATCATATTTATTTCATTATATTAAAACAAATCGTTCCACAATTTAAATAGTGTGAACATTTGGAGAATAAGATACAACTGCTGAAATATCATATTGTTAATAAATTTTTTACCAACTTTTGATTTTGTTTTTATTGTTGTCGGGGCTTGTATGATGCTAGAGATTAGAATGCGCTTTTGAAATAAAAATGATAACACTTTTTTCTAGTTAAAAGAAAGGCCTCAGAATTAATATTATATTTTGATTTTGCAATCTTATAAGGAGTAGCATTATTTTTACTGGAATTGATCCATTTTTTACCTTGGTGTAAATGTGTTCTTTAATGCATCTTCTATACACTAATGCTAAATGAATTGTTCACTTTACATGGTAAGATAAAATAGTGTATGTATGGAATACTTCTAAATTTTTAAGACAATGTAATGAATGAAAAAATAAGTGCTACAACATTATACATTTGGGCAACATAATAATGTGTGCTACAACATTATACATTTAAACATGATGTGGTATATTTTTCTATGATTTCTATTTTGAGTTTTATGCAAGTTTGGAAAAGATCTTAAAATCAACAAATTAATGTTTGATGAAGGAAAAATTATCATTGTGCTAAAATGAAAATAATCTGCTCTGTAAAATTAATTCCTTTCCTACAAGAAAAAAACAGACCTCCCATCCAAGTTGTGAAGAAATGTTCTGGTGTATGATATGCATTTATGAAGAATTTTTCTGTATTAAAGCCTATCATACCCACTGTTTTGCTGCAATCTATAAAACATTTCAGTCTCTAAATATTCATGTTCTAGATTTGAAATAATTTCCTGCATTAAAGCATTTAAAAAAAATGAATAAACTTTATGATATTACAGGATTAATTTTATAAAGCATTATTGTATTAAACAGCTTTGGTGTTTGTGTATTTTGGAGTGTTTCTTTTTTTCCTAATGGGCTGCGGATTGGAGTTTTCCATTGCAGACCTAGTACATTCCCCAGAAACTGGTATCTTTTTTTTGTGCAGCATCATATAGGCAGATACCAATCACTGCAGGTAATTTTGTTGTCCAGTTTCCTCCCTAGAGGGAGGCAGCTGAGCTCTGACAATGCAAACCTGTACTAGGATTTAATTTTGCCAAGAGCACCCAATCCAGACACTCTAGAGATCTTTTACATGCCATATAATCATACAGTATGGCTGCCGTTGATTTTCTGCATCATGAAAATGCACCAACTTGACACAGGGTCGAATCCGCAACCTTAGGTGCAGAAGGCCTGTGACAAACCAACCATGCCTATATATTTAAAATTTAATACCATTGAATGTTTTGTGCCATACTCTTAATAAAGCTGAAGATAAAAGGAGGAAAGGAAAGATAGAACGTCTCATTTCCTCCTTGTCATTCAAAAAAATGATATAGGTTTTCATTTGTAAATTCTAACTGTGTATATAATAATAAACTTAAAAATACTTAAGTAATTTTTTTGTGATTAAATTGAGCCATTGTTTTTATTATTAATATTTTTTAAAAAACTTTTCTCTTTTTATGTGTGAACATATGATATAGTTAAAGGACAGAGAGAGGAATTTGAAAATTGTGTATTTTACTATAAGTTTTAATTATCTTCTTTAAAGTTATATTTTTTAAATATATTTCTTGTAGACCATCTGGTAGCTCATGGGAGGATGAGTGAAAAACAAGCAAGGCATAAATTCAAACAAATCTTAACCGCCATTAAGTATTGTCATGAAAGGCATGTAGTTCATAGGGATCTAAAAGCTGAAAATTTGTTACTCGATGAAAATATGAATATCAAAATTGCAGGTAAGAATCTTTTTATTTATTCTTAACCAATTGGTAGTCATTGCTTTGTTCACTTAATATTTTATTGATTCCAGCATTATCTAGATGTTTGAAATTCAAATTTTATCTATATTTTTAAGGGGATTTTAAAATGACACACTTCACTTCAGAAAAAATTGTATAGAAATTCGTGAAAAGAAAGTTTAATATAAATTTGTATTTTGCAAAATATTGAGGCTAGCAAACTTTCAAATTGATTTAAATAAAATATCTAAATGCTGGAACTTCCTTAGTTTTTATAATAAATTGTATATTAATTCAAAATTTTTTTGAGAATTAGGAAAATTTTTCTCAATAGTGAGAAATATATAATTTCATTTTAGCTATGTTGATTTAAAATGTTTATAAGGAAAATGGTTTTCTTACACATAACTTTTTTAATATCTTAAATATGTTTTTTTTTTATTACTCATGAAAAATTTTTTTATGGAGCTGGCTTACTTTCTTACAGATTTTGGATTTAGTAATTACTATGAATCTGATAAAATGTTATCTACGTGGTGTGGGAGTCCTCCTTATGCAGCACCTGAACTTTTTGAAGGCAGACAATACAATGGACCTAAAGCAGACGTTTGGGTAGGTTTTCTTTGGTGTTTTTGATGATTTTTCGTTAGATGTATTTTTTAGTAATTTTCAACAAAAAAACTTTTTATAGTTATCTTTTTATGTGCAGGCATTCTCATTTTTTAAAAAAATATTTATAATGAAAAATGCATTGGAACTTCTTATTTTACTAGTATAACTAAAAATAATTTTGGGGGAAGTGTCTTCTAAATATGTTGTATTAATTTTTTTACATAATCATGCATTTTATTTCAAGAGGACTATTATTTTCCAAATACTGGTATTTATCAAAATAAATGGGTTTTTAATGAATCAAAATACGACTTATTTTTAGATTAAAAGAGTAATCATTCATTTTAAATGTGTGATATCATCAGTTAACTAACAAAAACTTTGAACATTTTTATGATATAAATTTTGCAGATGAGCTTTTCTTTAAATTTTGGAAAACTTTTATAGTCTTTTTCCTATTGCAAGAAATATTTAAACAGAGATAGAAGGTGTACCTTTAAATCTCAGATTTTTTTTTATACTTCAGTAATACTTTTGATAAAATATCATGAAATTTGTGATTTATTTTTACTTTCTTTGAAATATTCATATGTAGAAAGAATAAATATTAAAAGTTGAAAAATGTTATATCTTTTTGAAATTGAACAAATTTCATTTTTATTTTTCAGAGTTTAGGAGTTGTTTTGTATGTGTTGGTTTGTGGAGCTCTACCTTTTGATGGCAGTACATTGCATTCACTTCGGAACAGGGTGTTAGCTGGAAAATTTAGAATTCCTTATTTTATGTCTAGTGGTAGGTATAAAATGAATTATTAATTTAGATTTCTTTATTTTAATTAATAAATATTTCATCATTTTGTAACAAATTTTATTTAATAATTTATTTTGTTTTACTAAAAGAGAAAATGTACATGTAGCACTTAAACTGTAAAAAATATTGGAAAATATCAGTACAATAATCTTGACAGTGAGATTCCCTTAAAACCAAGCTAGTAAAATAGAAATTAAAAACTTGCTGAAAAATTTTTTTAAGCAACTAACCCTTAAGTGCCGTGGGCGTGTATACTCGTCCAGCTGAGCTAGTGCCTTTAGTGCCCCGGACATGTATATACTCGTCCTTCCAAAATATGTTTATTTTCTTTTAGCAGCTATCAGTAAAACTATTATGAAGGCTTTGGAATGTAATAAAATGACCTTGACAGTATTTACAAGGGATTTACTTATTTCAGAAAAAAATTTTCTTATCTGTGACTTTTCTTCCCTCCCCAATACACCCAATATGCTTGCCTATGTGAAAAACGGTGGCACTAGGGATCGAATCGCGTAACTTTTAAATGGCAGTTAAGGGGTTAATGCAATGTCACCATTTTAGTTTCAGCTATATTAGGACATAAAATACAGTTCACAATGCAATGCAAACATTAATGTTGACAAATTTTGTTTTATTTTAATGTCTTTAAATTTTATAGCCCTGCATATTTCGATAACTTGAGATCGGTCCAGTCTCATTCAACTCAAATTTCCTAGACTCTATTACATTTTTTTCCATGAGTATTTAGGTTTTAAAAAAAGATTATTCCATACAACCTTTTAAGATGTAAATTTAGTATTCTAAAAACAAGTTGAATGATTTTTCTGCTAAAGATTGTTTTTGACTAATGTTTTGATGAAGAAATAAAAGGATATAATGTTCAAAGTTAATATTTAATGCAGCTGTTTTTTTTTTTAATTTGACAATGTGCAGAGTTTAGGGTATGTTTTTTAACATTGGCTGCTTTAAAAAGCCATATAATGCTATTAATTATGGTTATCTTTCATCATTCTAAAAAAAGCAGGAATTAAATTGCATTACGTTCAAGTACCTGAAAATGGTTATTATCTTTTAAAAAAATTTTTGGTTTAAAAGGAAAACAACACCTAATTTACTTTCACTTACATTACAATTGTCAGAATAAATTCTGGGACATCAGTATATGTTTCAGTCATTTATTGAATTTAATATTTTCTTTTTTTCTCCTCAGAATGTGAACACCTGATACGACACATGCTGATTGTAGACCCTGCGAAGCGATTAACCCTAGATCAGATCATCAAGCATAAATGGATTGTGCAAGAGACAGACGAGGAGTTTGATCGTACCCTCAAGAAGTACAGTGTAAATGGCAGCGTGGAGGAAGAGGAACCCCTCTGTGAGGTGGTCATCGACTACATGTTGCAGTTGCCCGCCTTCAAGAGGGAGGATATTGTTGGTGTATGTTAAAATAGTCTACCTTAATTTTTCAGATAGATAAATTATGACTACCTACTAACAAAACTTATGCTAGATGCAGTAACTGTCTTAGACATCCCTTTAATATGTTTTATTTAAAATACTAAATGCTTTTAGCATCCTTTAAATTTTTGGGAGCAAATTATAAATGTGTTGAATTTTGCTTTCTGAGATGAATTATTTTTAAATAAATTTTCTGTAAATGGAAAATTTTTTTGTTGAATTCCTCTTTTATGATGAAAGTTGTCTGTATCAATTAATCTTTTCCATTAGAAGTTAAATCTATTAATCATTTCAATTTATTATTTTTTTAGTCAATGTGTCATAGGTAATGTAAGACAAAAGAAACAATGTAATATTTGTATTTTACTTATAAATTGAAAAAAATTTAAAAATAGGAAGCATTAAAAATATTTAAATTAAAAGAAATTGAATTTCTGTTCAATTAAAAGTTTACAAAAAAGACATACACAATGGCAAATATACGTTTAAGAGTATCTTTGAAAGGAAAGAACTTATACATTTATGTGTATGTGTGAGTTTTTTTGTTTTTTTTTAATTGTGTGAAATAAGTTTTAAATTTAACTATGTTTATATTTGCA
Source organism: Trichonephila inaurata madagascariensis (assembly GCA_019973955.1). Classification (NCBI taxonomy): domain Eukaryota; kingdom Metazoa; phylum Arthropoda; class Arachnida; order Araneae; family Nephilidae; genus Trichonephila; species Trichonephila inaurata. The sequence goes on from BMAV01001045.1 coordinate 285,149, forward strand.
TGTTGTAATATTTAATCAGAGCTGGAGACTTCTTTTTTACTTACAAGTTTAATTTATTACATTTCTACTCAACCTTTAGATGTTCAATCTGTTAAAAGAAATAAAGAAAAAAAATTTTAAAAAATCCTTCATAGTATCTTTTATTTTTGCTTAACTTTTTGTCATTGGTCCGATGTTTGTTATAGATTACTTTATTGTGGTTACAATATTTTTTGTACATTTTTTTGTAATTATGTTCATTCTTAGCTCTAAACATTCTGAATGTTTCTTGTAGTCTGTGAAAGAAGATAAGTTTGACCAGTACAGTGCAATGTACCACTTGTTGCTAGAGAAAATCAAAGCCCTTCAAGGGAAGTCCCTAATACCTCAAAATCTCCCTGTGGCTTCACAACCCCAACGAAAAGCAAGCATTACAACAGGTGTAGGTAAGTGTCATTTATGTTGCAATCGCATGAAAACTTGTTTGCTCAAATGGGATCACACACAGGGCTTTCAAGCAGAACAGCTTCTCAGTGGATTGTATGAACTTTATTTCTCACACAATGTCATGCAGTTACTCTCAAAAAATGTGTGGTTAACATCACTACACAAGTAGTTTTCTACCTTCTTAACCACTCATTACCTCTATCGGTCAATAACCTTACACTTCCTGTCTGTGGATGGACTGTCCATTGCAGACACACTCTGGAATGGGAGAGCAATAGTAGAAAAATGTAAACGTCTACTTGTTTTGACATAACAATACTTTTATCAAGCAATACCTTCCAGATGGAAATTCTTTTATCTTTGAATGTAATTTGTAAATATTACACTACTACAGTCCTATTTATAATTATCTTATTAGTATATATTATTGTGTATATCTTGACTATAACTTTTTTTTTGTCAGATTCTTTTACTGTTATTGAATTTGCAGTTTTGTAGTGAGAGTAGTCTAATATAAAAACGCTCACTAACTTTCTAAAATTAAATAATATTAACAATAGTAATATAATATTAATTGTTTAATAATATTGTCGTTTATGAATAAGCATCTTTATGCTGATTACACAATTTTTTTAAAAAATGTGTTGTTACATGTAGTAATTTACATTATTATTTTATGTAAAAGATATTTAAAATCTTTTTATATTTGAATTTATAGATTATAGTACTCTTTTATTCCTTGTTTTTCAATCACAATTTCATTGTACAAATATATTTGTAAGTATTCCATCAAATTTATACAAAACCTGTGTGAAGTTTTTGATCTTTTGTATTAATTTCTGTTTCTTTGATCTCCTCACTGAAGACCGGTCAACGTTTGATAATTTTACCATGGGCCACTGGAGGGATTGATTATTTATATTTTAGATTGTTTTTATTTAATAGTTTTAATTTAATGCCTTTGGAATAAATGATAGTTTCACCAAAAAGTGAATACAAAGTGATTTAACATGGAATACAAAGGGATTTCCATAAAAAGTCACAGTAAATAAAACGGAAATAATTTAATGTTGCTTGTGTGGCCCAGTACTATTTGATCCACTGACCAGCCTGTACCGCCCTTTTTTACTAAGAAACCTGTAATGTATGTATGCATTGCTGTTATGTTTTGAAGTCATTTATACAAGGTATTATCCCAGGTTTTGAAAAAAACAGTATACTTCTAGAAGTACAATCCTCACAAGTTCATAAGAAATGTCATTTCTCTTAAATTAATAGTATTTTGATATATGTGGAAGTCTAGTTTTCTATGTTCATCTTTCTTCATTTTTAAAGCTCTCATTTTTATACCCGGAGTGTAACATGCACCCATTAATTTTGATCTTATTTTTTGTGTTAAAAGTGTGCGTTGTATGTACATTTTTGAAATTGTCCTGTGAGAATTTTAAAAAAAATTGTATGCTATAACTCTTCTGGAAACTTCTATAAAGCATTTACTCTCCTTCAAATAATTCATAATTGAAACTCATTGCTTTCATTTACTGCATCCACAGAAAAAAAATATTAATTGTAATATATATGAACTGTTAAATATCGTTCAGGCTTTTGCCTGTCACAGTTAATTCACGATTCATTTGGATACTTTCTGTTCATTCAGAGTCGCTCATGTTTGATTGATGATACACATAATTTGTAAGTTATATTCTTATGTTAAATAGCAAATCTTGAAATATATAAATACTAATATATTGTGAATAAAGGTAAAAAACTCATTTTGATGATCAATGTATTAATTTAAAATAGTTTAAAACTATGAATCTTGCATTTCAAGTGTTTTTAATGAGAAAGTAATTGAATATTTTTAACTACTTGTGATATTTTCTGTGTCATTCTGTTAAAGCCATATCTTGTGTTTTAAATGCCTAGTTGACTTATTTAACATTTTTTTTCTGCCTCATCTTTGCTTCATATTGAATGTACTTCTTTCCAAATTTTCCATAGTAGCACGGATTTGTCACAATTATCTCTTAAGGAAATATGCTGAATAAAAAGTAAATGCCAATTGGAAGGGCTTTAAGGTGACACATTACCCTAAAAATGACCAAAAATATGGAATTTTTTAAAAATTACTCTATTTATTCGAATCTAAGCCACACTTTTTTTCAAATAATGTTATTCAAAATCCAGTGCTGCTTAGAATTGAAGATGAAAAAAATTCCTGCATGGTGGAAAGTTGAATATGATACCCTGGTGATTAGAGCAATTATAGGTTCATGTATGTGTTTAAAAGTTTTTAATACTTTGAAAATAATGTAATTATTTTTAGATTCGTATTTTAACTTTTTTCAATGTTGTATATATCAAATTATTTTATATCATTTATTTTTTCACAAAAACTTGTTGAGAATTTGGGGCATGGTTTAGAATTGATGACGGCTTAGATTTGAATAAATACGCTACCTCATTTTAATAGTGCAACTTTTCTAAACATATATACAAATTTTTGTAGCTCTGGATACAACATTTAACCAGTTATTTAACTTTTTTTTAATAGTATGGTGAAGTGAAAACTGAAACTAGGACACATGACGTCTGCATTTAGCTCTTTTATTTGTGTTATTGACCTTTAAACCTTTTAATTTGCTTTTTCTCAAGTTTTTATTATTACATTGAATACAAAGTTTTGAATATTTTTCTTATATACATTATATGTTTGATGATTCTCTGCGTGGAATAAGGATTTGTGTCCATGGTTTTTTTAAACAAATCATCAAATTTTCTGTTTGTTAAAATAAAAGTATCGCTCATAATACCAATCCTATGCACAGAATTTTGTGGAAGACTTCTAAAAATATTAAACAAAAAAAAGTTAAAGTAGTAAGAATTTTAAAATGTCAAAATATTTTTAAAATAATTATATGTTCAAATAGGTGTTTTTCTTCGGAAATGTATATTTCATATGCGTTTAAATAGTATACATGGTAAACATTTTCGTATAAATTCATACAAAAATTGTGTGCTGGTTACCATGTTCCCCTTATAGGAAAAAAAACTATCATTTTTTCTAATTTTCCTCTTAATACTGTGTTTTCCATGAAAATTATGATATGTGTAACTGATTATTTCTTGCATTCCAGTTGAGAAGTCACCTCCAGCTGAGCCTGCTACTGAAAATGAACAACCTGTCACACCAAAGCCCATGTTTAGTCCCATTCCTATTGTTCAATTGGTTACAGAAAACCTTGAAAAGGTATTACTTATTTTTTAAATGTCTATTTGCTTAAATTTTGCATTTATTGCATCATGTACTGCAGAAGATGTTGGTGATTGATCAAAGAATTTTTGACTCATATAATACATACATTATATTAAATCTAAGTTTCCAATATTTTTGGTGGCCGCAGTAGCCGAGTGGTATAGGTATCGGATTGTGGCTTGCCTTGTCACAAGTTCGAACCCAATACCACTAAAGACCCGCCGTGTTGGGCAGCGATGCACGTTAAATCTGTCGAGAGCTGAAACGTCGTCCTGTTGGTGTGGTAGTTAGGAGAGGGGGGTGCCAGTTCAGGTGTCGTCCACGTCACTTGACCATGGTTCAAAATTCCGTGGTCCGTCGCCAAAAACCCTTGTGTAGCTGAACAGTGCAATGTTAATATTCAAACAATCAATTAATCCAATATTTTTGAGTATAAATATACTCACATACTAATATTAATTTCTCAAAGTCAGTGAAGAAAAACAAAAGCATTTTGCATTTTAATAAAAATGTTTTTTCTTTTAAAATTTTGTTAATTAGATACTATATATAATTAGAATATATTTATAAAAATGTAAATATTAAAGTATTTTTTTTAAAAAAATGGTTTTTGACATTTGGAGAGGCAATCTGTTACTGTAAAAATATTAAAAAAATTAAGGAAATGATTGCAATTTTTAAAAAAAACTTAGATTTTAAAATTTTCTTTGTTTGAAGGAATCGGATCTTTTTTTTTTAAGTGTGGTATTATATGCAGGCTCCTTAAATCAGGTTACACAGTTTGGGAATCTTTACTGCATATATTTTACAGCACAAGCAGATATACATTACTTTTTACAAAAATGTTGATTATTCCAATACCTAAAATCAGCGGCATGATCTACCAGTTGCAAGAATGCAATGAAAAAATCTTTTCCTACAGTTTTTGAATTTAAAATGTTTTTAATAAATAATTTTTTTTATATACTGTCGGATCCCGATTTAACAAACCCGCTTTTAATGAATTTTTCTCCTGATTAAAATAAAGACAAAACCCCGAATTAACGAATTATTTAAGCAGCTGAAAAAAGTTTTTTTATTAGTTTGTGTTAGAAAAAATGGGATTTTTTAAAATTGCACCCTTTTTGGTTGGAACAGAAAAAATATTTTTCTTGTAAATAACAAATTTAGACACCAAGGGTGCAGAGCGTTATTAGATTTTAACAGGTGCAGATGAGTCATGAGTGTAACCCTTCGTGCGAGTTTTGAATAGGTCAGGGAACTCCTTTCTTATCTCATCTCCACAACGCAGTTGAACATTTAAAGATTTTAATGACGATATTACATTTGATGACAGATTGCCTATCAGTGCAACTGAAGTTCTGGAAACTCTTGATTTGTCGGAGCTAATGAATAACAATTCTGATGCAGAAATTAATAATCAATTTCTTATCAAATCTGTTGCATTTTCTATTGATTTTTGTTTGGAAACTGAAAACATACCTGATGCAGCAGAATGTAAATGACACAGTATTTTCTTCTCTGAATAAAGTCGAAAAAAAAAAACTCTTTTGAACCAGGAATCAAAAAGATTTTCGAACACAGTCTGTATTTTAACATATTGGTAGTTAAAATTTCTCATTAACTGGCACATAATAATTCATTAATAGTATTTTTAGCTCTGTTGAATAAAAAATGTAAAAATTCTAACTATTGATATTTTATGTGTAGTTGCTTATTATAGAATTACCAAAAGATAAATGCAAAAAAATTGTATTTTTTTTAACCCTGATTTAACAAACAAAATGTTCGGTCATGATGAATTCGTTAAATCAGGATCCGATTGTATTTATAATAATTTAATAATAATTAACAGCTTATTAAGTCAACTAATAGTGGTATTAAATCTATTTAATAATTTGTTTGCTGTTACAATGAGCATTTTAAATATAAAAGATAAATGGTATACCAAAAGAGGAATTTGTTATTTTTCACTGTTAGCATTGAAATAATGAGAGAAGAGTTGCACAGGAAACTGGATTTTTTCTGTAGGAAAATTTAACAGTGTTATTGAAAAATATTGAAACTGTTCAGTACAATATTACATTACCATATTATCTTTTGTTTGGTAACCTTATTGTATGAGTATTGTCAACTGTATGATTTTGACTTTTGTTATCTTTGTTGGCATTAAATTGTTATCCTGTGCGAATATGTATTAGAAATAGTGATAAAAAAGTTTTGAAAATTATTTTTCTTCTAGTGTACTTCCATCAATTGTTCTGACAATATTTTTAGTTTTTCTATATTTTGAGGAAACTTTACATTTTTGAGCATTTGAAAATTTTCTGAAATATCTTTTTACTTTTGGAGCTTAATACACTCTGTTGTGCAATTTTTTCACTGAAAAGAGAAATACCTCAGTTGGATTGTATCAGTGAAAATTGGTAGAAACCCGTTTTTGAATACAGACTGAACAAATGTACCCAACTTTTCATATCAATGGTGGTTATTTTTTTTTATAAGATGGAATGCTTAACATTTCAAAATATTCAGTTTATAACTATCCTTATTACTTTTAAATTATGTTACAAAATAAATTAAAAAGAAAATCCATTCTTTAATATTTTTGTAAATATTTTTCTTGCCTTTGCAGTTTGGTGATGTTGAGCTCGAATCTGACGAGGAAGAACGTCACACAGAGACACAGTCGCAGTACCATGTAGTGCGTAGGCACACTGTGGGACCAGATAACGCAGATGCTCCTGAGGCAGGTGCAATGGGCGGTGACTTGTTCCTGACGAGGGGTGGGGCTCACTATGGTCCCACCCTCCATCCTGCCCAAGCCCTGCCTCTCAGTGCACTTCCTCACACTAATCTCCCTCAGAACTTGCCCCTTGTCCAAAATCAACCACCACAAGTGTTCTGTGTCAAAGACCAACACTTACTCAAGCCACCCCAAGTGCTTGGTGCAGGTGATTTTTTAAAAATGTTTTTATTGAGAAATTGCTTCTCTGGAATAAAATTGCATAATTTCATAAAAATGCCCTAGTAAAGTGACTAAAAGGTCTTGGAAATTAGTTGCAGAATAATTTTTATAGCATTTTTTGTTATAATTGTGGAAGAACATTATTTTTTTATTTACTATTTCGCATAAGCTATGCTGAATGGATAATTTTCATGTCTCATATAAAATATAATGTAGAGTAAAAAAGATTGAGCTAGGGTTTTATAGTGTTTCTCCAGAGTGTTTTGAATATGTTTTTTTGATACAACTTTATTAAAGAGATTACTTGGATTATATGACAGTGTTGCTTTTTTCTTGAATCATGTTTCAATATATGTTATTTGCTTAGTGTAATTTCTGTATAATTGAGCAACATATAAAAGGTAGCTCAGCTGATAGAGTATTACTTATTCGGACTGTATAGCAGTTTAATATTAAGATACTGGGTACATGATGTATATAAATAAATATTCATTTTTAGGGAAAAGACAATATGAAATAAAACTTTGTACTTAATCAGAAATAAATAACAGTTTAAATTCAATACAGTTATAAGCATTTAATGCGAGTTCTTCAGAAACATGAATAATATCAAGGGGGTACAACTACTTCGCTTGCATGTCTGATGTGATGTTTTAAAAGTTTGCAGATGATAGTGTCTTGTCAACGTTAGTGTGCTGCCATGAAACAAACACCTAATGTTTGTGTACCCACAGAAAAAAAAAATATTTGTAAAATTCCATTTTTTAATTAGTTTTCTCATTGAAACAGAATTGGATGAAAATTTTGTTATGCATCCATCTTTATAACCTTTAGCTGTTTATTATTGATTTCCAATGAATAGCAGTGTTGTACTTTGGTTTTTTTTTAAATAGCTCCATAAAGTTGGGATATTCATTTATGCACATCTTGTTTTGAAAGTGTTTTCCAAAAGTTTTAACCCTCTAAGCTGGTCTGCACTTAAAGTCTTGCCATTCTGGAGATGCTTCAAAAATTCACTGCACATATTTTTTTGCTTTCAGGTGGGGTTCTCAAAAGCGGTTGAGCCGTATTTTTCAGAATGCGGCTCAGCCGCTTTTGGGAATCTTGCTTGAAGGCAGAAAAAGCATCTCTGGAATGGCGGAATTTTACATGCAGACCCCTTGGAGGGTTAATGTTATTTGTTGTAATAATTGTTTTCTTGAATAACATAGAATATCGAATGAAATACTTTTTTGAGTCTGCGAAGGTTTGATTTTCTGAAAGATATTGAAAAAATAAAGGTTTTTTGGTCATTAATTATTTTAACTTGTATATCTTTGTTATTTCTGTAATGGTTTTAGGTTTAAAAAGTTTTAATTTAAATTAATTAAATGTTAATGAAAAACAAATTAGTGTTATCTGTATGACTCGTGTATTAAGCCTGTAATAGATATCTTTATAGAACTGATTCTCAAATGTAAAGAAGTCAAAATTAACATAAGAGGTTTTCTTAAAATTTTATTTGAAAGATATTGTAATATAGCTTTCACTGGTTGTGTTACTCATTGTTATCCAGGTGATTTTTTTCTAGTTTACCTTTGAATGTTTCAAGAAAACAAAGTTATTGTCCGACAGAATGTTATTAAAGCTGTCTTTGCTTAATGTTAAGGAATAGGACCTAAATTTAGAATATTTTTTTCACACATAAAAGTACTGGAACAATATATTCTGCCTTCACTATCCTATAAAGAGCAGTATATTCTATCATACTGCTCATTTTTATCTGAATTGATCTATTTTTTTTAAATATAAAATGTGCTTCACATTTTTCTCCTGTATCATAATACTAAATAAACTATCCCTTTACATGTTAAAATTTTTTTAAAAAAGTATTTATGTAATATATTTTGAAATTTTAAAAATTCTGTTTTGTAAACAGATAAATGAATTACTATGTTGCAAATTTTCATAAAATTGAGACTTCTTTTTGTCTAAAAATGTACTCTGCATTTTTAGCTTAGGCTCTTGTGCATTTGGTAAAGACAACTATGCTAAATAATCAGAGGGATGTTGACATTGAGTTCTGCTTTGCAATAATTACTTCTTTCATTTTTACTTCCCCCCCCCTTTTGTCATACAGTATCCGTGGTGGTATAATTTATTTTACACTAGAAAGTCAGTAATTTTTGTCAAAGACTTTGTGGATAGATGAGTAGTTCTATTGCTTATTTGATATCAATTAAATAAACTGATCATGTGTTAGTGTATAGTAGCTCAAATACAAGGGTTGCATTGAATTATTTGTATCATAATTGTTTCTTGACAACTCTGATTTGAATTTGTACATTTTAATTTAATTTTTCTTTTATGATTTTAACTATGCAGTTTTTTTAAATGAAGTATAATGCTTCTGACAAAAAATTTTTTTGGAATAAAAAAGACGTAATTTTGAATATCATTTAAAAGGGCTTATTTTTTTATTATTTATGCATAAAAAGTTCTTACAACAAAAATTGTGTCTAAACTTTTAACAGTAATACTTTCCAATACAAGAAAAAAACGATTTTTTTTAAAAAATGCTATTGATATGTTATAATAATTTTGCAGGTGGAATGAATAGCTGTTGGTAAATTTTCTTTTTATTTTGCAGTTGGGGGTCTGGGAAGACGTGCATCTGATGGTGGTGCCAATGTTCAGAACTACTATCAACGCAAAATTCCTGGACAACAAGGCCAGTCTCCTAACAAAGAAAGACCTTCTGCCGTAAGTGTAGTAAAAATATGCATTATTTTACCCGTTTCAAACATTTATCCCTTTACAGTTCAGTATTTCTATTGTAAGTCTCATTTTGATTTAAAAAATGAATAGGAAATAGAATTTGATGTGGTGTACTAGTACACGTTAGTATGTGTAAAGTTAATTTCATATTAATTAAGTAAAGCAACCTATGTAGCAATGTATGTGATATCTATCATTGAAAACAAAGAAATTTGCATTTAAACAAATTGTTTTTGAAATGTTATATTTCAATTCTATACATTTCTAATTAATGTTAAGTCTGGGAATTTCCAGATATTTATATTTCTACCTTAATCCTTCAAAGAAATGTTCTTTGTATGTGCATAATACTTCTGAAATGCCAGAAGGAATCGTTTCCTTATTTATCCTTTTGGGGGTGAGGGATTGAACATTAATGTTTGAAAAATTGAGAAAAAACTTTCAGCAGTTTGCTTCTTGAATTTTTTAAAAAAATCAAGAAAAGCATAGTTTAATATAATATGTTTTTACACTTTTTTTGTGTGTCAAAATTTTCTGTTAGGTTTTTTTAAAATAAGTTTTGCAAAATTTTTTGGTGATATTTTTACAAAATTTGAAAATTCAAATCTTTTTGCACATAATCTTGTGTTTAAATTGTGCAAACATTACATTTGTTGTAGTTTTTTTTTTATTTTTTTGTTTCCTTGTCAATTTTTACAGTCTAAAATATCACAAATCTTTTTAACAAAAAAAAATTAATAGTTTATGTACTGTTGTCTTTCCATTTACATGGGTGATTTTTTTTTTTTTGAAGACATAAAATAATATTTCTGTGCACCTCAAGTATCACTCGGGTTACATTGATTATTGGCACCATAAAATTTTTACATCAAAGGAACCAGAAATATTATTAAAATAAACTTTTTGTTAATACAAACATTCATAATATATTTACTAGGGTTAAAAATTAAATTACTTTTATTAATTTTTATTGTGGTTCTGTTTTAGGGTTCTAGTATCAAAAAGTCTTGTTGTATTTCCTGTATCAACAAATGTAATTTTGATGACAGTTGTAACTGAGATTTTTCATATAGTGTTGTGTTATATCACTTGGATTGTGGCCTTAAGGATAAGTTAAGAATATCTTATATGTAAATATTTGGTCTTTCTTTTGTAAATTACTTATATTTTTGTAAGAATTTTTATAAAAATCTGGAATTTTGTTTTAAAACTTCCCTTAAAAATCCATAATTTTACTTATTTTTTAAATGGTGATGAGTTAAGACATTAAATGAGATATTCTTATTGATCTGGGTTTAAAAATTTCATAAGTGCTTTAAGTCAAAAGGTTTTTTTTGTGAGCCCCTTTTTTCTTTTAGAGTTTTGTTATTAGGATCCTTGTTAATAAACAGAATTAAAAATTAATCAAATCATCAAAAGGTTTATATTAAAATTGAGAAAGCTCATTTTTAAAGATTGCTTCTAATTGATTCTCTTATTTGATTGTTTAGATGTCTCCCAATAGCACCTTACCTCAAGGTCTGCAAGCTTTGGCTTTACAAGAAGATGAGAGCCAAGAACAGGAAGAGCAATTGACTCAATCTGTTCAAGGGTGAGACTCATTTTCTAGTTTTAAAAATTAATTGCAGGGAATCTTCATGATACCTCTAAGACAAACATTTCAGTTTTTATTTAAAAAAATTGGGCAAAAATTGACGCTATCATTGACATATCTATATATTACACAGCACTGACCGCATTATATTACACATTGTTTTAAAAAACTGTTCGCCTAGAATCCTCTGAATTGTATTTTGAGTGTATGAATGATTTTCGAAACACTCCAGAAATTTTAAATTAAATGGGACATTTCACATAACCCTAAAAAATTCTTTATAAAATTTCTTTTAATTGTAGTTTAACATATTAACATAAGTATTAAGAAAACTTAAAAACTGTTTTAAAAAACTTCTTTTTAAGGTTACAAAATTAATTTTAAAAAAATCTTAGAAGTAAAAAATTTTGTTAGACTGCATAGGTAAAAATTAAAATCTGCTTTTTCTTCTTAATACATATATTTCCTGAAAATTTTGTGTCACAATAATCACAAATTAATGATTTAATACAGCTAAAATATTGAAACTTACTTTTCCTTTTCAAAAATGTTTAAATATTCTTGTTCTGACATACATCAAAACCAAGAAAATATAATTCATAGTAATTATAGACAAACTTTCCTCGTGTTTTGGCTGTAATTTTGAATATGTTAGTGTCAATTTTCTTAAGGATTTTCTTTATCTTATTACCACTTATAGCTACTCTGTTTGGGAGCAACCCCAGAACTTCAGAATGGGGATTAGTCCAACTGAAGAGGTACAAAAGAAGATGCCTCCCATGAAGCAGAGGAGGACAGGACTGCTTACAGTCCTTGAGAAACAACCTGGTAAGATTATTTCCCTTTCTTTCTTTTCTTTACTCTGTATGTGTCCATCCTACTAAGAATTAATTCAACTGATTGCATACGATCAAAGAGCACGATAGCACTTGTCATATTCAAAGTGGTAATTCAACAATAATCGTTGATTGTCTGTATCAGCCAAATATGCTGTTGGTATGCAAACTGTCAATTAGATTTTTTTACAGTTTAAAAGTGGATTATCCTGAAATTATCATGTGCAGTAAATCATTTTTCCATTGTGGGAACTCTTTTATTAGGAATAGTGTAAAATGTTTTTATTTTATAAGATATCGAGAGTGTGAAAAGAGCGACCCACAGGCAGGCTAGCCAAGACAGTTTGAAAATCCATCTGGAAAAGAGATTTCTTTCCTGTATGTGGCCAAAGATTTGTTTCTTATTTTGTATTATGATGGTCACACAGGGACGACTTAAGGCAGGGGCCCTTGTTTTCTTCTCAACTCTGTTGTAGATCATGATCCAGATAATTTGAATGTGGCCAAATATTATTCCTGCTCATATTCTCAGAAAACAGGGAATTTCAAATTGCATGTCAACTGGTAAAAGTGGCCATTGTCCATGTGTGTCTAGATTTAATGCCATATACAATCATTCAAGTAATTTAGTCAAAATGCAGCCATCAGTTGAGCCTAGGTTTTTGAGATTGCGAGTCATGTGCATTTATTTGTTTCAATTACTGTTTGAACAAGTATTTGACAATGCATGCTATATATTGTCTATTTTAAAAATTTCGAGTAGGGCCTACTTTTACATAGGGCCCAGGGCCTCAAAGAGTCTCAAGATGTCCCTGTGGCCACATTGCCATGCCTGAGCAAACGCATCCTTTATATCAAGTAAAAATAAAGAAAAACAATTGGGATAAGGTACATTTGTCTTATTAAACCGATTATAAAATTAAATGTGTTTACAGCTATAGATATGAAATTAGCACAATATATATTTCTTCATATAACGTATGTTGTCTTCAGTTTATATTTCCACAAACAATTACCCACCCCTATTTCTCTGTAGAAGAAATAGTCCCATGTCAGCATTTGAAAAGTATCAATTCAGTTTGAAGGGGGAAAAGAAATTATTGTAAGAAAATCATTGAAATATTTGTTAAATGATAATTGGTGTAACATGTCTTTAAATTTTAAAAAGAAAAACTAGAATTGAGATGTCCTACTGTTGTATATGTTTTTGATTCGAACATTATTTTCATTTACTTAGATGTTCTCCCCCGAAGCTAAATTTCTCATTCATGCCATCTTTTAAAATGTGTTATCAATTTTAAAAGAACCATATGTCAAAAGATATTATTTTCACTACATTCTCTTCATTTTATGCTTTATTAAATACCATCAACTGTATATAAAAATATTCAGTTATGAATAAAACATAATATTTATTGTTATGTAAATGCAATGAATAGATTTAAATTAAGATAGAAAATTCTAGGAGCTGGTTTTCAATAATCTTCCAAATCTTTATATTTAATTAAAACTATCAACTTAAGAGAATTTCATGTAGTTAATTTATTTGTATGTCTCTAGCTAAATATCGATACTGCCAACAACTTCATTTATTTATGTCTACTGCTGAATACAACGCACTTAACGCCTCCAATGGAGGTAAGTAATTTGAGGGGATTTGTGGTGATGGACTTTTTTATTCTCTATCAATATGGTGGTGGATTTTTTTTTAAAATTTACTTATTCAGTTGTTCCCCCCATTATAGTATCATTGGTGAATTTGCTTTAGCAGTATAGAATTGAGATATTATTACATTTATTAAACACAAATTAAGGGGAAAAATAGAATAAGTGCCACAGGTTGCCAATATCTGCTTCTAAGTCTTCTCTTTGTGTCTCACACATTTTCTCTCCTTTCATTCAGCTCGTTGCTCCAATATGGGAGTATAGCATATAATTTCAGTCTTAAGTAGTCTTTGTTTGATGCACGTTCTGCGCAATAGGTTACTTTTACTACACATCCTTAGTTTTGTGAAAACTTGTATTTAATTGTTAAATTATTTTCATAATTCTTAGCTGCATATTTAATCAAATGTCTGCTAAATTATGAGAACTGGATGTTCATGATTTTCAATACTGTCGGGCGAAGAAATATGGATTCATACAACAAAAATTGTGCTGTATGTGTGCTATGTCACAAAGCACTGCACGTCAAATGTACAGACATTTTCAAACTAAACATCACTCCAGTGAGAAATGTGGTTACAAAAAAGAGCTATTATCAGATAAGAGAGACAAGTTGCATTTTTTTATCAGAACAATTGGAATGAATCTAAAGTGATTGAATGTAGTAATTGCTCTTTATGTAGTTGCAAAAGGCAAACCTTTCAAAGCTGGCAATTTGATATTTATTATGTGAATATGTATAATCAAACAAGGCATAATTAATAAATAATAAAACCCTAAATCTGTATTCTTAATTTCCTAACTTTGCATGAATTGTTCCCAGTGTTTGGCACACTGAGTCATTAGTTTGGTTTGGCACACCAAAGCTACAAAGTTGCCGATCCCTGGTCTAAAATAATATAATTAAATACTTTTAGTATCTACATTCTATGTTCATTTTTGTAGTCATGTATGATTAAAGCATAAGTTTTGGTTCTTGAAGAAAGTGCCATTACATCTTTCTGTTAATGCTAGATTAAATATTTTCAGTTGTGTCCTGGGTTTGAATCCTAATGTATATTAAATCTGTTGAAGCTCGAAGTCCATATTGGTTTGGTGTAGAGCTTGGTTCCAATTCAGATATTGTTTTGCTTCTTAGCTGCAATTCAGAATTATGAGATTCATTTGTGTTGTTTCTAATTTGATATTAGCATTAAATTATCCTTTGGCTATAGTAACAGAATCTACCGTGGTTGAGCAATCTTTGGTAAATCGTTCGAGTTTTTGTAAAAATGACAAAATTTAATCAATTGTTACCAAATGTTATTTTAATCATCAAGGATATCGAAAATGGTGCTTCGTTGTAAAATAACATTAATTTAAACATGTTTCTTGCTGTATCAAATGTATTTATGTTATTCAGTTGAAAACTCGGATGTGAAATTTTAGATAACAAATTATTTTTTTTTCTTTCCTAACTATATTGCCAAGGCATCACATTTTGTTTGCATTTTTGTGTAAGGAAAGTATCTTAACACTCTCGTATGTTGCAGGACGTGAGAGTTTGCGGGATGGCGCTTCCCATCAGTCGACCTCTGGGCGTTACTCCCCTGTAAGACGAGCGAGCGACGGCTGCTCCCCTGTCTCCTATTACCGCAACCAGCTGGATAGAATTTATTACCAGACCCTCACTGGACCACAAACTAGTCCAGATAGTTTTAAGGCTGTTCTGCAAGAGTATCAACAATTGCAGGTAAACATTAAAATCACTGGTGTTAAGTTAGTATTGTAAATTAAACTGCTATGAAAACAAGCTTTTCTTTGGAATTTATTCCATAAATGAAGAATTACAGTGAATTATGTGTTTATCTTAATAATGTGATGGTAATTTGATTTCTCCTTTATATTTCAATAAAATATAGGTTTTTAAGGATAAAACTACGACTAAGAAGTACTGAGAAAAAAATTAAGTTTACTTTCAACTTCCTATTAATAAGGGGTTTTAATTTTAAAACGTTTTTACCCAATAAATTCTCATCTAATAAAATCCTCTGTGGATGATTTTAGAAAAATAATTAGTTTAGTATGATACATACCGTGTTTATTAGAATCTAAGCCGCCCTCTTTTTCAATGTTAATGCTACTGAGAATCTGGGGCGGCTTAGAATGAAAGAAATTGAACACGATACTGACTGTTAGAGTAATTACAGGTTCATGTATGTATTTAAAAGTTTTTAATACTGGTAAATTATTCAGTTATTATTTCTCACTTTTAATTGTTTTAATGTAGGATATCAATGAAACAATTAACACTTTTTTTAAAAAATTTCACAAAAACGTATTGAGAATTAAGGGTGTGACTTAGAATTGTTGTCAGCTTAAATTCAAATAAGTACTGTATATTTAATTTTCAGATGAACAGTTTATGAAATTTTTAATTTCTTGAACTGTGTTGTATTTAATTCATATTTTCATGTTATAGCAACTGCATTCTCCAGCTGTGGACTCCCGGGTCTCTGCTGAAATGCAACGTCAGCACTGCCTCCATATCCAACAGATGGCTCAACTACAACCATCTGGCTACTTAACCTCCATCTCTTCGCCTCCATCAATTGCCGGCTCTCCCATCCACCAGCCACAGCCCAATGTGGGAGGCTCACCCTCAGCTCTCTCCCAGCACCTCCAGAAACTCCACCTCCAGCACCAGGCTGGTCCAATGAGCTTCACCGGTCTTGAGTGTCCACTTCAAGCATTCCAAAGAATACAGGCCATGTCGACACCCCACCACAGTGCCCCGTTTCCATCAGATACCTCGCCCACCCGTTTACCGGTCAGTACCTCACCCAAGCAGCCTTACCCAGATTCTCCAACTCACTTGTATTCATGTCCAACTACCTACCCAGTTCAGCAAAGTGGTAACAGTCCTCCTCCAGTGAGTTATCAGAACCTGGACATGATCCAGGAAGACATCACTGAACATATAATTCCTGGAGGAAGTGACACTATGCTGACAGTGGTCACTTCTGATGACAGCCCCCGAACTTCCCCAACGTGCCAGAAAATGGGGTTCCCTCAAATCAGTATTACGGATGAGACTGGACATGTTACTGTGTCATCGTCCTCTCTGACAGGACAGACAATTCACCATGAGGTTGTCTCCCGTAAACAGCCCCTCCAACGACAGAAGAGTGACACAGTTCAGATGGCTGTTCCAAAGCGTTTTCAGTTATCTTCTAATGTTGATGAGCATATAATGCGTGGGGGAAGACGTGCCTTTGTTCGACAGAGCAGCCGAGAGGCTGAAGACAGGGACATTGCTACAGAGTTTGCCATGTGTGGCAGCTCAAAATCTCTGCTTAGGTGGGCCACCAAGCAGTCGATTCGACAATCGTACGTTCATGCCAAACACCTGCGGCAGACATTCCCGCCAATTGGGCACATCTCCTCCACCACGTTAGGTAAGAAACTGGGTCGTCAGTCATTGGGCCAGCACATTTCCACGAGTGATCCAACCCCCAATCCATGGGCAGGTAAGCCCTCCAATTGGTGGAGCAAAAAATCTGCTTTTCGGGAACACCAGCTCCACAAGACACCCAGTGGCAGTGTGCATGTTCCACTTCCAACAACAGAGACAGACATTCTCCAAGAAATTCAGCTGCAGTTGGATCCCATTGTGCGTGGGCTGTCCATGATGTTGCAGCGTTCGGAGCGTGGGTTGGCTGTGGAGCATCCTGCTGGTGTACAGATTGAGCTGGAGGTGTGTGAAGGCCCCCATCCTGACGACAAGCGCCTCAAGATGAGGCGGATATCGGGTGATAGCTTACAGTATAACGAAATCTGTCGTGAACTCTTGAATGGGATCAACATATGAGCCCCTTATGTGAGAGCAAACACTACCGTGAGCTTTAAATAATAAAAAAGTTATGCTGATGCCATAATCTTCCACTTCTGATGTGTGCTAGTCTATGGTGTATGGGACTACAGAGTCTCTATCTCTGAAAGTGGGATGCTGCTAGTCAGTCTTGCTGATTCATTCCCTTTCTAGAATTTTTCTGCAGATCCTAAAATGTCAAAAGAGGGAGCTGCCTTAGTGAAACATATCCACCAACTTGCTCAGCCTGTATAGTGATATTCTTTAGGAAGAAAAACAAATATTGTTGCACATTTTTTTTTCTTTCCTTCATCTGATTTCTTTCATTTTTTTTGGGGTCCAATACAATTGTCTTTTGCCAGAGATGCAATTTTTCTCGGATATGTCAGGGAGCTGTGCTGCAATTATAGTTGTTCATTCCACATTATAGTCTTTCAAGTCTTAACTATCATGATAAATTATTATAAATATATGTAGGGGAGGCATTTGGATGAATAGATAATCAATCATAGGTAATATTAAAACAAATAAATTGATTGGTAGGAAATCTTAAAACTTCAGTACAGTTCCAAAGCCATCATGAGAATTTTATATAAATGGAAATAAAAATTGAGTTTCAAGTAAAGATATAATTGTGCATAAAGTTACAATTTTAATAAATTATGGATACATGATGTAACAAACCAAAAAATTTCACACTGTGAATCAAGACATGATAAAGTTTAAACTTATTCTGCTTTATTTGAATTTTTCAATGATTTAAAAGGACATATTAAATGTGATATTACATTTTGTAGATATTTAAAAGGAAATTTAGAATATGTATGTATATTTTCAATTTAGTTAAGATAATAATGAATTTTCTCACACATGAACATTTTTTGACAAACTAATATTTTATACTGTGATTTGTTTCTTAGGGCTTAGGATAGAAGTAAGACTGGGAAGAGATATTAAAGTTTCACAATTTATTTGTTGGAATTCAGTAGGATTTTAAAGAAATCAACATTAAATCAAAAATCCTCAAACTTCCTGTTGAAGAAATATTTGTAAAACTATTCAAATACACAAATTTGGACAACCAGGATTTTTTTGTCTTTATTTTATTAGTATAGTATTCTTAAAAAATTACTTCATATTCAAATATCTTAGCTTTCTTTTAATTAATAAATATTATACAAATACAATATTAAGTTATTATTTCTTGCACAATATCTTTGGTAAAATACATAATTGTGTTGGACCAACTATATGGATCTGTGAAAGATTTTGAAGCTGATGTGTTTTTGGACCAATGTGCAAGTATATGGGGACTTGCTCAATGTATTTAAAAAAAAGTGTTAGCCTTCCTCAGGGCCTGTCAATGTGTACAATCAAGTATATATATATAAAAAAGTGATGGACTCAGAGACAATTTGTATCATATGTAAATACATTATGTGTTATTGTTAAATCGCTATCGTGTTGCTTACACATGTATATTGTAAAGTGTGTGTGTGTGTGTGTTAATGTTTCCAAAAAAAAAAAACATTGTAGATAAAAAGAAAAGAATTTATTCTAAAATATGTTTAAATTTTCAAAATCATTTTGGTTTTTTGAAGATTCTGTGAAATTTGTGCATTTTTTAGTAAGAAATAGAAATCAAACTTCTTCAGAAAAGAAAGAAAAAAAATAGTACCAACTTTCATCAGTCAAATTATTACCAGATTAATGTAAAGTTTAGCCTTTGAAATAGAAAGATGCAATTTTTGCTTCCTATAAAAGAAATTAAAAAAAAAATCACAATTTTTAAAAATAAAAAAAATAGGTAATTGGAAAATGGCACGGTGTATTTTTATTGAATGTAGTCGCTGTTTTTGAAGAAGGATTTCTTAAAGGATATTGTCTAGAGGTAAATTATACATAAGTTATTGCTATTGAATGTATTTTATTGAATATGTAAAGTTTAAGATGATTTCCGATGGTCTATTTTTTATTTATTCTTATTTTTATAAATGTTAGATCTTTTATTTATAAATTGGGAAAAAACATCCTTTCAAAACTTCATTTATTTAGATATAATATGTATTTTTTTTCAACTAGTACGTAATGGAAAACATCGTTACTGAATGAAATATAAGTATGGTTTAATCGTTCTGAGTGAATTTTCACTTAAAATCAATTTATAAAGCAGGTTAGTTCTAAATTCAAACAGTTTGAATTTGAAATATACTGTTCCAGTTCTTTGTATTTGACTATTGATTTTATGAAATTTTATAAAACACTCTGTAAAAAAAGAAAGGTTTGAAAATGAACGAAGATATAAGTTGTGTTACGAATGATGTTAGCGGTTCAGAATTTGCTCCACTTGCAGATATTAACCGAAATTTTACGATGCAGTTCTTAGCAGTTTTCAAATCATTCTCATTAGAATTAAGATAACATTAAATAGGTTATAAAAAGGATATTGTATGAGCTATATTGGAACTGAATTTATTCTTTGCGTATTCTCTTTTTATATAAATGTAAAATGAAAATGAATTTCCCATTCCTTATTATAAAATCTTTCTATACAATTTCTATTCATGATTTTTTTTAAAAAATGTTTTTTCAAATTTATTTGTAGAATTTTTTAAGATTATCTATGTTGTAATTATATATATTTATTGTTGCTGTTATAAAAATTATTACTTTCTGAACCGAGTCTAAATAAATTTTAATGACTGGGTACTTATAATCACGAACTTCAATTGAATATTTCCATTGAAAGATCAATCAAATGATAAAATATTCATTGTATATAGAGAATTATTTTGAAGCAAGTCTTAACTGAATTGATATTTCCCTCCATTAATATTCTAAAGTATTTACTTTCCTTCCTTTTTGGTTATAAATTTGATGAAATTTGCAATTTAATTTTACAAAATGAAATTTTAATAACCTGCTTAAAGTTCCTGTTTGCTGTTCAGAAAAAAATTTACTTGATTAGAAAGTATAATTTAAAATTTCTTGTTAAGTTTTTGTAATAAATTACTTGGAATGCAAACAATTTTCTCTCTAATTTTTTGTATAAAAATGTTGAAATATTTATGTAACTTGAGATTTATAATTAGTATTTCTTTTATTTTTTTATCCTTAAATATAAAGTTTATTGGTGGTTCATATTTTTCTGCTTATTTATACCCATATGTATTTCAAAACTTTTTGTTCCTTGTGAAATTAGCTTATAAAAATTCATGAAATGTAACTGAAAAAGGATCTTATTTAGAATGTTCTCACATATAGGTTTTTTTAAGATTAAAATGATCTAAAACAAAATACTTTTAAGAAAATTTGCTTTACTGATAATTATTGTTTAAAAGCAATTTAGTGCTTTAATTTGCTTTTACATTCATTGTTTAATTGTTCATTGTTTAAATTTAGTAATTTTGTTAGCTCCTTCTATGGAAATATTTTTTCAATGTTGCATTTTATCAAATATTCTTCCTCTACTGTTGTATCCCTAGTACTCTCCCCTGCTTCGAGTAAATTTATATTAGTTTAAATAAATGTTTTTCCCCCATAACATATATATTTTATATTTAAATAATATTTTTCTCATACAGTGCCTCATAAATTATATTAAAAGTCTCTTAGATATATCCACATGCAGTGTTTTTGTATCGATATTTGTTGTCGGATTTAGTTAAATTTTAATTTGTTAATCTCGTAATTCATCATTAACTGAACTGTATCATATTAATTTAATTCTCACATGCTTATTTAACTCTCATATTTTTTTGTATCTATTTCTTTTAATCAAAGAAAAATTAATATTTTTTCTGAATATTAAAGGATGGATACTGTAAATATCATGAAAAATCATTTGTATTACAATTATTTTTCAATTTATTCGTTTTTCAGGTACTCTTGTATATAATTTTTTTTTTTCCTTTTTTTAAAATATTCTTCTGAAACATTAAGACTGCATGTGGATTTCTATATGACTTTCGAAATCTATCCGTGATCTATTGAAGATGTATAATATTTTTTAGGAATTGTGAAAATTCTATCGAAATATTTATAAAGAATGGCAGAGTATAAAACAAATGTTAGTTACAAATCCTTAATTAGGTAAAATGCTATGAAATATTAAGAATGTTGTTTGAATTTTATTGCTTAAAAATGTATATTTTTCTTTTTTTTTGAAAAATGTGATCTAGTCTATCAGATATCTTAAGTACTTTAAAGTACTTAAAAATTTCCACCAGGAAACTTCAAAATCTATGTATTTTTAGAAAAAGTGATATTAAAATATCTTTTGAGGACAATTATGGAGGATTTGTCTGTTATTTGCATATATGTATATCATTAACCTTTTTGGGTTCCTATGCCTTCATTGTAAAGCAAGAACTAAATATATTTTAACTTGCATGCTTTACAATAATTAACTTGTTAAGAGTTGCTGTATCCTGTATCTGTAATTTTATCCTTTTGACTTTATGTACTTAATTTAAATGTTTAAAAACAGTCGTGTAAGTGTCATACTATGGCTTAACTAGGTGAAGAAGATGGGTTTTGGCATGCTGCCAAGAAAATGAATAGACCCAAGAGAGATAGTCTTGGAAGTCACGAGACCCTTCTTTTTCCCTTGGCTAAGTAACACTCTTCTCTATATTGTTAACTTGATTTCTATAGATAGTAAAGATATTTTAAAATTTTCTTGTGTTAGAAGTTGCTTACTATTACAATCTAATGTTTCTCATTATGTCGTCTGAAAGGCAAGTGATGTGATTTTTTCTTCGTTGCTCTATTGCAAAGTAATTTCTTTTTTATATAACTTCATTGTGATTTTGAAGTTAAATGTTTTTGATCGATTTTATTATCGATGTAATTGTACCTATTTCTTTAACATAGTATGTAAACGTGTAATACATAGGCAGGCGTGCATGATGTCAGAACTGTCGATTTGGATTGAGTGGAAAAATGTTGTAGTTTGGCCTCATCTGTTTGACTGAAGTTTATTTATTTTTAGTATGTGTTCATGTTGCACAAAATCAATGCAGATTATTTAAAATTTACCCGTTTTGTCAGAAAGTTATTAAATATTGTCCTTCTGTTTTTTAAAATGACTTTGTAAAACATTTAAGTTTTTCAGTATTCAATTAAAAAAAAATCCTGGCTGAATTTATTTTTTCATTTGCTTTCCACTATTGCATTTTTAAATTTATACTTTCTTCATACCTTTTTTTCTCCATATTGTTGTTTTTATTTATTGTTTTTACTATTTAAAAATTTGTTTCAATCAATTTTTCGTAACTTGCATCTGAATGGAATGCTAAAAAAAAATATTTTTCCCTCTTAAATCAAGGATAATTTTTATTTAATTTAAAAAATTGAAAATAGACATTTTATATCAGCTGATGATTAAATTTAATTAGTAGACTGAAATACTCATCACATGATAATTGAATCAACACAATTGGCTTTAAAAATAATCCTCGTGATTGTTGAAAATAGCAATCAGCTGAACGTTGAATCAACGTGATTGGCTGACTCGAACAGGCTAAAGACAGACATCAGCTGATGATTAAGTTTTTGATTCATAGGAATGATTTGTTTACGTCCTAGCTGTTGTTCTATAGGCCTGATGAATGATGACAACTTGTAGTAGAAAGCTTTATAAATGAAATGTTGTGCTTCCATAAGCAAAGCGAGAAGTCTCTCATATTGGTAAGCTGAATAAAAGCTATATATTGTATAAATTTTGTCTCCTGTCTTGTTTACATTATTTCAAACACTTTGCAAATATTTCTTATCAGTTCCAGTTTTTTTAAACTATTCTTCAGGTTGATCCTAGCACAGCTCCTCTATTTAGCGCCAAGTTGTCAACCCAGCCAAATAATAGGAAATGGCAACCTTACCAGGATTACCTTTTTCTGTATATTTTCGAGTGAGTGAGTGAATATTAACGTCGTACTGTTTAGCTACACGAGGGCTTTTGGCGACGGACCACGTAATTTCGAACCATGGTCAAGTGACGTGGACGACACCTGAGCTGGCACCCCCTCTCCTAACTACCTCACCAACGGTAGGACGTTTGAGCTCTCGACAGATTTAGCGTGTATCGCTGCCCTACACGGCGGGTCTTTAGTAAGTACTGGGTTCGAACTCGTGACAAAGCCAGCCACGATCCGATACCTATACTACTCGGCTACCGCGGCCGGTAGATTTTCGGACTGCTCAGTTCCAATTCAATAGTCACTTTTGAAGATTTTTTGTTTTCTCCCATAGTTTTCATCTGTGACACGGTTTTTCGCTTGCAAAAAAATTTGGCGCTAAAAAGACCAGGCGGCTGTTCTAGGATTTTATCCTCGTATATTCCATTACTTATATTGGCATTAGTAATGTGTATACAATGTTAGTGACATTAAATATGTGAATATACTGAGTTACTTCAACACAGTTTCTTTGTTTTAGAAGAACGTTGCAGGAGAGAATACTTAACTATAAAATTAGGTGTGTGAGTCTATGTAGGGAACAATAGAATGAATGAGTGATTTTGATATACTTTTGTATTAATATCACGAACGAAATAGTACTTTTATTTACTCTGAATTCAAATGAACATTATAGTTAACAGACAACGTATTTAGAATGACATTGAATGAATTATAGATTTATAGACAGAAAATTATAAAAAATAATTTGACGATGTGTGTCGAAGAAATTACATTTTAATTTTAAGAAGTAAATTCAATTAACGTTTACTCATCAATCCTCAAACGTTTATGAATGAAATGATTAAAATATGAGGTGCACAGCATTTAGCAATCTTTAAAATAGTTTGACGATTTATTTGAGGGGTTACGTAAAAAGTTTCCCTTAATAAATCGTTATCGAACGAAAATATTGTTTAACTTGGTACAGTTTATGCTCTAAAAGGAATAATAAGAAACAACACAAATTTATTACAAGTTACTGTGTAAAAATGTGCGGTACTTTTCAGTTAGTTGGACACAGGCGATAAATTGCCAAATGTTCAAAATTTCCCTTCCCTTCACTGGGTTTTTGGTAATAATTCTGTAAAATTAGCAACTAACGATTATTTGATTGCTCTTCTGCATCCCTTACAATCAAAGGCCATTGTCGCCACAATTATGTATTAATAAGCGATAGTTACAGGTAAAATGGGCCATGGGATAGCGACTGCTTTTCCGAGATGTCACCAACACGGATAATACACGATAAGATACGTTCACTACAAACACGAGTTTCATGAGGGAACGGTCAAGTTGAGAAAATACAACGCACTTTCATCTCAGCATTGAGAAAGTTATCCCTTGACGACGCTACAAAGTGGTATTGGTAGGTAGGGTTACAAGAAAATTATTGGCTGTATTATTTGGTCAAATGAAAAAGAAAGATAAAAAAAAATCAGAGACCTAGTTAGAACCAAAGGGTAAACATCAATCAAGAGGCGAATCCGAACATTCTCACGATCCGCCCTGAGAACGAGGTAACTTTTCGTAAGCATACACACAGCTGAATCATGTTTAATAATATCCTTCCTGAAAGTCGAGTTGAGAAATAGCCTTTTTGTAAATTAAAAAATAATACCAACTCACGAATTAATGGAAATTGGTATACATGAGAAATATCGGTACATATTATAGAAGAAAAAATATTGGGTACTTATAACCAGTGGGGGATGCTGAGGGGGCCATGGCGGAAAGCACCACGATATATTTAAATTCAAAAGATATTTCAAACTCCAAATCACGCCCGCTCGACGAGGCTGACGGAATCGAGTGAAAGCTTTAATATACACACAGATGCAGGAAGTTAATTAGTCGCTATGCAATCGCATTTGTTTTTATGTTACTTAGGCTTCTGGCAACCGTTACTGTGTGAAGTTAATGATGCTCAAAATTATTTGCAAACAGAGGGACTAAATATCCATCAATGTGCAAAAAATACGTGGCCGTATTAGAAGCAAAACGAGAGGAATTCGTGGATGACGCTTTAATATATGCTAAAAGTTTGTGTGAAGAGCTTGAAATTTCTTTTGAGCCCCCAAGACGAATCAGGAAAAGCATATATTTGGAGACGGAAGTAAAGATGTTCAGTTATCATACGAAGATGACCTGAGGTGAACAATGTTTTCTTCAACAGACAGAGTAACTGCTGAAATTTGAGAAACATTTCAACAGTTGCAGAATCTAGCTCACAAATATGCTTTTTTAAGGCCTGAAGTGATATTGAGCATGGACGAGTTTAACTTAGATCAAGCTCCCCAAGACATTAATAAAGAAGAATTCCAACTTGAGCGCGTGCGTCTACAAGCTTTCGTAGCTACAATAGACCAAGGCTGTAAAAAAGAACCCATTAGGTCCGGCTCTCTGGGTTTATTAAAATATATTATTGAGTCCAAACTTGTAGATGGCTAGCCAAACATTGTCATAAAGTTGAGAATTTTTTAACATCTGCCATCAGTAATGTCAGTTGCGAGAGAAGCTTCTCTAAGCTAAAATTAATCAAAAATTATCTCAGATCGACTATGTCCACGCGTTAAGGCTAACAAATTTAGCTATTCTGGCAATTAAACGTGACATACATATTGATATTGACAAGTGTATAAAAGATTTTTCAATGAAAAAAAACCCACCAAAAGTGCATTTTTAATCAAGAAAAAATTTAAAGGTGCTTTTTTTTTACTTTTACTAATTTTCTTGACTAATAATTAAAATAGAGAAGCGGCTAACTTTCCGGTCGGCCACAGGCGGCGAAAGCCCACGCTACGCCACTGCTTATAACCGTTAACCAATTTTGCAAAATCAAAAGACATCGTCAATTCAAAAAGTGTCGCCAAATGCTGTTATTA
Organism: Trichonephila inaurata madagascariensis; assembly: GCA_019973955.1. NCBI lineage: Eukaryota > Metazoa > Arthropoda > Arachnida > Araneae > Nephilidae > Trichonephila > Trichonephila inaurata. The sequence continues at coordinate 311,343 of BMAV01001045.1, forward strand.
TTGTGTTCGAACATGGATAGAAATGATTTCCATTGTTGGCTACATATCGCACCATTTGGCGAAATGTCACACCGTCATTGATTTGACAAAATTGGCCAACGTATTCTACCTAAGTACCAAATATTGGAATGGTTAAAAAACAAGATAAGCACAGTTTAGAAAAGAATGGAAATAAGATTCGCAAGAAATAAGAAAAACTGATAATTTTAAAGCATTTGAAAAAAGAATCTTATGTTTTCCTACCACTAATGCTGCAATAGATCGAATATTTAGCAGTATGAGCAGCTTTTGAGCTAGTGATAAAACAAAGCTTATAGGTATATTAAACCCTCCAAAAAATTGGGTTGAAAAATGCTCGGACTTTTATAAGAGAATCAAAAAAGATAGGCATAAATATTTCTCAGAACAAGAGAAATATAAAACTACTTCATCAAAATAATTTAGAATGGTCACAAATTTATTATTTTGTTGAGACCTACATCAGTGCTTCTCAAAGTTTCAATATTCGCGACCCAATATTCAATCATGATTTTCATCGCCCCCCCCCTTACAATAACAATGTATTGAATTCAATAATACTATAATTCGACGCTAAAACTACGATACTACCTTAACCTTTTAAGTGCCACCGGCGTTATATAAACTTCTAGCTTATTCCAATCGTTTATTTCCCCGGACGTCTATATACGTCTTTCCGCGAAGTACGATCTTTTCTCTGCGCTGCCATCGATAAAATTATTCCGAAGGTTTTGGAATGCAATAAAAGGATCTTGACAATGTTTAAGAAGAATTTACTTATTTCAAAATATTTGTGGTTCTTTATTCACCCCCTTCAATACTGTAACGTCGTCAGTGGTTGGCACACAAGAAAATTTGTCACAGCCTCATTTTAAAATTAAAACAGTATTTAATAGCCTAATATGTTACTAAAAAGTCCAACAAATATGCCAAGCCGGGCGGACAGTCTATTTCACTGGAGTTCAATCCTTTTTCCGAAAGGCACTCCCTAACCCCTTTTCTTTTCCGGGCTCCTCTCTAGTTTACTCCATCCAGGGCTCTACATCAAGTTTTCCATTCAGGGCTTGATCTCCGTCTCACTCCAGGGCTCTATCTCTGTTTCCATCCAGGGCTCCATCTGTCTCACTCCAGGTTTTCCTTCCTGTCTCACTCCAGGTTCTCTCCAAGTATTTTCCTCTCCGTCCCCTTCTCCTCAAAATCAACCCCTTTTAAACACCAGGAGCGGGTCCACCACACGCCCCTCGTCTTCCTCATTGGCAGGCCCAAAAAAAGGTCTGCCCTCGTCCCCGGGCCACATTCGTCTCCCATTTGTGCGGCAAACACAAACACATTCCTCGTCTGTCTGGAATCTAAGGGCGCCATGATTCTCATCCAACTTCTGAAACTCCTATTCATCACACCACCTGAGCCTTATAGCCCCATTCTCTAGGCACCGACTTTCATACAGGCTTCGCCTATACGTCAACCTATTATCACCGGCACTCTTTAGTTATTGTAAATTCCAGACTCGATGTCTGCGTTTGTCCGAGGCCAGACAATACACAATGACCCCATAGCCACGTGCTCTTGTCACCCAACGTCTGTTTGGGGCCATAAAACTTCACATGAATAGATGGGTGAGATTCATCCCAATCGAAGACGTAACAATACAAATACATCACATAAATGCGCCTACGAGGTAAATGGTTGTCATTGGGAAATGAATGACGTTACTTTTAATCGGCAGTTTTAAGGGATCAATTATAAACCTTACAAATTATAAAGATAAGTGTTAATTTTTGTATTTAATTTTTTATGTATGACAATCCTATGGGGCCACTGGTAATTATTAAACTTGTTCTTAACTTAGTATTGTTAAATTAATTATAAGGTACATTATGTAGCACTGATACATTTATAAGAATAATATATCAGTGTAATTGTGTATTTTAACATATATTATGTCAGAATGTATTTTGTTTTGCCTACTTTCAGTAAATTAATAATTTTTTAAAATAGTTTTTTGATTTTGACTTTTCAATATGCTCGCGCCCCCCTCGTAGAGTCGTCGCGCCCCACAGTTTGAGAAACACTGACCTACATATAAATTGTTTTTGTGGTGAAGGAGGTATTTGTAAAAATACAAAAGTTATGCATGTAGCGTTCCAAATTTTAAATTTCAAAATCTGGGCACCTTCAAAGTATGCAGGTTGAAATCCTTACTAATAATATAAACGCGAAAGTTTTCATGGATGTTTGTTCCTCTTTCACGCAAAAAGAACTGAATGGGTTTTAATGAAAGTTTACAATAATATAGCTTATAAATTAGAATAACACATATAAGCTATAATTTATAAAGATATTGTGTGACGTGTCCAAAATATAATGATAATTGTCAAGAAAGTATGAAACAATTCTGAGATCTGCAAAAACACCCGCGACAGCATATATCTATCTTTTATGTATAAGCCACTATTGCCAAAATAATAAACCATAAATACAATAAAAATTGAATTTGTTACTACCTAACGTGCAATTATCATCCTTATATCAAAATAAATACTTTTATCGCTACTGGCCATACCATAAATGCGAGTACAATAAAAATTGATAATTGCACGTTTTAATGCACGTTTGGTAGTAACAAATTCATCCTTATTTCAAAATAAATACTTTTATCGCTTCTGGCATTTAAAGTAGATAAACTCTGTGTGTCTTTCACACTACATCATTTGGACAAATTTGCAACTTTGTTTGTGGTTAGTAGTTAATTATAACGCTATAGTTTTAATTGAATACACAGGTATTGCATTTTTATAAGTATAAAAATAATAACTGCCGTACTGTATTTTTTGGAAGTGTAGAAAAAGTACCTAGTAAGAATTATAACGCGAAAGCGTTAGTCTAATCTTTCCCAAAGCTTTAATAAAGCTCGAGCTAGAAAAGTAGCTAGACTTAAGGCTGTTTTCGGCAAAAGTATGAGAGCCTGAACTAAACGCGGAGCACATTTTCAGACAGAAAAATGCCTCAATTTTCATGATAATTTACAACATTATAACTCAGGGGTGTCCAACATGTGGCCCGCCAGTACGTAAATTGCGGCCCGACAACTCTTTTTAAAAATTTTTAAATATCAGATTTTTAAAGTTTTTTTCATTTTGAAATTTATTTGAGGAGATAATTTGTATATTATATATATATATATATATTGTATTTGCCTGCTACCTGTTCTTGTTTTAAGATAAATCCTTTTTGATAGTAGAAATGTCCTTTACATTAAAATAGATTTATATTTTATCAAACAGTTACATTTGATTTTGCTATAGTAACTTACTTTTTTAATAAATTTTGAATTGCATTATACATATATGCCGTTTACTATGATGAGTACATGATTTTGCTGTGTGCGACTTTCGTTTCTCCTCCTCTCTTTTCTGTTTGGAGTGCCCAAAAAGCAAGAGGCAGTCAAATGTTTTTTAAAGTTAAAAAAAATATTCAGGACGGTTACGTTAAAGGACAATGTATACTTAATCGTTTTCGAATGACAACACTCAAATTTCAACAATGAGTAACGAAAGATCAATTCAATAGGAACACCGTAATTTTCAAGAAAATGGCAACTGTAATATTTTCAACATTATTTAATCATTGCATTATTACATTATATAATTAAACATTATTATATTATCTATGTCTGTTTATATGAAAAGTAATGAAAACAATAATAATTCATTCTGTTTTAAATTTTCACTCCACAATGAATGTTTGTTTCCAAATCTTATATAAAGGTACGTATTTTTATGTGCGTCCCGCGAGATTATGCTTTTCCGAAGTGGTCCACAAGGTCATTTGGGTTGGACGCCCCTGTTATAATTCACACATCTGTTAACAATATAGCGTTTCTAAAATTTCAAAATATTCCTTGAGTATTATTTTTTTTTCATTTTAACACCTGAAAGAACAGCTCTCATTTAACATTAAAGTATAGGAGAAAAAACGCGAAACACATTTTACGCACGAAAAAATGGCTCAGCTCGGTCAAAAAAGTGAAGAATGATAAAATATGTTGTTCTCTAAGGGACAGTGAAGCCAGAGAATATAATATTAATTTTTCATTTCTTTTATATCTGAAAAAATGTACCTAATTCAGGTCCTATTCTTTAACATTAACCGAAGACAGGCTTAAGGTGGCTGACTAGTTGCAGAGACTTTTTAAAATTTTGCTGAAAATTTATTTTTAAACTCATTTTTTGTTTAATTATAACTGAAAACTAATAAAAATAGCAAAAAAAATTCTTTCAATGTATTTTTTTTAAAATATGGTCAATTTTAGGTTTAAATTAGACGTTATTTGCACGTTACGTTAAACATAGTAAAATAAATTCTATAATGCATAACATTTTTTTAAAAAAAACCCATATAATTTTACTCAGAAAAAACAGTTACTAATGAATTGACCTAATATCTTTGAAAATTTTTAATTAATTACTGAACTAGAGGTCAAAAAGTGCACGCAATGCAAATTTTTCAAAAATTTCACGTTTATCACACAAAAAAAATCATAAAAAAGGTAAACATGCTGTTTTTTCTTAATCCCTACGTCACAGCATACATACTATAATAATGCACAATTATACAAAATTTCAGACAATTATCTACAGAACTTTTTGAGATATCATGCTTACCGTGTTGTAAAGTATCAAAAAATCTGTTTCAGAGAAAAAAATGCATTTAAAGATTTAAAATTCAAAATTTTAAAAAACTATACTGCTAAAAAAAACCTAAAATCTCTATATATCAAAAGAACAAACCTTATCAAAGCAATTATAAATATTAAATACTTTCTTCAAACTTTTATCTTTTAATATTTTTAACAATTTTATAGTGTCAATAAGCTTTTTCTTAAAGTCTAAGTACATAGTTTACGAAATACAGATTAGACATATAAAAAGCACTTTAAAAACCTTATTGCATTAAAAAATAAAACATTTTACATAGAAAAACAAATATATTATTCTTCCATATTTTAAAAGTTAAGAAATATTTAATACAAAATATATTTGCGTTTTTTTACCAGTAAACATTCACGAAAAAGCTATTAAAAAATACTGTTTATCACAAAGGTTATCATAAATTAGAATAAAAATCATGCAAAGAAGTACTTTAAAACCCTCCACATGAATATACTAATCCTTATGTTTTTCATCCTTAGTACTTTTTGTTTTCCTTGCTGCTTTTCTTTCCCCCTCCCCGAGACAATTTTGCAATCGGTAAAGAGTGTCTTAAAGATGTTGAAATCCGTTGTTTATCAAATTTAAGTAACTCTTGAGCAACACTTTCAGGAAGGGTACCATTTACATTTCGAATTACTGATAATATACCAGCATAACCAGAATTAAAAAGTATTAGAGCTAATAATGCACCCAAACGAAATGTTTCCAGTCCAATAAATATATTTTTGGGAACAATATTCCACAAAATGTTGTTATAACTTTCGTTACAATTTTGTGTCTTACCATGAAGACATTTTTTCAACAAAGTTTCATTACCGAAACGTTATCACAAGCCGAACCGCGAAGGCTTGAAACAGTGCTGCCGAGACACCCGAACAGACCCAAGCTCGGCGTCTTCAGCAGGCGACTTACAAGGCGCCTCAGAGAATACAGCAACATGAGCTAACTGGAATTCGCAGACGCGCTGTTGCTGAAAGAGCACTACAGCGCAGAGTTGCCAGAAAATTATGCACAGCAAAGTAGCACGAAGAGGAAAAAAGTAGCAAAAAGTAGCGAATCGATTTTCTATTGAAATTCATAAATATAATTTTTTAATTTTGTAAAACTACGTTAAAATGCTTAAATTAATTAATTCATTTAAAATACATTCAAATTCTTCCTGCTAAATATCGTGATCTGCTTTGTCTTTTTTACAAATTTCTGAATTGTATTGAAGCATTTGTAGCGATGGAATGAAATCAACGCAGCAAGTCCCTTATTCTTCCAAAGTGATTTTGATTCTGAGAAGGACTCAAACAGTTAGAGACACATTCGATTCCTTAATTTTGTCTTTTTTGACGTCACTCTGTAAAATGCCCTTTCTACAGAAGCATTACTTATGGGTAGGTTGTAAGGCTTTAAAGCAAATATAGATAAATCTCTTAAAAATGGATTCAAAAATGCATTCAGTAATTTCAAAGTGATCATGTTGATCACATTGCAAAGAGCAAATTAATCCACTCAAATTCTGCTAAAATTGGCAGCTGTAATTCAACAATATTTAATTTTATCCTTGTATTAATTTAAGTAAAGGGATAGTATAAGAGAAGTAATTGATTGGAAAGAGAGGAATTCATTCAGTGGCGTAACGGAGAATATTAGGGCAAAGTCAGTTTTAGAACCCCAAGCCCTAATATGTACTTGGCGTCAGTCAGGCTTTGAGCCCCTAGAATCCCTGGGCCACCCGCAATGCGAGGTAGTACGAGCCACTGAATCTAGGTAAAAACCTTTAAAAAGGGATTTAATCAGATTTTTATCACATAATCTCTCTAGATGACGAGTGCTTACTTTTGTCGTTGTAGGCAATTTTTTATAAGTTCAGTGATGCAATGTAAGTTAATTACAAAAATAGATTTTTATTCTTTAATTCAATGCAGTACCTTTGTTGATACTTATACAATATATACTTAGTTCTATAAGAATTTGTCCTTTCATTATTGCTTTTCCAGTTTAATATTTATGTAGGAATTCTCTCCAAGCATATTTTTTAAGAATATTACGTGTTTCATTTTCATGCTTCTATCGGGATTAGAAAGAATCCCATCATTTCTTTTTTTTCTACCACTTGCAGTGGAAAAAGAGTGGTAAAATAGGAGAGAACTGCATAGATAGGCTTTGATACTTGGCGGTGGCGAGGGGGGAGAAATTACAGCGTTTCGTGTCGTTTCGGAATGGTAAAACATACTGCAACTTCATGTTTTCTTTAGAGACTAAAGTCACTATTTTTTTTTCGAAGCTTGTTCTAATACTCTTATATATGGTTGAAAGTAGCACAAAGTAGCGGGATCTTCAAGTGAAATAGCATAAAATTCGCGAAGTAGCAATAGGATAAAAAAAAGTAGCGGAAAGTTTTAAAAAGTAGCAAAATTCGCGAAAAATCGCAGATCTTGCAACACTGCTACAGCGATGTCTAATATTCACAAGAAACAGGGGTATTCGATAAAGCTGCATTTGAGTATGACGAGACTCTTGATTACGAAAGCCACAAGCTTATAAAAACAGAAGCAATGAATAAAAAATGCAGATTTTGCGATGCTCTTAAATGGAAAGAGGAATCTGCAGGCATGTGTCGTTCGGGGCCCTTCCTTCAATAGACAAGCCAGTTTGTGACATCTCTCGCGTTCTTCTTCTAACATAACTCCTACGTTCTTTGACGGTATTGGGTTGGAAAAGTTTTGCCATTAATCGTGGCCAAGAAGAGAAACAAAGCAAAAATGCAAATAAGATATACTTTAAAAGGATAGAAGGTTTAGTGAGAGAGAATGGCAATCTTAGAGAAAGCTTAGTGTGGAACAGTTCGGAACAAGTGTTAGACGGCCTACTCACAAGGAAGAAGGAAACGCCCACCTTAGATAATAATATTCATAAGGAAGAGTAATAGTACCTGAGTACACCTATTTACAAGAAGCAGAATAGATGAGTCTTCAACCAAGGTGGAGGGTTACTTTCAAGTGATATTATAATATAAAAAAGCTAGATTAGGCAGATAATTAACTATACTTAGGATAAGTGATCTAGTTGTGCGATCTGACTTAAATATTCAGTCTAATTTGTGGCTTATTCTCACTTAAAGAAAGTTGTTCATTAGATATAAGTAATTTAAGTTATTCTTAATAAAAGTTGTATTAAGAATTATAAAATGTCTCATCCTTTAGATAATCCCACACCTCTAGCTTACGCGGATCCAACACGTCATAGCTATCGCAGGATGGCTATGTCACAAGTTGAACCTCTTAAAGAACTTCTCTTATGAAACAAATGAGTCTCGCCGTTTTCTAAAAAACATAAGGAAATACACAATACATATGACATCTTCCATATGACATCTTTTGGGGCTGATAACATTGTTTCGATGCAAGGATTTTGCCCGACTTTCATAATTCAAGGGCAAATATACCACACAATTGGCTCTTTGCTTCCTTCTACCAATACGCAACAAAATATTTTGCAATTTTATTGCATGGGCGATAAGGAAGCACAAGTTAATAGGCATTCTGAGTACGTACAAGGTGTGGAAAGAAATATGGTTAAAAAAAATACAACAAGTTCTACATGATCACAACACTTTATCTTTAGCCATTTTAAATTGATGCACTAGAGTAACTAGCGATAACTACAAGCTTGTGATACACCCAGATCGTGTACCACGTGGTGAATACGAAAGACGATTCAATATCCCGAACACAAATGAAATAGCTGCCGTAGTAGTTAGTAGCGAACGAACTGCGTCTTGGGGACATAGTTATTCAGCCGCACGATGGCCGGCTTACTAGAGTTCCGGACACTAATATATTTTATGATGCTCTCGAGTACCCGATAATTTTTGGAAAGGACAAGAGGGATACAGTTTTGATATTCCTCAGAAAAATCCATTTACAAAACAACCCATACTAAACAAAAAAAGTGTCCTGCAAAGACTTTTATGCATATCATATGATGGTACGTCACAACAGTTTTAATTTATTGCTTCGATGTAGACTTCATCAGTTTTGGTGGACATGTCGCCAAAGTGGAGAGTTAAGGTTTATTGCCTTGAACCAAACGAAACTGCGAGGAGCAAATTATATTCATTTACAAGACGTTATTAGAGAATGATGTGGATTTAAATCCAAATATATATATATATATATATAACTTGGGTCAAATGGTAATTCTCCCATCATCATTTGTAAATAGCGCGAGATATCTTCATGAATACACGCAGGATGCGTTCACATACGTGCATAACCACGGGAGGCCTGATCATTTTATTACAATGACATGTAAGTAGAGCACCTAATTTTTAAACTTTTACTTTAAATACTCTGGCTATTAGTAAGTCATGTCTGTCCATTGAATTTTGACCTGGAATGAGCTCTAGTGATTTCTGGCCAGGCGGGATTACAAAAGATAAAATATTTGGTGATATGAAGTGCTTCATGTACTTGATCGAGTGGCAAAAAAGTGGTTTGTCTCACGTGTACTTTCTGCTGTGGTTGATGGAAAAATTACGCCCTAATTAAATTGACGAAATCATAAGTGCGGAGATACCAAACCCAGAAACTGATCGGAAGCTCTATGATACTGTGACCAAAAATATGATTCACCGTCTCTGTGGTGCACTAAATCCGCCATCACCATTCATGAAGGAAAGAAAATGTACCAAAAAGTAGCCAAGGGTTCTTTTAAAAGATACTAAAACCAACGACGAAGGCAGTACTCTGTACAGGCGTAGAGCACCAGAACATGGCGGCCGTACGATAACTCAAAAAACCCGAGGTAGAATACAGGAGCTATTGGTTGACAATAGCTGGATTGTCCCATATTCTCCTCTTTTCTATAAAAAGTTTAATTGCCATGTAAATGTAGAGTTCTGCAATACGGTACAGGCGATAAAATATATTTGTAAATATATAAACAAAGGTAGAGACCAGGCTATTTTTAACATCCTGCGACATGGCCATCATTCGATAGCCACGTCGTGGGGTGTCAGCGTAAGTTAGAGGTGTGGGATTCTCGGAATGATGAGACATTTTAGAATTCTTAATATGACTTTTATTAAGAATTTAACTTAAATTACTTATCAATATAAGTTTGGTTTATTCTCACTTGTTTTAACTAACTCAGATCGCGCAATTAGATCACTTAGATATCGAACAAAGTACGCAGTTTTAACTAACTCAGATCGCGCAATTAGATCACTTATCAATATATTATATCCGCCTAATCTCGTCTCAATAATATACTAGCGTTCAGAATATAATCTTCCTACCTTGGTTGAATACTCAATGGTTCAATCACTTTCAGATAGGCTGTTGGGCTCGCGTGCAATAGTATGCACCTTGTAGTAATGGCTAGATATCCGTGATTCTTTGGTAGGCCGTCAAATTACACTTCTACCTTTTCCAAACAGAACTTTCTCTAAATTTCCATCCTTGCTCACTAAACTTTCTATCCTTTTAAAGGTTATCTTATTTGCATCTATGCTTCGTTTCACTTCTTGGATTTGGGTTGGAAAATTTTGCCATTAATCGTGGCCGTCAAAGAACGTAGAGGTTATGTTAGAAGAAGAACGCGAGAGATGTCACAGTAGTAACGAAGCAGCGTGGCGGGTATTGGGTCTGCCTCTGCATGAGAGACACCCAACTGTTATTCATCTTGCGGTACATCTGCCCAATGGAGAGCGGATTTATTTCACTGAAAACAGGTTGTGTGTGGCCATTCTCTCTCTAAAATTAAGACGACGCTAACTGTATTTTTCCTGCTTTGCCAAAATGACGCATTTGCAAAAATTTTACTTTATGTTGACTAACCCGCTACTATATATGGAACGTATCGTTGAAAGAATGGAAACGTCGAGTACAAGGAACACCTGTCGACGGCTGGCCAGGTGGGAAGGCAGGAGATGCTCTTGGACGCATTTACACAGTGCGTTAGTAACTTTGAATGTTGCTGTTTGCGAATGCTACTGAATGTAATACAGGCCCCACTAACTTCTTGGATCTAAAAACAGTTGACGGCCAAGAACTTGAAACTTTTCGTCAAGCATGTGAGAAGTTGGGGTTGTTGGAAAATGACAACCACTGGGATGCCACAATGGAAGAGGCCGTACTGTGTCGCTCTCCTTCGCAAATAAGAGCTATTTGCAATATTGATATGCACTTGCGGTTTATCTAATCCACTTCAACTCTGGAACAAGTATAAAACTGCGTTATCTGAGGATATCTTACACATATATGAAAGGATGGATCAAGTCAACAATGATCTATGCTTGAATGAAGCGTTGAGACATATAGAGGACAAAATAATAAGGATTACCGGAAAGAAATTGTCCGACTTTGGTATGCCCACAACACAGCGTCGAGGAGAGCTGTCGACCGATTTGATCAAAGAGCTAAGCTACAATACCACATTATTAGATACTCAGGTCAGCGAAACTGAGCCACGCCTACTACCCGAGCAAAAAGACATTTATAACAAAATATTACAACTAGTTGAGCTTGGTGAAGGCGGCCTTTTTTTTTGTTGCCCCGGGCAAAACCTTTTTACTTAATTTGCTTCTTGCAATAATTCGTACGAACCGTAATGTTGCATTAGCTGTGGCTTCCTCTGAAATCGCTGCAACATTACTGAGCGGTGGACGGACGGCGCACTCGGTTTTTAAATTATCTCTTAATCTGGCAAGCGAAGAAACCCCAATGTGCAACATCAGTAAGAACAGTGCTCACAGCGCCCTGTTGCAACAATGTAAGCTGATCGTGTTTGACGAGTGCACTATGTCACACAAACGCGCCATCCAGGTGCTTGATCGCTGTCTACAAGATATTCAAAACAATCGAAAGTTGATGGGTGGTGTGGTAGTGTTATTGGCAGGGGATTTTAGACAGACTTTACCTGTTATCGAGAAAGGCACTGCAGCAGACGAAATTAACCCTCTAAGCGGTCTGCACTTAAAGTCTTGCCATTATGGAGATGCTTCGAAAATGCACCGCACGTATTTTTTTTTGCTGTCAAGTGGGGTTCTCAAAAGCGGTTGAGCCGTATTTTTAAGAATGTGGCTCGGCCGCTTTTGGGAATCTTGCTTGAAGGCAGAAAAAGCATCTCTGGAATGACGGAATTTTACGTGCAGACCGCTTGGAGGGTTAATGCATGTCTGGACTCGCATGTTAGTGGTAAGATAAAGCTTTTCAACTTTGGTCCACAGATATGATGCTTTCAATTATTCAGCGATGTTGAGTCAGGAGCATATGCTCAAATTTCCTAGAAATTGGTGAAGGCCATCTAGACACCGACCAAGAAGGTATGGTTCTTTTCACACACCAAATTTGTCATGTTGCGGAGTCGGAAGACGAACTCATTGATCAAGTTTTCCCGAATCTGCAACAATATATTCTCGATGAAAAATGGTTGTGTGAAAGAACTAGACTTGTGACGTCTCTCGCGTTCTTCTTCTAACATAACTCCTAAGTTCTTTGACGGCCACGATTAATGGCAAAACTTTTTTCCCAAACCCCAAAACCAAGAAGAGAAACAGGACGAATATGCAAATGAGATATACTTAAAAAGGATAGAGGGTTTGGTGAGATAGAACGGCAAGCCTAGAGATAACTTTAGTGTGGAATTGTTCAGGGAACAAGTGTTAGACGACCTACAACCCAGAAGAAGGATACGCTCATCGTCTAATAAGATTAATAATAAGAAGGATTAATAAGGCCTGAGTATTCTTGCCTACAAATAACATAATAGGAGTGGCTTCAACCAAGGTAGGAGGGTTACTCAATAAAAGGTAATATTTTGTATAGGAAGTTAGATTAGACAGATAATTAAATATAATTAAGATAAGTGATCTAGTTTGGATCTGACTTAAATATTCAGTTTAATTTGTGGCTTATTCTCACTTAAAGAAAGTTGTTATTTAGAATTAAGTAATTTGTTATTCTTAATAAAAGTTGTGTTAAGAATCCAAAATGCCCCATCTTTTTAGATAATCCCACACCTCTAGCTTACGTGGGTCCTGTAAAGACATAGTCCTGCAGGATGGTATCTCAGACTGGCACCAAAAAATGAGATTGTTGCGAAAATAAATAAAAAAATCTTTTGTGAAATAGCCAGCGAAACATCAATGTATAACTCCATCGACACAGTCATGTCATCCGATGACACTACGAGCTATCCCGTGGAGTTCCTGAACTCTGGAGTTATCTGGGGTGCCATCACATAAGTTGGAATTGAAGGTGGATGTACCCGTTTTGTTAATGCGCAACTTGACGTGCCTGATTATGCAACGGTACTTCCCGGTTGCGAATCAAGAACTAGGGAAAGGGATAGTAGGCCACAATCTTAACTGGAGAGCCAATGGAGACAATGTTCTTATACCACGCATCCCAAATTTCCCCTAAA
>BMAV01001046.1:13521-30580 GCA_019973955.1 Trichonephila inaurata madagascariensis
CAGGGTAATTGTGTAGCATTTTGCTTGACCCCATTCTATGGTTTATTTAATAGCCAACCCAATGTTTTCCGTGAAAGGATACAAAAGACTAATAAAACAATAAATATTTTTATAATGCGTCTGATTATGTAAATGGTTTTCTACAGATTGGAAAGCTTTTTTCTTTCTTTAAATTGGAATTTAATCCTTTGGAAATTAGGTGTGCCCTAGGCTTTCAAAATAGGTGTGGTGTTGCTTTATTCTTAAAATGCTTTGTCTGTATTTTTTCCAAAATGCTTTATTGATTTTTTTTTACTTATAGAAATTGCTTTTATTCTCTTGTCTTGTTGCATACTGTTGGCATAGCTGTATTAAACTATTAGCTAAAATAAATTAATACTTTTGATAGTCCCAAACGGACTCTCAGCACCTTCAGAAATCAAGAATATGTGAAAATAATAAATGTATGAAGTAATGAATATGAGATTTCAATTGAATGAAATCAATTCTTTCATGAGATTTGCACTCAACATGTGAAAAAGTCATAAAATTGCTTTATTTGATTATTTCTTCAGGCAAAACTCGGGTAGCTCGAACTGCATCTTTATTTGTGCTATTTTCACTTTTTATCACCATCCATCAAAATTCCAGTGAACGAACAAAAATGTTTATGTCATTAACAGTGTTTCTTCTTTCAGAAAAATAAAGTAGGGAATTTATTGGAGTGTAAATTTTAAGTAAAAAAATGTGTTTGCAGAAAGGTATCTTATACCATTTTTAAAAAAATTTCGTCTGAAATCTCGTTAACTAAATAAATTTGTATTGACAAAGTTATGAAAATTTAAAAGCATATAGTGTAGAATTTTGGTATTTACATGTAAAAAGTACATAGAAGATTGCTTTGAATTTTTTATGAATATTTATGTCAAAAACCACTTTCGCAGAAACAGACTCGTGTTTTCTGAATCGTAATTCGAATTTCCTCCTTTGGCAGTTCATTTGCGCAGCATTTTTCAGCACCACGCACTGTAATATTGATTAAAGTCCCTTAAAATGTGGTGTTTATGAATTCCACATAAAATAATTGGTATACATTTTTTGTAGTCTCAATGAAATGTTATAGTCGCTTTTTTATTGTACCTTTCTACTTGGAGTGTATCATTAATCAGATTTTTCAAATCTATATGATGGAAATTGTAAGGGGGAAAAATATCAATATAATTACTTTTTATATTTTTGAGGGGTAAATGAAAGGAGGCCTAATGTGTAGTGGGAAAATTGCATGTACTTCATTTTCCTTTGTAAGAATTAATTTTTTGATGCACATAAATGTATTTGTTTGCTTTAAAATGCTACACAGAATGTTGTTTATTTATTTGTTAAGAGATCCGTTCAGTGTCCTGATTATTATTATCCAATTCACTATTGATTTTTTTTAATTGATACTTTTGCGAATAATAGCGTTAGGCTTTCAGTAGGAAGTTTCTTTTGCTGATATTAAGGCATAAGTATCTTAATTTTTCCATGGGGCACTCTTTAAAGATGTGTTTGAATTAAATACACTGCCGGCAGTTAGAGAAATGATACATAATTAACTTGGATCAGTTTCTAAACAATTTTAACATTGTGAACGGTTGCTGAGTATTTATAAGATTGAAATGTCTGGAGCATTAGGAACTTATTTGCTTAGTTCTGTAATTTTAAGTTTTGATACAAATTGTAAAAAATTGTTTTAATCAGAGTTTGCTGTATATTGAAGAGATTCTGTGCAAATGGTCTCTTTACGGAAGAATTTCCACTAATATGCAGTTTGTCTGGGAATTATGACCCAGGGAATTTGAGTGATAGATGCAATGACTAGAAAACTTATTAGTGTTTTGATTGTGGTGTTTTCAAACTTCCTTACAACCAGGAGGAATGAAAACCAGACGACATTAGAAGGCATACAAGTACTGGGTGTGCTTAGGTTTGTACTGGTAGAAGAGATTAAGAAATAAAAATTTAGGCACTGAATTTCTTAAGGGCCATGAAGACCCTAGAATAAATCACGTTTTGCTTCTTGGAGGGGCTTGTGTTTCTGAAACATAACCTCTGGGTTGTTTGACGGCCAAGATTAATGACAAATCTTTTCCAACCAAAACCCAAGAAGTGAAATACGATTATGAAATGCAAATAAGATAGCTTTTAAAAGAACAGAAGTTTCAGTAAGCAGTATGGCAAATTAGGGAAAGTTATGTTTGGAAGAGATACGAGTGTGAATTGACGGCCTATCATAAAGTTACCGAGATATTCAGCCATTGATACAAGATGCATACCATTTCACGCGTGCCCAGACGTTTCGTACCGTGATAGAATCTTAGCTTGAATTAAGGTAGGACTGATTATTTGATGTTAGGACTTTTAATATTATCAGAATTTAAAGTAGGTGGATTATATAATTATTTAGATAAAGTGGTCTAAATTACGTGATTCGGTTTAACTATCGCTGTGTCTTTGGTTAATTAGATTCTCACTTATTAAAATTTATCTAAATTATTAGAGATTTAATTATATTAATAAAGTCAGTAATAATTTTACAATGTCCATTCATTTTGGAAATCCCACTCCTCTAATTCACGCTGACAATCAAAGATATGGTCACCATAGAGCGACCATATCACAAACTTATCATAAAATAAGGGACGTTTGTTATTTCCCGTATATGAGAAAATTTATTTATCAATATGTCTCTACATGCCATATGTGCCAAGTTAATAATTATAAAAACACGTTACTAGCTGGTCGATTAAATCCAATTGTATCAAATTATCCAAATGAAATAGTTATGTTAGATTTGTTAGGTCCATACCCTACATCGAGAGTAAGACGTAATCGATATGTATTAGTAATTACCGATCATTTCAGCAAATGGGCTGAAATAATACCTCTTAAGAAGGCTTCGGCTCTTTTAATAGCGGATACTTTTTTTGATAATTTTATATCGCATTTTGGAGCTCCAATAAAATTAATAAGTGACAACGGTTCCCAATTTATATCCGAAATTTTTGAACATTTAAGTGAAAGATTAGGCATAAGGCATGTGAAGCCTGTTGTATATAGGCCTCAGGCAAATAGAACCGAACGCGTGAATCGCGATCTTGTGCAAATGATTGCAAATTATTTAAATGATCAACATGATACATGGAACCAATTCTTACGTGAGTTTGCAGTAGGAGATATTGAAAGATTGTTTGATGAGGCTAGACGAAACACAAAAGCTAAACATGAAAATGGGAGAAATATTATAATAAACGCAGGCTTGATGTACAAATTAAGGCGAATGACTGGGTCTTCTTAGAAACACCCTTTAAGTTCAGGAACAAAAAAAATTGTTGCAAAGTTCACACCAAAATTTGAAGGTCCGTATAGGGTGTTAGAAGTAAGAAAGGATAACGTCATCTTATGGCGGTCGGGAAAAAGGTTATCGGTCAATGTCGATCAAGTGAGAATATATCGTCATAGGAAATGTGACGAGATTGAGATAGGAACAGGTAGCTCGGATAACATTAGTTCACGTCAGGAAACGAGTTGTTTGGAAAGCGTACAACGAAGATCAAATGAGTCGCAACATGGTAGGAAGAAGGGGTCTTATGTAAAGCGTGAGTTAGAGGAAAAGGGATAAATCTTAAGTCAAATCAAGGTGAGAGATACACAGGTAGAGCCGATAAGCGTGGACCACTTACCAGATCACTACCTAGCTCTTTTTCAAATAATAATAAAAAAAAGAAAACGCCAGGAAAGATTAGGATATAAACGATCACATGGATCTTGGTCAGGTGAACCACAAAGAAAGTTGCATAAACGTGTAGACCATAAAATAAATAAAAGACCATTGTCATCAGATAACACTAATATTTAAATATGTAGGAAGAGGAACCGAACGGAAGGAGCAGTAGTTCAAGATAGAGAGAGGTATAACCTGAGACCGCGAAAGAAGCAAGATCCGGAGTCCCGACCAACTAGTAAAGTGAAGTCAAATCAAGCCAGACCAGTTCGAGCCAGGAACAGCCGAGGAAAAAACTACAGACCCTACATCAGGGACCAGGCAAGATCAAGGAGCAGGAAGACCAACAAAAAAGAAAATCCTCAGCAGAGCAGCCAAGAAATAAAAAGAGGAGCGAAGACCAATAGTACCTTATCCTTGGAGGTTCTTGTAGGAGACGCCCCCAAGCCATAAAAATCAGGTTGTGTGTGTGTGTGTGTATCGTTTCATTTTATATTCTTTCCAACAAGTGGTCGGAAGAATTATTGCAGAGAAGGAAATCTCGGGAGGTGATTAAAATTTATAATCCAAGCAAAAGTTGACACTACAATGAGTGTATTTTTTGAACTTTTGACTTGTAAAATTTTTATTCTCAATTGATGGAGAAAACAATTGCAATTATGCATTTGTTTACTTCGATGTATGACTTCGCTGAGATGTGACAATTCCTTTGGTTATTTGTTTTAATGATTTATTGAAAAATGTTTGTATTTGTATAGTATATATATATATATATATATTGTTGTATTGTTTCATATTAATGTACATCTGGTTCAGGGAAACGTGGCATAGACAGGTTACTAACATTAACTGTGCTGCGTGACTGATGGGGAGTTTAGCGGAAGGACCAGATGAAGTATATATATGAAAATTAGTTGTAATTTAAAAGTGATATATAATGTATAAAAGTTGTGAAATGTACTGGTATTATGTGAATATAGATTTTGCCAAGTAACTTAAAGAGTTTTTATTTCAGGGTGACAGACCCTGAATTTTAATTTGAAAACCAAGCCTCAAATTTTTTTTGTAATCTGAAATGGATTGAAAAGCAATGGAAAACAAGATTGTTATAATAGTTTAAGTAACATTAAATGGTAATTAAGTAGAGTTAAGTTAAGGGGCCTACTGACCTCGTTTTTTTTCCATTCAAGTCAAGGAGGGTTTTTTCCCCGGTCACTCCGCTCAGATGAGGCGGGCCCACATATGTAAAAGTGAGAATCTACCATGATTAAAATGCATAACTGTTAATGTTGGTCTAACTAATTGAGTAAAATTTATTGTGGCTGTCAAGAGTTCAAATTAAGGAGGAATATTAAAAATTAAATTCAAGTTGAATATTGAAAATTAATAGTTAAAATGAGGATTCAAGGTTAAATTTAAATAAAACTTGGAAAGTGAGGAGATTAAGAAATAAAAATTTAAGCACGTAATTTCTTAAGAGCCATTAAGACCCTAGAATAAATCACGTTTTGCTTCTTGGAGGGGATGTGACGGGCTCACTCGTCTTTTCTTTAACATAACATCTGGATCCTTTGGTGGCCAAGATTAATGGCAACTCTTTTCCAACCAAAACACAAGAAGCGAAATGTGAACAAGAAATGCAAATAAGATAGCTTTTAAAAGAACAGAAGTTTCAGTAATCGAGATGGCAATTTGGGGAATGTTATGTTTGGAAGAGATACAAGCGTGAATTGACAGCCTATCGTAAAGTTACCTGGAAACCTAGCCATTACTACAAGGTGCATACCATTGCACGCGCGCCCAGACGTTTCCTCATAAAAAAGATCGAATCTAAGTTTGGATTAAGGTAGGACTGATTATTTGATATTAAGATTGTAATATTATTAGAAGAAAGAGTAGGCGGATTAAATAATTATTTAGAGAAAGTGGTCTAAGTTACGCGATTCGGTTTAATTATCATTGTGTGTGTTGTTCATTATAGATTCTCACTCATTTAAATTTATCTAAATTGTTAGACATTTAAGTTCTATTCTTAATAAAGTCATATTAAGAATTTAAAATGTCTATTCCTTTTACAAACCCTACACCTCTAGCTCACCCTGACAATCTAAGATACGGTCACCAAAGGGGGGCGGTATCGCAACTCTCTATATTCAGACAGTAAATAAACGAACTAAAGTTATCTAACTATGAATATCAAGCTTCTCAAATAATGTTCTCGAATTAATTCTAAGAGTATACATGTAACAGCATACTAAATACATCAATCAAATAATAATAGATGAAAATTCCACTTTTAAACATATATGCATGTACAATATTAACAAAAAGAAATACTAATAAGGCTACACCATGAATTTTCAATGTTTAACCCAAATGAGGATTGATTCCACCTCCATACAATGTCCGACCTCAGTGTTCACTTAAAGGGGGGGGATGCAAATGTCCAGTTCCGTTCCCTTCTCACAGAAAAAAATAACACATCAATCAAAAAGTCCCGCGAAATGTTGTCGTGTGTTCTCAATTTAAGTCTAACTCGTTTCCTCATCTTGACTTTTGTTGTCTCTTGATCTCTCTCTCGTAATGATTGCCGAACCTTCCCAATACCAATTCGTTTGATAAAATCTGGCAGTTTCCAAGCAAGTGTTCCTATTCCTCTTTTATCCTGCGAATATTCACGCTTAAAACTCTAGTACTGGGGTACAAGTACAATGTTGTTTGATTCTTTTAAATTCACTTTTCGCTGTAATTTGTAACTGACATTCTGCTTAATGCTTTGAGTTTTCTCTTAGACAATTTCGGCTTTTCCTTACTTTCATACGTCTCATCCTTGGCAGAAATTGACGGTACATTTGATGAGTCTCTAGATAAACCATTTTTTTCCTCAACAGCGACAGGTTGTGCTACAGCATCTGGATCCACATTAAGTATTTGGGCTTATTAAAAACAAGAACCTCCTCGTCTGCCTTTTTACATCTTTCTCCTGGTAAGCACCTATGTTCTCCTTTCATTTTCATTTTATGTTACTCTTGAACATTTCGTATCTGCTCTTCCACAAGCCATCTTTCTTTCTTCAATCTTATCTCTTCTTCCAAAGCTATTCTTTCGTTCTTTCTTCTTCCATCCTCCCCCTTTCCTCCACTGCTTTAGTTTCCTGCTAAACCTTGAGTCTGGCCTCCACCTCAGCTTTGAGTCTGGCCTGCTCCTCTTCTTTATGCCTTGCTTCTCTTATTCTAGTCTCGTTCTTTTTCCTTTCTAAATTCTATATCTTCATCTTTGGTGCCTTCAAAATCTCTGATTTTCAAAATCAAATAATTGAGCATTTTCTAATAGAATCTCATAAGCGGTGGCGCTAATCAACAGGTCGTTGACGAGTTTCTTGGACACAGCGCACATGATTGGCACTGATTCATGCTTTCCATCGTCTATTTTTAAGTTAAATAGTTTAAGAGCAGCTATTTCCTTTCCATCAAATGCCGAAATGATTTGGATAGTTCCCTCACCTTCTCCACAACCTTTACCGCTCAAGTTTTTGCGTAAGACTGATATTTGTGCTCCTGTATCGATTACTGCTTTTATGGACGTTTGTCTACATTTGATATCAACTAACCGAAGATCATCAATTCCATTCTTTGTGTTGATGAGAATGGAGACTGGTATTGAGACTAGCAGTTACCACTTCTTTGGTAAATTCTAGTTCAGTTCCCTTAGCAGTAATTATGTTACTTCTGGCATTGCAAGGTGGTGTCTTTCTTGTAATTTTCGGGCATTCTCGAGCCAAATGTCCTACATTTTCATAAATAAAACATTTAGGCTTACAACCTCTACATGTTCCCGTGTTCGACTCCATCGGTAATTTAGCTTTCCAAAAAAATGGTACATCTTTTGGTCGCAGACTAGCGCCCTTATCTAGCTTGTCAGCTAGGTCGCCTGGAACAACTGATTTAACCCAGTTGTCGACAAACTGTTCTCTTACGTCACCAGGGACACGTCGTTTTAACTGATCTGTAATCATGAGGTTCTTCAACCCTCAAAATCATTTAAGCCAAGACCTCCAAGCCACTCTTCAAAATAGCTGGTTATTTCGAAAACAAAATCACGCCAAGATTGAGCTGGATTCCGCTGATGTTTTACAAACTTCTGCCGAAACATCTCTGCACTAAGTTTGAAACATTTCATCAATAGACCTTTAATATAATCATAGTCGCCATATTTTTCTTCTGTTTCACGAGCCATTAATTGGTTAATTTCACTTGGCATAAGAGCCAAAAGAGACGATACCCAGTGTCTTTTTTCGATGCTAACTCTCTTTGCCTGTCGCTCGAATAAGGTCAAAAACAAAACTATGTCCCCATCTTTCATTTCAAATTTGGGTACAGCTTTCCTTAACTCATAGATGCTAACTTTAGCCTCAGGTGTACTAGTTAATCCCTTAAGCCTTTCATTCTCTAACCGTAATTTTTCTAACTGAAATTCGCGATCAAGACTTTCATTCTCTTTCTCAAATTCCTGTTGTTCTCGAACCAATTCCTGTTGTTCTCGAACCATTTCCTGTTGTTCTCTTACCATTTCCTGTTGTTCTCTAAGTTTTCTATCCTCTACTATAATTGTGAGTAGATTTTTGCTAAACTCCTCATGATAATCTGGGTGTGTGGTAATTAGCTTACTCAAATCTGCAATTTTCATATTATCCCCTACTTTAAGATTCAGCTCCTCTGCCAAAAGCCTAAGATCCTCCTTTCGTGTCTTACCTAAATAAGCCATTTTTACTACTTGTTTACCTATATACTCAATGATGAAATCACGAAAATGAGAGAAAAAAAACAACTTTTGTTACAACTACTCTTCTCAATATGTAACTAAACTAAACTTCACTTTTAAGTTACGTCATATGATATTAATGCAATCTTAAGTACCCAAATACAAAATCAACTATCGTTTAGTATAAACATATGCAAGTATTATATCGTAAATAATTAAATCACAAATAAAATAGACTAAAATATGACAATCAAAAAAAAATCTCAATTTATACACTATTTCAATCTCAAGTAAAGGAAATTTTTAGAATGACATTTTGTGACACAATAACCAATCAAAATCTCACAAAGTTAGAAAATAATACTTTTCCGAAACAATTCCACAGCAACATAAAAAAATTATTTCCGGTGTAGAGGTTATTATTGATTCATCGCTACAACGGTTTGCATGTATCATATAATTTCCCAGTATTGCTACTACATTCAGATTACTCGGAAAAATAGTCTTTGGAATACATTATATTTCAACCAAATAATTCAATTAACACTTCTAGAGAGAAAAAAAAATTAACTTTAAAAATATGAATAACTTCAAAATTCTTATTGAAACGAAATTAACTTCAAGAACTCGTATAAATATAAATTAATGCTTCATTTCTCTCTGATCACAAATTGAGGAGTCATATAAAAATGAGGCTCTTACCTTATTTTTTATTCTAAGAGTGATCACTTCCGTTTTTAATTTCATATCCTTGCGATACCCTACCGGCTGCACCAGTAAAGTTTGCATCATTTGAGTTTGGCCAAACAAATTTATTAGTTTTAACAATTATTTAAACATATATACGTTACAACACAAAAACGAGACACACTTTATATAATTTGGGTGGGCGGATCACAAGTCTAACCAAGTTCTGCCCCGCCGCGCATCTCGTTTTGCGCAGTTGACGGATTTCCCTTTTGAAATAATCCCCAAGGAATTATTTGACAGCCGATCTGGCACATATGATTTACTCAGGTGGTTTACTCATGATTATTACTCAGGCCAAAGGTGGCCCAACCTGTTACAAATTTATTTTTCATTTTTCACAGGTATTCCAATTATTTTGTCCTATATTTGTACAAAATAATGCTCATTATCTTCTGTAATCGGATGATGTATACCGAAATAGGGCAACTTATCCCTTAAAAACTGCATATAAAAAGAAATGCAAGATCATTTTTTTAAATATTTTATTATTATTATTTATGTGACAATCTGATTAGATATTTGGGAGCCCAATTTCATGAAAAAAACCCATGAAGTAGTCAATAGTATGTAATTGCGTGACGCGAGAACACAAAGATGAAAACATCCAATTGAACAACATATTCCAATCAGCTATACTTTCGTGGTTGTCGATCATGAGAATGATATTTGTTTCATAAATATTATTCAGGCAAAGATGTTATTGAGCATTTTTTATCGGAACTTAAAGCTGTTAACTTAAAACATTTGAAAGAAATAAAACGAATAAGTAAATTTGAAGTGGGTGATACCTCTTCTTACAGTTTATATCTGTGCATATTTTGTCGTGAATTTTTTTAAGCAAATTCAATCAGTGTTCGACATCATTCAAGCGATTTTAATCTAGTTGTTTGCTTACCTCATCAGCTTTGTAATTTATTACATAAAAAGACGTTTTTTTTCTTGTTACTATGTATAAACTATGATACACATCTTCTCTTAAAACATTTGCCAGCAAACATTGCTACAGAAATTAATATCATACACGTTAATTTAGAAGAGTTTGCTATGTTTACTCTTGATCACTTAAAATTTATCGACTCCTATTAATCCCTTGACGCATCTTTGGATGCATTAGCTCATAATTTTAACATCTCTAATCATAACTTCAAATGAAATTATTGTAGTATGTAATTGCCCAAAACAAGAACCCAAAGTGCAAACGCAACAAGAACGCGCACTTAGGGTGAAAGGGAAGGGAGCTTTCCATTCAGACCCAAGAGGTAGCTCAAACCATCTGAATCGTTGTCCTCGAAGGACATCACCTTATCTCTGAAAGAAACTGTCTTTCGCTAGAGATAAAGTCCTACTTATTGATAAGAAAAAGATGAAAACGACTAGAGGAAACCACTAAAATTGCACATTAGTACGTTTAACAAAGATAAATACAACACATCCTTAAGGTTGCAGTGCGTGACAAACTTCCATAATGGATGATAACCAAGTGTGTGACTGAATAAAAGTCGGTTATAGCGCCAGCCACTCGCTAAAAAAAATCATATAATAGAATAATGTCAATGTATCTCCACCAGGGTAGGCAGCATTAAGAGAGATAAGGACAGCAGTAACAGAGGATCCAGTGTAAGTCAATTATGTACGGAGGCGAGTGCAGTAGGTGTTGGTGTGGTATTGACGCAGCAAAATAGACCTGTTGAATTCACCTCCAGAAAGTTAAGCACATCGGAGAGAAATTATTCTGTTATAGAAAAACAGCGCTTAGCGGTCATTTGGGCACTAAATACGTTTTGGACATATTTGGGTCAATTACCGGTCAAAGTAATTACAGACCACATAGCATTAACAAAACTGACGAATGGAAAAAAAATTGTCCAGTAGGATGGTGAGTTGGGAACTTAAGTTGACAGTGGTATGAGAACATAGACCAGGGTCTCGAAATGTAGAAGGTAATTTGTGTAGAGGGTCAGGCATGAAGAAACCATGCCAGCATTGTTCTCTGTCACAAAAGATGTGCTTCGATCTATTCAAGTCGTAATGTCACTCATCACACCACTGCTAACACAAGGTTAACGACTGCTGCATAGCTGGAAAATCAGGTACATTTATGCTATAATTCGAAACCATTCACATTTTAATATAAAATGGCAACTAATAAAGATGATTCTTGCACATTTAATCTCGGTGATACAAATACCGAAATCCAAAAATTACTGGTTAAGTCACTAGCTTTTGGGCGAAATAGGCCTAAATTATGGTTTTTGCCGCTGGAAGCAGTTTTCTAACAGTGGTATTTCGAACCATGCAACCAAATATAATGTCGTTTCTGCTGCTTTAGATGAGAATGTTTTAGATTTTGTAGTTAATAGATTATCGAATTCTCCTCATGATGATAAATACGAAACGTTAAAAAAATGCCTTGTTAAACAGATTAACCGATACTGAGAAGTCAAGTTTAAAAGATTGATATGGATTCTGATGAACGACACTCGTCCGATCTCTTATGGCAAATGAAGAGCTTAGCAGTGTGTTCTACTTCTGATGAACTTATTAAATCTTTGTGGCTAGAATAGTTTCTACAGAAGACACAAGCTATTTTGTCGATTAGTAAAGATTCATTAAATAATATTGCAGAAATGGCTGACAAAATTATCGCTGTTTACAGTTTATCCGAAATATGCTTGGTAACAAACAATGAACATTCAAAAAAAGTTGCAGCTTATATTTATACGATAAATCAACGAAAATCAATTTCTTATTGATACGGGAGCGCATGTATCAGAAATTCCAGCAAATAAACAAAGGAATAATAAAGTGCATTGGAACATAGACCAGGGACTCGAAATGTAGTGGCTAATTTGGTGTAGTGGGTCGGTCATGTAGAACAGTGGTGCGCAAACTTTTTTCGACTGCGACCCCTTTTGTAGAGAGAAAATTTTTGGCGACCCCTAGAAATAAATGTTCACAAATACGATGTAAATAGGCGCATTTCTTTCATTTTTTCGAATAAAAAAATCATCATTTCTGACACATATTAATATTATTTATAATTTAAAGAAAATATTTTTTGTATAACACATAAAAATCAGTAAATTGCCTTTTAATGAGATGTATGTGGCTGCAAGTTTCTGATTATCTCATCGATGTTCGGATGTATGTTGTTAATTGCAATTCACATATCTTCAGGGCTCAAACGAGAGCGGTACTTAGTTTTTATTGAAACTAGTTTGCTAAATCCAGTTTCACATAAATACGTTGATGCAAATTGTATTAGTAATCTGATGGCATTCTTGCATAGAAAGGGATATTGCTTTTCCAGGAATAGCCAATATTTTTGGCAAGGCTGAGTCTTAAATTGATTTCGAAGAGTATAATCACTAATCAAATCTATCAATTGCTCATTCTTACTAATTTGAAGAGTTGAACTACATATGTCGTAGGAAAATGGATCACGAATCCAACCACGATCGTTTTCAGGAAAATCCTCGAATCTTCTCGTAAAAATTTTCTTTTAACTTTTCAATGTGATTGGAAATGATGTTTTTAAATAAATATATCTATATTATTATCCTTGATAAAATCGTTAAAGCAAGGGAACATGTCGGTGTTGTTTTTATTCAGTTCAGTTTGCCAGAGACTAAGCTTATTTTTAAAAGCTTGAGTTTTACTGGCTGAAGTTATGATAGTTGAATTCTCACCCTGCAAGCTCAAATTTAAGTCGTTAAGTTTTTCGAAAATATCAACTAAATAGCTCAGCTTTCCTAGCCAAACTTCATTGATATAATAACTTGCCAATCTATGTTTCTTTTTGCTTAAAAATATGTACACTTCATTTCTCAAATCAAATATCCGTCGTAGTATTTTCCCACGTGTGAGCCATCTAACTTGGGTGTGTGTAACAGTAATCTCTCAAACGTTGAGCCCATCTCATTGCAAAGTATTGAAAAGAGTTAATTTAATGCATTTAATGTAGTTAATTGAACTAACAGCGTCTTGTAATATGTTGTGCAACTCTTCATCCATATCTTTTGCAACAAGAGCTTGTCGATGAATCATACAGTGATTAAATACCATATGAGGCGCCACTTTCTGGATTAAGCCTCTGAGCCATTTGTTCGAACCTGTTAATGCTGCAGCACCATCAGTACAAACCGCAACACAGTTTGCCCAGGTAAGGGACTTTGCTTCAAAATATTCATTTATTACTTCGAATATTTTTTCTCCATTTGTTTTTCCTTCCAAACTTTTGCAACATAAAAACGTTTCTGTTATATCTTCATTAAAAATAAATCTAACGTAAATAATTAGTTGTGACATTTTAGTAATATCGGTAGTCTCGTCCAGTTGTAAAGCAAATACAGATGAATTTTGTATGCGTTTTATGACTTCTGACTCGATATTTCGTGACATTTCGGAAATCCGCCGAGACACGGTATCTCTTGATAATGGTATTGTTTTTAGTTCATTTCCATATTATTGCCATGCATAATTGATATCATCTTAGTTGTTGCAGGAAGGATAAGGGATTCTCCAATTGTATAGGGGTTTCATTGTTTTTCCTATTAGATAAGAAACTTCTTAAAAAGCTCGTAATGCTTTCTGAGGTATTGTTGTAAATTTCTTTAGATTTGCATTTTGAATTTTCAGATTTTCAGCTCGTCTTTGTAAAAAATCGGCATGTTTATTTTGAAGTTCCTTATGTTTAGTTTCCAAATGCCTTTTTAATTTAGCTGGTTTAGTGCTCTCATTTGCTAATTTTTCGTTGCAAATGACACATATCGGGCGTTCTTCATCATCAACAACACAAAATGTAAAACCATACTTAATAAATTCCTCATTGGATTTTCTTATTTTTTTAGATGGGCCATTTAGTTCAGAATTTTTAGACTCCTCATCAGTATTTGTTCGTTTGTTAACTGAAGATGTACCTGGTGTACGTATTACCCATTTATCCATTATGAATATAAGGGTTAAATTTTTTTAACTAAAACAAATAATAAAAAAAATTTATCATTTTTTTTTCGAGAAATTCAATAAAATTAACAGAGATATTTCTCTAATGATAGCACATACCTGATAACAAAGAGCAGCACAGCCCGATAAAAATATAAAATCATAATTACACAACGTCACATGATAAAACTCGAATAGAAACTAAAACAATTGCAGGCCAACTGTTACATGCTACAACTTAACATGGAAACGCGCAGTAAAACATTCAGCGATAATTTTTGGTCTTTTGGTTGGCCTTGGCTTGCTACGCATGTTTACAAGATGACTCCCACAGCCCTTGATTACCACTCCATCTCGTACGGTGCGCACCGTTCGACACAGTACGTATAACATCAATGCGTAGGACAAATAGGCACTTTTCAGTAAAACTGACGAATTACCGAGAAGAGGGCGTCATCTACCCGAATGAAAAACTTGCGTCTTCACACTTTACATACATTACGCATTATGGTCAAAGAAAGAGCGAGCAGCAGGAAATTGCAATTAAACAGTAAATGACGGCATTTCATTCTTTATATGTACACTGTATGGTATGCAGCATGCAGGCATAATGCATTTCATAAAAATTTGGCGACCCCCAAAAAACTTATGGCGACCCCTAGTTTGCGCACCTCTGATGTAGAAAACTGGCCAACATTGTTGCCAGAACCAGAAAAATATGACTGTAGAAATGTCTCCAATAGCTGTAATTTTACTATCCGTAAAAGGGCTCTTCCAGGATCAGAACAGGAAAAAAACTTTTGAACAAGTTAAATATGGCCGCTAAGAAAAGGAATTTGAAGTTAAAGAACCAAGTCTGCCGATTATAAATAAATATAAAGATGTGAAGCATGAAAACTTTACATTAGTTTCATATCGCAACAAAGTCAAGGTTAGTGGTTAGCGATGCTGACTGCGGTGCCGTAGGGACTGGGTTCGAATCAAGGAGAAGACATGGATGTTTGTAAATGTATAGTGCCTTTGCGGTATCTGGGTACTCTAAATAGCCGTCGAGCCGCAAAACTCTTGCGTGATTGGTGGAAGGGGAAGAGAGGGGGGAGGCCCCTGACCACCCCCAGGGTTTTCTACGTCTAAATTGGGGTGGAACCGAACCAAATTGTACTGTCTCCTGCATGGTGCTCAAAGCTAAGGCTAACGACAAGCGTAAAAATTCTAGCCCTTAGCCGCGAAGAATTTCGCGGGCCTCGATCTGACTTCGTCAGGCAGGTGGCATTAATCACAACAACAACACAAAATCAATGGACTCGATTTTGATAAAAATGATGATTAATAATTCGTTCATGAAGGAACCTTGATGCTTGATGCGGCCGTCGATACTTTCGAAAAAAGTTTTTGCTTATATTTATACAATATATTATACGAAAAACAATTTCTTATTGATACGGGAGAGCTCATGTATCAAAAATTCCTTCAAATAATCAAAGAAATAATAAATTATCAGAATTTCATTATTGGCTGCCAATGCTTCAAAAATTAACACTTTTGGCTTATGTCACTTTTCTTCGACCAACTGAAATTTTGGTGTGTCGCCCCGACAGTCAACGTGCAAGTGATTGATTGCATCTGAAAATCATCTTTTTTAGTATCGTCCTGATACTAACGTGAAAGTGCTCGTCTTTTAGTTAGTAAATTATCTGTTTTAGTATCATCCGGATACTATTGTGAAAATGTATCGATTTATATATAAGAAAAACACTATGTTTGAGAAATATGTAACATGTCTTTCTCTCAAAAAGGAAGTTTATTCATAGCAGATTTCTTCTTTCTTCTTTGTCCGGCATAGACGCATAATATCATAACAAGTGGTGCTAATGTCTCAGCAAAAGTTCGTTGCTTAGCACCTGACAAGCTTAAGTTAGAGAAAAAGGAATTCGAGTTCACCTACAGACTTTAGCTGGACATAGTGGAGTGGCCTTCACGCCTTGGGTGGCCCTACCAGGAGAATACACTCCCGACGTACTTCGCCCACTCCGCCCAGTGTCACCCCCTCGCCACGGTGAGGCAGTCTGCAGGACTAGAGGGGGATCACTAGAGTAGATCGTTTCAATAGATGGCCTGAAATTTTACCGGTCATTGACATTCGCGCAGAAAGGACATCAAGAGTTTAAATCAAAATAGATTTCTTGTTATAATAACTGAAAAAAAGGGTGATTTAAGTAACTTTTATTGATCTGAAAATAGAAAATTGCTTAAAATATACCTTTTCCAATCAAAATGTGTGTTTGTAGTATATATCTCGAGCTCCCTTGAAAAATTATTACCAAATCTCTAACTGATACAAACCTAAATACTCCATCATTTTGAAAATAAAGTAGTAATACACACGAATATCTCCATAAAAAAAGTAATAAAAAATTCCAGAAATTTCTGATTTAAAAATTTTTTTTCAGCAAATCAGTGGAAGAGAGGTATAACGAAAAGTGAATTTTAAAAAAGTAGGGAAAAAAGTCTGTATTTCAGCAATCGAAAAACGTGTTTATTTCCAGAAAATTCTTGGCAAAAATAATGTCAAAGCAGAAAACTCTCACACAGATAGATTTAAATAAATTAAAAAATGTATCGTGCCTGCGAATCTTTGGTCGCAATTATTATATGACAGCTGATGACTAAATTTATTGTATCAACTTGTTGCCACACATTGAATTATTTTTAATATAATGAATCAGTAGGAAAAGATTGAACAATACAGATAAGTCAACAAGATATTTAAATTTTCGATTTTTATCCAAGCCTTTGAATAAAAGTATACGTGATTATTTTTTGGGAGAGGGGGGGGGGGGGGGGGGGGGGGGGGGGGGGGGG
>BMAV01001047.1:0-41288 GCA_019973955.1 Trichonephila inaurata madagascariensis
TGTACTGAGGGTATTGATATAATATAATCACCATTAAATTGCAAAATCCAGTTTTCTAAAATTTCAATCGGCAATTCATTTTACAACTAAAGAAGGTTGACTACATTGAAAACACTGATTTTTGACCACATTAACAAATTTTTGTTTTAATTTCATTTTCTTCTTTCCAAAACTACAATAAAACTATGATATACTGTTTATCTTTTCATAACTAAGTAATTCTATTTTATTAATTTTACTGATGCTGTCTTTTTTTTAAACTTATCAGTGTCCAGTAATAGAAGGTAAATGCTTTAGGCATGTCCGAAACCCTTTTTTATCACTGGGACCGGCCCAACGTTTGTAATTTTACCGCGGCCCGCTGAGGGTGGGACACGTTGATTGTTTATATTTTAGATCGTTTTGATCTAACCATTTTAATTTAGTTACATTTAAATATGCCTCCAGAATAAAATATAGTTACACCAAAAATGAATAAAAGTGATTTAACGTGGAATATAAAGTGATTTCCGTGGAAAGTTGAGCAAATCAGAGAGAAATGCACCACTTTAAATAAAATGGTAATAGTTTAATGTTCTTTAGGCGACCCGGCACCATTTGATCCACGGACCGGTACCGGTCCGTAGACCGGGGGTTGTGGATCACTGCTTTAGGGTACCTACTCAGAGAGGAACCTAGTCTAGCATAGAATTAACCTTAAATAGTTTAAATGCAATAGTACTTACAAAGTACTATTGCATTTTCGAGCTTTTCTGGAACAATCCTTCTATGATCCTTCACAAAACTTCAAAAGTATTTACAAAATAAATGTGTTTTTTATTTAGAACATAGCAATTTTTTCAAGTATGTTATTCTTCAAAATGTCGCCACGTTCCCCGTATATCCACTGCATTTCACATAGATATCCATCGCAGCTGAAAATGTGTGCCGGATTTCTGCAGAGGTTTTTGCAAGTGCTATAGAAAGTCATGGACATTTCATACTGCATGGGTTATTTCATACACATGGCATAAGCATTGAAAGAAAGCTGATAAAAATATTACGAAATAAATGTTGAAGAATGCATTAATTTGATAAACAAGTTTATATTAAATAATAGGATTTAGTTTACAGCAGCGTTTCCAAACTGCGGGGCGCGAGCATGTCGGAAAGTTTAAAATCTAAAAGATTTTAAAATATTACTAATTTACTGAAAGGAAGCAAAACAAAATGCATTTTAACGTAATAAAAAATAAAATACACATTTACGCTGATGTAATACACTTATAAATGTATGATAGTTAATTTTGTATGTATTGATAATTAATTTAATAATGCAATTTATAGAATACTAAGCATGGCTGCAATTTGTAGCATATAATTTAGCAATACTAAATTAAGGACAAGTTTAATAATTACCAATGACACCAAGGGCTTGTCATAAAATGTAAAAAATGTAATATTTTCTCCGATAATTTGCGTAGTTTATAATTAAAATAGTATTTTAGTTTAAGCGTTAAAATACATTATTATAGAATTCAATACATTGTTACAGTAAGGAAGGGGGCGCGATAAAAATTATGATTGAAAATTGGGTCGCAAATATTAAAAGTTTGAGAAGCACTGTTTACAGTATACAATACAGCAAACATGCTCCATTTAACAAAGAAATTAACGCAAAAGATAACACATTGCTTTTTGTAGACCTTTATATATTCTTCAAGAAAAGTAATGAAAAAGTAGGCTTAATTTTAATTATACTATACATTAAACAGAAATTGTACATGTGCAAATCATTCGCATGACTTCGTTGAAACTCATTTTCTTACATTGAGGTGACATATTTCTTTCACACAATGTTTCTTCAATTTCACTATCAAGCACTGCTATGACCTTGGCAGTGTCGACGGATCTAGAGACGATTCTGTAAACACCGAATGACACTGAGGACCCTGGCGCCTAGCCCCAGATAGATCAAGAGGTCAAGTTGCTCTTACGTGAGTTCTAGATGCAGGTGTTCATCATGTCGGCCATGGACTGATAAGATTTTCCGTCAGAGATAAGTTGGGTAGGGCAAAAAATCTTCACCATCTAAGTTGACTTTAGCTCCAATATGGTCAACGAAAAGAGAAAGCGCCGTAACAGATGTGGATCTTGCGAAATTTTTTAGAAAAACGTAACGAAGATGAAAAAACGAAAATTTGTTTGTCTTCATTAAGTATCCGACTACGTTCGGAACCGTGATTTTGAAAAAGCGTATAAATGGATAATATTTATGATATTAGTGTCACTTAAATTAGAAAATGTATATAAAATTAATTTAAGAATAGTATTACAATAAAAAATTATTTAAGTACAATATTTCGACAAAAAATGAACATAGAATAACCCATTTTCAGAATATTCTCCTTTTGTGAAAAATGCTTCTATTATAATAATATTTTGCCTGTGTATAGCTCAGACCTCTCTACAGAGGTTCAACTAGAATTTTTGAAGTATATAACTTAGAAGTGGGTTTATCCATATTTTACGACAAGAGAAGGGAGCAATTTTAGGAAAAAAACGCCGATAATTATATTTCAATAGGTGGTAACTGAAAATAATGTGAATTTTTCAAAAATCCTAGTTCAGACTCTTTGGAGAAGTCTTTATATAAGCGCGAAATGTTGTTATGTTAAAAGCATTTTTTATAAAAGGAGAACATTTTGAAAAAAATCTATTCTAAGTTAATTTTATGCCAAAAGTTTTGTATTTAAATAATTTTTTTCGTCAAAATATCCTTATAAACAATTGTATGCATGTATTCTAATCTAAGTGACACTAAATATGACGAAAATTATCCATTTATGAGCTTTTTTAAAATCATGGTTCCAGAACGTACTCGGATACCTTAAAAAGCGGGAAAAGCTTATTTTGTTTAATTTTTACAATCTTATTACATTTATAAGTACATAGATTCATAGCGTAGAAAGCAATAACATGAATTAAGGTCAAGGTCATTTGAGTAACTTATACATCCATTGATAAAACAGCACGAATACAAATTAAGGTATCGAAACATTTTTTTTTTCAATATTTGCAACTCTTGAAATCCTCTTATTAACGAATAGTTCAAAATTATTATCTTTTTCTTTTGATTTCAGTTTTAAATTAAAAATTATTTGATAGTTTTGAGAAAAATTCTTTTTTCTTACATTATACATCTTTATAAATAAGCAATTATTTCTTAGATTAAATTGGAACTCTATTAATGAATTTTATTCCATGTATTTAAATGTTAGTAATCAAAAAGTTTAATATTTGCGTAGTAAAATTTTCACAAATTTTTTAACGTAAATGCAATTTAGAATTATCCTTCCCTCTTTTAAATTTTATTTTTGTTTTTCTTTAAAATGGTCTCTAATAAGGAAAAATCCCATACTCAGTATAAAATTAATCTTTTATATTGACCTACAAAAAATAATTTTATCAATAAAATTCATATTATTTTTGGATAATTTTAATGATAATTGAAATGCTTGTTAAACAATCCTAAGATCACAAGTATGTAAGTGGAAGAAATCAGTTATCTTTTAATTTTAAGGAAGCTTAATAAAACATACAAAATTTTATCATATTCATGAAAATATCGGTGATTATTTCAGGCAAAAAATTATTAATAATAACTGCAAAATGAAATGCACTTTTTTTCTCTGATGAAATTAATTTTTCTATTAAAGCAACTGCTACGTCATTCACAAGAAAAAAAATTATATAATGTCCACATCAAATGATTACCTAAATTATATATATATATATATATCATATCAAATAGCAATTCAGATTAACATTTTTATTACCATTGAATATAGAAATTTAATTAATAAATTGAGAAAATGATACAAATTAATAAAAACATTTAAGCGTATAACACGCACTTTTAACACAAACAAGTAATATAAAAAAAAATTAATGTCAATTCCTACACAGATGAAAGAAAAATTTTATTTTAGCTACTTTTTGTTAAATAGTTACAATTAATATAAATGTGTACATCCATATAACAGAATCACAATATTAAGTGGTCATTAATTTTAATTAATTATCATTAAAATATCGTATTGTCATCGAAAACAATCGTCTCTATAAAATTTCAGTTCAACTGAATGCCTTAAAATGTGAGAAAAAAATCTTATAAAGTTTTGACCCAAGTCGCTAAAAATGAAACCAATGTGACTGTATCTGTAATTCTTTAAATAATTAGTTTCAGTCAATTAATTTTAATTAATAATAATTAAATTATCGTATTTTTACCCCAAACAACAGTTTATAGAAAATTGCAGCTCAAACGAGTGCTTTAAAATGTGAGAAAAAAAACGTTTTCATGCTTTGACACAAGTCGCCAAAAATGATGCCAACATGACTGTAGTTGTAATTCTTTGAATAATTAGTTTTAATCAATTAATTTTTTTTAATTATAATTAAATTATATACTGTATTGTCATCCAAAATAATCATGTATATAAAATTTCAGCTCAATTGAGCGCTTTAAAATGTATTTTATTAACGATTGAAAATTCCACGAAGATAAATAAATAAGAGAGAGTGTGAGCTAATAGTAGGAATTGAAAAATAAGTGTTCGAAATTTACGGGTGCTTATTATACGGAGGGTACAAAAATGAGAGCTTCAAAATAAAAAAAGATGAACGTAGAAAAAAGAAGGAAAAAAAAAAGACTTCTGCATAGATCCAAGTACCGTATATTTAAAAGAAATAATATTATTCTTTATGAACTTAAAAGGTTGTAGTTCTGAAAAAAAACTATTTTTCCAAAGGCTTGGAAATAAATGATTTCAAAACATTACCGCATATTAGATTTCTTCGTAATAAAGGGGGTGCGCGTTTTACGGAGAATATGCCTAAAAATTTTAAAAAATGTAGCATAAAAGTATGGGTGCACGTTATATGCCGTATTTTACGGTAATTTTAATAAAAAGTATCGAATTTAAAAAATCGTGTTCATTTATGTTCTTCATTATGATACATGGATTTATTTTAAAAGATATACAAACATGAGAATACGAATAAATAATAAATAATTTTTTTTTTTAAATTTCATTTAACAAATCACATTTTTGTGCCATTTGTAATACTTTATTAATTTACTTCGAAACACCGTTGCGCGTGCATTGGGCATATACTGTAATTTAAATACCCCTCAAAAGTTAGGTGTGTTTGCACAGCTTCTATTTTCTATGAGTACAAGATTTAATTGGGATAACAAATAAAACAGGGCTAAAAATATTGGTGGTTTTCAAAAACTGAGAAATTATTCTTCTCCGAAATTTTTCTTTTTGATATTGCGTATCTTCATAAATAAATAGAATTTCTTTTATAAATTTTCATCCTTGTCTCTAAAGGGCTTATTTCTCATGAAAGTTACGTTTTCCTATTATACAGCACTTTGCGCTTTTTGGGATATATTTATACCAAGAATAGTATTTATATAATTTTTTATATATTTTGTCTAATGGGCTGCGATTGAGAGAGAGTGAATATTAATGTCGCACTATTCAGCTACTCGAGGGCTTCCGGTGACGGAACTAGTAATTTTGAGTCACGGTCAAGTGACGAGGACGACACCTGAGCTGGCACCTCCTCTCATAACTTCCATACTACATAAATGGCACAAAGTTTGAACCTTGACATATCTAACGTACATCGTCCCCTTTTGCAAGGCGGGTCTTCAGAGGTACTAGGTTCGAATTTATGACACGCCGGCCATGAGTTCGTTACCTTAACTTCTGGGTTACCGCGGTCCTTTTAGAGGCTTCATATTGGCAATTATGCCTTAGAAGACATGGGAAATACCCAAATGTAGAACTTTGGTTTCCTAGTGGACTCACCAAATTTACGCTTATTTTTAAATCAGACTCGATGGATGCAAATATTCCTCGAATAAGGGATCCTTTACGTACCAATACATGGAATCGCCACGATTTCCGCATCCAGAAAATCTATCTCCACCCAGCTTCGAACGCGCAACTTTGGGCTTACGAGAAGGACACACTATCTTTAAACTACAGAGCCGACTATAATTTTTATATAAGTACCATCCTTTTTCAATTGAAATACCAAATAAATAGAAAACACCACCTTTTCCATGCAGATATCATCTTTTTCTAAATTAAATATGTAAAGGAGGACAGCATTTTATTCATTTTTAAAGCATAGTATGACAACTCACGAAAAAAACTATTCATTATCAATAAAGTCAATAGTTTTATGCGAAGGTAATTCTGAAATGTTTGAGATACACGCGGACGAGAAGTAAAAAATTTAACGGTTCAATTTGAAAATATACAAGGTATTTTAACACAACATACGATTCTTTACTGACTCACTTCAAGTTGTTCAGCGGGAAAAAATTTTTGACAAAAAGGGAAAACAGGTGGCAGAACATTATGGATCTGATTTTCTATGATTTTAAGGTAGGATTAAATCAAAACTAATGCATTCAACGGCTGCAATTAGCATTCGATGATAAATATCCAAGTCGTGCTACTGTATTCAGATGGTTCGCAGAATTTAGCAGAGGTCGCAATTCTCTTCAGGATGAAGAACACTCAAGAAGGCTGCGGTCGGTAGGCAGTAATCCAGGATAATGCGTCTGTCATACGAAAAATCTTAATGGATGATAATCGCTGTACCTATCAAATGATACAGAAGGAACTTAACATTGGATCCGAAGCCATAAACAAAATTAGTCATGAAGAATTACATATGAAAAAAGTAGTTTGCTGTTCGGTTCACCATAATCAAACTGAGCACTAAAAAGAGGAGTGTGTAAGAATCAGTAAAAACCTTTAAATTGCTAAATGATGGTGACCACCCAGTAGCGCACACAAGGAGGGGGGTTCTGGGGGTCCGGCCCCCCCAAAGCCCTTGATTTTTTTTCCGATTGATTATAATTCTAAGAACATAGTGCGTAAAGTTCAATTAAGTATTTGTTATTAATGATTAATTTTATTAATTAATGCAAATTATTTATTCAATAATTAGTTTTTTACTGTGTCTTGTACCCGAAAATCGACAAAATCAAAAGGAGCATAATACAAGAATGGTAAACTTTCGACCCCGGACACCCCCCTTGAAAAATTCCTGTGTGAGCTACTGTAGGCCACCACATCGTTTCTAAAATTATAACGGGTGATGAAACATACATACCGTTTCTTGACGTTCCAATACGTCGAATAGCAAAGTATGCTTCTTCGAAGATGATCCCATGCTGGCAATGGTGAACAGAAAACAAACAATGAAAAAAGTAATGCATGCCATTTTCTTCAGAAGTACGGGATACGTCAAATCCATCAAGTTGGAAGGACAGAAGACAGTAGCAGAAAACTTGGTATACCACTAAATGTCTTCCAGAAATTCTCCAAGAAGTGAATGTTAGGGGACTAATGCTTCACCATGCCAATACATCTTCCCATATAGCCAGATTAACAGTAGGAGTTTCTTAAACAAAACAAAAAAAAATTAATGGGATAGAACATCCACCTTATTCTCCGATCTTGTGATCAGTAACTTTTTTGGTCATTTTTTAATCTAAATAGAACTTAAATGGACGTCATTTTCATTCAGAAGATGAGATTTATGTAGCTCCAAATGCATTCTTTTCATCCATCCCAAGAAATGAATGGTTTGAGGCATTTAATCTGTGGAAATTTCGTCAACAAAAATACGTTAATGCTGGAGGAGACTACTTTAAACACTCCTAAAATTTTGTAAGTACATTTTAAAAAACCTAGATTGTATGTCAAAAATTTCAAAATGACCCTCTTAGTGCCAGCAACAAATTCATATCATCATCATCAGTCTGCTGTCTTATACATCTGGAACTTCTATAAAAATTCTGACTAATTATCGAAGGAGTTTTCACTTTTGTTGTCCTTCTGTATAAAGTTTTCAAATTTGATAACTGAAACTCTTGCCTATTTTTATGATATTAATATACTGATATTCATTTCTTATGCAGTGAAATACGTTCAACGCGATAACGCTTAAGACGAAATATCGGTTAACACGAAATAATGCAATGGTCCCGATAAATTACTATGTATTTGCATGCACTTTTCTCTTAACATCAGACGAATTTCTCTTAACACGAAAAGATTTCCCTTCTGGGAATGAAAAATTACTGTAGAACGTCGTTTATCGGAATCAATTGGGAGCGGGCACCTTTCGGATAACTGAAAACCAAATGCGATCCATGCAGTATATAAAACCGGACACTATGCGAATATTGACGCCTTCAATCTGCAGTTCTCGTATCCCGCAGGGCGATTTAAAGTTCTTTAACCAGCCAATGCTAGCTTTGAAATCAGACGAGCCGCCTACTTTCTCGTTAAGTTCCAGAGCTTTTTCGCACAACAGAGGGCCTGATAACAGGTCCCCTTCGCTCCTTCTTTGTGAAAACCACAACAACATCGTTTACTTCCCTCATGGTTTTACTTTTCTGCGAGCCATCTTCTGAATCAGGTTTTGACGCAAAATTCAAAATGGTTTCTCGGCTTTTTTTCATGTCAGAAATTGTTGACTTTCCTACATTATAAAACTGTGCTAGAGACGCTCCACTTTCTCCCTTCGCGAGACGGTTCAATATTTCAAGTTTTGTCGCTTTGTTCAAGACGTTGCGCTTCCGTTTTAAATTCGAAGGCATAGCAGCTCACAACAAGGGCACATATATACCCCCTCCCTTAGTAATAAAACGGACCTAATATTCCAAATATTGTAGTAATATTGTTTACCAAATCACACAACTGAAATTCCCCAAAATCCCTGACCTTGGCTTTTCCCTTCACTTTTACACTTGGGTTTTCCCGTCACTTACGCGAAAAACTGTTGAGCATTGTTCGAAAACGTATTCTTATACAGTACATGTAGTTGACAGAAAAAAACTGGTCCGGATATTTGACGCTCCGAATAATAAACGTTCAGATAAACAACGTTCTACTGTATTCGGAAAACACCAGCCGCGTGGGTGAAGTTTGGAATGAAAGACAAATGGTTTCACTTGTTTCATAAAAAGGAGGCTAACTTGGCTTTGAAGTACCAACGAAATAGCCTGTCACCAGTCAATTTTTTTTATCTAAGCTACTTTCACGCTCCATGCCATATAAAAACATCTAATCTCACATCAGTTGGCATTGGGATTTGGCGACGAGTAGATCGAAGTGTGAGTAAAAATCAGTGAGTTTGATTAGTGTTTTTTTTTTCCTATTTTAGAAGAATTCCGTTACAAGCACAATTTCAAAGAGCTCAGAGGAATGAAAACTTCTGTTTCGCTTAAAATGAAGATGGAGCTTCTTAAGGCTGGTGATTAAAAACAGAAAAACTTGAAAATTTTGTATTAAATATCATTTAGTTTTTTGAATGTTTTTGCTTCATTGGCTTTTATTTAATTCATGGACATTTATGTATCTTTGTAAATAAAATGTACTCTAATAAACTTCATTTTGTTTAATATATGGTCTTTTTTTTTTGAATATTCATTAACACGAAAAATTATTTTAGTCTCATCAGTTTCGAGTTAAACTATTTTCACTGTATATTATTTATTGTACAACTTTACTGTTAAAAATATTATTAAAAATTGATAGATTCTTTACAGAACTTTTGCAAAGATTTAGAAATTAAAAATACAAAGATTCAGATGTTCAAATATTTAAAAATCACTTAATCTATTAGCTTTCTTTAAAATTTCAAGTCTAAGAAAAAAAGAAGAAAAAAAAATTTTATCTCTTTCAATGAATATTCTTCATTTTTAAATCAATTTCGAGGAAATTATTTTCATAGAGTTCTTTTCAAATAGGTATTCTAAGTTCCTTTTGATGGTTGTTTGGTACAAATCCTTTATAATTTCTACTTGCGTGTAATATAATGCCACAAGATACGTTACAGTATAAAAAAGCAAAAATGAAATTATAATGAAATTCTGTGATGCAATTGTTTTCTTAATTTTTTGGATAAATTCCCACATTTTATTTTCCTATTCATTAAAACTATTTTTAGTGCTAATGTTGTTTTCTAACAAGCAGCAATTTCCCCGCATTAAAATTGTGTAGGACCAGCAAATTATCAATCTAGGAAATAACTTAAAGTACGAAAAGTGATGTTTATAATCTATTTTTACATATTTGTGTATTCCTGGAAAAATATGCATATTTCTACGATTACCTTAAAATAGTTATTCCGTCTCTCTCGCGACTGTTAATGACAAATAATCCCTTTATTTATAAATTTATGCAGCTAACTATTCTAATCTATAAATAAATATCGATATTGCCCCACGCGTGGGAGTACGCAATGATATTTGAGAAATTACAATATTTTTCTCAAAAAGCATTTTCCACCAATTATCATTTACAAATGCTTAATATTTTTCTGATGCCATCAGATAAAATTTTGCCATTTTATACATGCGTTTTTTCTTTGATAAACTCTGTATTCCTTTAAGGTATGTGACTACCCAAAGTTTATGTGTCATGTACTATTAATAGAAAATCATTTTAATGATGTTTTACCAAAGATAAAAGTCATACTTCACAGAAATCCATAATATGGAATAATAAGTACTATATGCTTCAACATAATAATAAGTATAACTTTTATAGTAATAAGTTGTCATAGTATAAGAATCAATCTTTACTCACATAACAAATCGAATTAATATTTAAACAAAAAAGAATGAAACGTTATGTATTTTTTTGAAAGTTAACTCTTTCAAAATTTTATTTGAATTACTATATTTTTCTAAAAATCATTTATAAAAATTATATATAAGTATAAATTCAATCGAGCAAAATCGCCCTGTTTCCAGTATGGTGCTCAAAGCTACGGATAATGACAAGCGTAATACAGCCCTTTGCCGAGATGAATTTCGTAGCACTTGATCTGATATTACTGT
The DNA here is from genome assembly GCA_019973955.1 of Trichonephila inaurata madagascariensis. NCBI lineage: Eukaryota > Metazoa > Arthropoda > Arachnida > Araneae > Nephilidae > Trichonephila > Trichonephila inaurata. The sequence continues at coordinate 10,928 of BMAV01001047.1, forward strand.
CTGACAGGTGGCATTGATAACAACAACACCAAATGTAAAGGTCTGCTTTCGAAAATAAAGCAATAATAAAAAATACTTGTTAAACGATTTTGATGGCTGCATTAATCATATAAAAGGCATACAGCCATTAAAATTTTTTGATATTCATTTTATATTGTTTTTTCAAAATTCGGATGTCCTATATGTTTATTTATTTTGATAATATGAATAACATTTTTTTGAAAACGAACTCTTATACCGAGTATTGCACTAGGAAGAAGTTGCATATTGATCAGGCATTGCACACACATACAAATATGGGCAAGATGTGCAATTAAGGTATCCGACAACTTTTTAAAAAAAAATGATATGAGGATTTTTAGTGGTTTTTAGATTTATTCAGTACATTTAAAAAAAAAAGAAACTGAGTCTTACAGTAGTCGCATATGATGTGTAACATCTGACATGTTATCGTGGTTAATACGCAATATAATCTATTTTCCTGAAAAAAATATGAATCGGGTATAATTGGAAATAATTTTCAATCGAATAATTATATCTTCAATGAAAATTGTACTTAATTAACAAAAGGTGTAATGTGCAATATTTTATCAAAAATAATTATTCTTGTTCAATTTGGGGAAGAGCGGAGACAATAGATTTATGATAACTAAAATATGACACATATACTTGTGATTTCAAAGTATTTAAAAACTGTTGAAAAACAGCGTCAATAACAGTACCACTGTTAGCAGTCGAAACATTCTAATTTGTGTTCATTTCGAGCTTGAGTTCATCATTCATAAAAGCTATGAGAGGCTCAGCTTTTGGCAAACTAAAGTTAAGGTTAAAATCACCACTCAAAATCAGGGGAAGCGAGAGATATTTTTTTTTAAAAGAGTAGAATCACCTTCGATATATGGTAAAAGTACAAAATGTAGGAAATCTTTAATTTTTTTTTAACCGTTTGATTCAAAGAAATGTATACGACAACCGAAATCACTGTTTGTCCATTTTCAAGTAAGCATTCTGCCGCACTTATGTCCCCGAATATCGTGCCTAACGGATTTAGTCAAGCGCTCGAGTGCTTGATGGCTACTAGAGTTGGACTCCATGCAAGGGTAAGTGAAAAGATACAGCCACGCACTCTCATTGGTCACATCAAATAGCACGCGCTTACGTCACATCCTGTTATACACATCCGTCCCTTTTCACGAAATCACTTCCAACAAATGTCCAGCAACCGAGAGGAAAGATGTTACACTTCAAAAGTATGCTAAAATTAAGAAGAGAAAAACAAATTATTATTTCTAAAACGGAAAAAATGGGTAAAAATTGACAAAAAATTACGTAAATGGGGCCCATTCTGCACAAAATGTTTATGTGTAACTATTCAATTTTTCAATTTTAATTTGTTACTTTGCTGTTCATTTTTGAAATGACTTTTAGGATAAGAGATATTTTAATTTTACAATACCAGAGCATTTTATCTTAATTATTATATGAAATTGCTTAAATAAACAGTGATTATATTCACATATGGGACTGTAAATTTTGTAATAAAAATATTGATTTATAAAACTGAAGGTTAAAATACTTCTACTATTCTACAGAACAAACACAAAAAAATTCAGTTAATCATTTTCAAAACTTCTTGAGCAATTGCTGTCCCCGTTTGAGCATTTTCAAAAGAACACATTTCGAGTAAAAGTCCTTTTAAAGTATGACATCTTGCTTAAAGTAGTGGCATCTGCTCTTACTAAAACACTTATAATTTTAACTCTAGAGAATGGAAAATAATAAACTTGGTATTTTTATAAAGCTAATAAGAAAACCTATAATATTAAATCATATACAATTGCTAATTTTCGGCAAAATTTACATTTTTAGGGTAGTCGGATACCTTAAATAATAGGAAGTGTTTATTATAAGCATTTTTTTATTTTAAGCATAGTGTTTATTATAAGCATAGTGGCCACGGTAGCCGAGGAGGTAGAGTATAGGTATCGGATCGTGGCTGGCTCTGTCACGAGTTCGAGCCCAGTAACACTAAAAACCCGCCGTGTAGGCCAGCGATGCACGCTGAATCTGTCGAGAGATGAAACGTCCTCCCGTTGGTGTGGTGTGGTAGTTAAGAGAGGGGGTGCCAGCTCAGGTGTCGTCCACGTCACTTGACCATGGTTCACAATTACGTGGTCCGTCACTAAAAGCCCTCGTGTAGCTGAACAGTGCGACGTTAATATTCACTCACTCACTATTATAAGCATAGCCATTTTTGATTGTATTAATAATAAATTCTGGTCGGAAGCCAAGCATTTTCTTTTCCCAATTCCTTAAAAAATACCTGTGATAAACTTATAATAAAATATCCTCAGTGTGATAAAAATTAAACTATCTTTAATATTTAACAACAAAATTTTAAACGCTCAACATATTTTGATCTGAATTTACACTCATATATACATCAATCTTATCGCTATTATAATATTCATCAACACTTCGTTATATTTTGGGGGAAATTAATAATTCCAAATAATGTATGCAAAATTTACAGTTTCTTCAAAAACTTGACCCACACAGATAATTGAACCCGAGCATAACCTAGTCGTTCCTCTTCAAGGCTGACCCTAAGGTAACAAGAAGTTAAAAGGACACAAGATTTCAAAGGCAGCAGTTTGATGCACTTTCATTACGGCATCAACTTCCGTTTCCTGTTGTCTAGTATCCACACTAAAGCGATGACACCACAAAACAGTTGAATGAACTTAGTACACAGAGATCTACGGTCGATATGCAATCAGGTAGATTATTTAGCAAAAAAAACTTCCGCCACACTTTTTAGCATACTACACGAGTTGATTCAGGAAGAGTTCGAAACTGCGCATGCTCTTTTGCGCAGGTTGTGTGAGTTCATTCACAAGGTAAGAGACGGAATAGCAAAAACTACTAAGTTGAGAACTAAGAACAAAAAGAAAAAACAGTCACAGAGTATTCTTAGTCGCAGAAGATAAAAACGATACGGATGGGTAATTTTCGGGATGCTTTTCTGTCTTCAGATCATTAACATTTCCTTAAATAAATAGTTTTGACATTGCGTTCTGCCCTTTACGTCTACGGGTATAAGGTATGCAGTGTTAATGTGTAAAGATGCGCTCAGTTTTTTTTCCATGCTTGTTTTAGAGAAAATAAAATAATGAAAAACGGAAAAAAACATTGTAAAAAGTTATAAATCTTCAACAAAGAATTGCATATCATTCAGGTATGAAGAATTCCTTGTCAGTACTGATATCAATTTTTATACTAAATAATGATTAACTTACCCCTTTAACGGGCACAAAACTAAAATATACTTTTCTGGGATAAAGTACTTGATAAATGTAATGTTCTCATCCTCTATAAACATTATTTAGTCACAAAAAAAATATCTGATCAGGGGTTTTATTAACTGGGTGGTGGCTAGACGTTATAGGCATTGCACATTTACGACATTTAACTTACTTTTCAGGACAGAAAAAATAAATCATTTTACAATAAAATTTTTATGAAAAATGAACATTTATGCTAATAACTCTTTAATTAACAATTAAATACGAAATAGAAGTGCAATAAAATAATAATAGAATAACTGTACAACATAGAATACTTACTTAGAATACACATAGAATACTTAGAATATACATTGAAATTGGTATATATCCCCAGTTTATATTTTATTTAATTTTAGTATAAAAATGTTAGCAATAGAGGAATATTTTTGAGGAATTAAATTAGTTATTTCTCAAATTTGATGAGCTATTTAATGTGGAACTTTATTATATGCAGACGTTTTCTCCGAGCAAAAAAGATGTAATGAAAGATTTTTGAACCCGAGAATCTTGAACCACATATTGTAAGCAAAGTTTGTTTTTATTTCCGACCCCTAACAGTCTCACGTGATTCTAAGTGCTCTATCTCGAGTATAGAAAATTGGTTATTTTTTTTTGTTCTATGTGGGCAGTGCATAGAGCCTCTATCCACATATAAAAGCTTTCCAAACACCTAAATAAAACCCTTTTTTTTAAATTGTACAATTACTTAATTCATTCAGATGAGAGAAAAGTATACTTAAGACATGTCGAAATTTTTTTAAAGATCAGAAATTTTACTTATAGAAATCAAAATACAATTTGTTGATGAGAAAAACGGTTTTTAACTACCCATCGGAGGACATGAAATGCAAAATAAGGTATCGTGCTGCCATCCGTATTAATTTTTATGCGTTTTAGCTTCAATTAACGCATATGGATAAATTAAATATCCAACACCTCCTTGGAGAAAAAATTTTTATTATGTGGCTAGACGTATTAGCCACTGTCCGCTAAAGGGTTAATGCAGCGTTTCTCAAACAGTGGGGCACGCCTCCCAATTGATTGATTGATTGAATATTAACGTCGCACTGTTCAGCTACACGAGGGCTTTTGGTGACGGACCACGTAATTTTGAACCATGGTCAAGTGACGTGGACGACACCTGAGCTGGCACCCCCCTCTCCTAACTACCACACCACACCAACGGGAGGACGTTCAGATTTAACGTGCATCGGTGCCCTACACGGCGGGTCTTTAGTGGTACTGGGCTCGAACTCGTGACAAGGCATGCCACGATGCACGCCTCTCCAAGGGAAGTGTGTTAACTCTACGAGGAGGGGGGGGGCGAGCATATTGAAAAGTCAAAAAACGAAGATTATTTAAAAAATTATTAATTTACTGTAAGTAAACAAACGAAATATATTCTGACATAATAAAAAATAAAGTACACATTTGCGCTGATATAATGCACATATAAATATATCATTAACGCACAATGTATTTTATAATTAATTTAACAATGCTAAGTTAAGAACGAGTTTAATAATTACTGGTGACCACATGGGCTTGTCATACATAAAACTATACAAAAGTTAACACTTATCTTGATAATGTGTGTACTGTTTATACTATAAATTCCTTTAACTGCAGATTAAAAGCTACGCAATTCGCTCCCCAATGCCACTGTTTCCACGTAGGCACGCGTATGTGATGTATTGGATGGGGGTGGAGAAGAGAAAAGGAATAAATAGGCAAATCCCCTGAAATGAGTAACTCCTTCGTAAACACTGTCAAGTTCCTTTTATTGCATTCTAAAGCCTTCGGAATAATTTTATGGCATTTAAGAGGTCAAAATCGTATTGTAGCTTTAGCATCAAAGTATTATTTATTGAATTCAATACATTGTTATTGTTTAGAGGGGGGTGCGATGAAAATTATGATTGAATAGTAGGTTGTAAACATTGAAAGTTTGAGAAACACTGACTTAATGATTATCTCTAGATTTTTTTTTGGTAGCTATTGTCACCAAAAACAGTTTTTCAATATCATTTAAATTTTAAAAACACGAAGAGGAAGCTTTTCCTGGAAGAGTTACGCATTAACATGGCATATAAGTCTAGTAAAATACGTATACGATGTTTGTTTTTCTAAGTTTCAACCGGTAAACAGTAAAATGATCTAAATGTGCCATGCAAAATTTTTAAAGTTCATTAAGTGTATTGAGAAAATGTATAACAGATTTATTAATATTAAAATATATAAAACCTTTTTTTCAAAATATTTTACAAGTGTATCATTCATATAATAAGTAAATACATAAATAATTTATTAAAAATATGTTTGAGAAAAACTAGTGGAGCATAACACAAAATTAAAACTTTCATATTAACTGATATTTAATTATTATTTACAGCATTAATATATTTTACTTAACTTCCTTTAATAATTTAACCACTGTTTTAGTTAAAAATTTACAATTTGGGATAAAAAAAAAAACTACAAATAGAAAACATTATTACAAATTAGAAAGCTTATGTGCTGTTGAATGGAAGTATTATATAATTGTGTTTTTAAAGGAAATGTGACAAAGAAATGTTCTCATAAAATTAAATTTAAACATAATTTGTTTTAAAGATATTAAGAATGATTAAGAGTGTGCGCACACCAGTGATAGAATTAAATATCTTCACATAATTAAAAACAGTTGAGGAAAATAATTTTTGCAGACCTGTTAAACAATCACGTGGTTTAAGAACAGAATTCCGCCTAAACGAACAACTATTCCAGTATTAAAACATTTCCAGGATATATCTCAATCTTTGTGTGTTGAACTCACAGTTTAACTTCATTAGCAACGAACTAAATAAAAGATAAATTAAAAAGTAACAAAAAACAAGTAATATAAAAAAAAAGATTAAGTCAATTCCTACTTAGATCAACAAAGAAAAATTAGCTACATTTTATTAAATAGTTACAATTAATATAAATATGTATATACATATGACAGAATCACAACATTAAGTGGTAATTTATTTTTATTAATTATCATTAAAATATCATATTGTAATCCAAAAAAATCGTGTACATAATATTTCTGTTCAAATGAATGCTTTAAACGTGAGAAAAAAACCTTTTCAAGTTTTGACACGTCGCTAAAATTGTCGCTAAGTCACCAACGTGGCTGTGTATTTGAAATTCTTTAAATAATTAGCTTTAATTAACTAATTTTTATTAATGATAATTAAATTATTGTACTGTCATCCAAAATAATCATTTTATATAAAAGTTCAGCTCAATTGAGCGCTTTAAAATGTATTTTATTAACAATTGAAAATTCCACCAAGATAAATAAATAAATAAATAAATATAGAGAGCGTGAGGTAATAGAGTAGGAATTGATTAAAGATAAATAATAATGATCTGGAAATAATACGTGCATCAGTTTCAACAATAACTTATATAATTTATTTATAGAATATTTATAAGTTCAATATTTCTTTTCAGAAAATTTGTTCCCTGCTGAGAATTATTTAATGAGGAATTGAAGTCATTCGACGTTTTGATTCAAGCCTTGCCAAAGATAATCCTGTATAATTTCCAATTGATATTCAAGTAAAAACAAGTAACATAAAAAAAAAGTAAAACAATTCCTACTTAGGTCAACAAAGAAAAATTTCATTTTAATTATTTTTTATTAAACAGTTACAATTAATATAAATATCTATGTACATATGACCGAAACACAATATTAAGTGACAAAATAGAAAACAACTTTCCTTGGAATTTTCCATTTTCCTTTCTATATATGGTGTTGGGCTATTTTTTTGTTTGTCACTATTCATTCATTAATTAAATTTAATAAATCTAATAAAATAGTACGGTAAAAAAGAAATGACATTCTCAGAAATTAAGCCACCCCAGGTGGGATTCGAAACCACGACCTTTGGATTAGAATTCGACGCACTATCCAATGCGCTACAGGGACACAATGAGCGATTTTCCATTTTATAAATGGTTTTGGACTATAATTTTTGTTTGTTGCTATTTATTCATTTTTTAATTTAGTTAATGAATTAAAATATTTGAAAAAACTGTATTAACATCAAGTGCCATCCACTACAAGTTCAAAAATGTATTTGAACTTGAATGGATGAATAAAAAGTATTTTATTAACGATTGAAAATTTGAATAAAATGTATATATAGATGAATATATATAGGGAAAGTGTGTGAACTAAAGTAGGAATTGAATAATAATTTTGTTAGTTAAAAAACAGTAAGTTTGTTACTCTTTATGCAGTGTTCAATTCATATTCAGATAATAAAAGTTGATTTAGTCTTAAAATATTTCTTCCCTCCTTGTTGTGTTATTTAGCACTAATCAATAAAATTCATTTGTTTATTTGTCATTAAGCCAAAAAGAAGAGATTTTGAAATTAATTCTCGTTTCTTTGCGTTATTGTAATTTTCATAGAAATTTATGATTCCGATTTTGGAAATAATAATTAGTAAATAGAGTCTTTAATTTTAAATACAATAGTATAAAAAGAAATTTCCTTTATTTGTACACATATTTGTAATTAAAACATATTTGAAATGAATGTTTTTTATTACTAATTAAAAGTATATATTTTATTATTGAAACTACCTAATGGAAACGTGTTATTATTACAGTTTTTAAACTTCAGTGTACGAAAGAAATAAACAACTAAAAAAATCAACTTCTTAATAATAGTTACAAATACACACAATTTATTTTTGTTCTGCTTACATTCTAAGCAGATTAGATGAAAGTAATGTATAATGATGTAAACACACACACACATGTAATGATTGTAATTAATTCATGTAATGATTGTAAACAACAAATTTTGAAATAGTTAAACATATTTAGGTATTTAAGACGTTCTGTCTTATTTTTAAAGTTTCGCTTGGAAGGATTTGAACCACTTAATGGATTCAATTTCTTCCTATGAGCCCAAGTTCGTTTCTTGAAATTAATTTATGCAAGAACTAAACTGCTATGCCGTAGAGCCTGAATTCGAATCCCGGAGAAAGCATGAATGTTTGTAAATGTATAGCCAGGGTGGGCATTAAGTCGACCGCGATCAACCGGTGGACCACCAAGACATTTTGGGGGGACTACCTAAAGATTAGCAGTTAGAAAATTCAATGCCGAAATATTCAAGATTGACAGTGTGAAGCCCTCTGCCAGTATGAAGACTAAGTCTTCTATTAACTATAACTACAAGAACTAACTTTAGATGAACATGTTTTATTTTTTAATGAATTCTGAATATATATAATTGCTTGAAAATAAATGCATTATTTGATATTATTATATTTGTGAATATTATTACTATGTTTATATCTTGCGTTTTGCTTTAAATGTGGTCTTAAAGGTGTAAGTTTTTTTTTTATTATAGTTATGCAGGTAAGTACATATTCCGTATTTATTATTAAGTTATAATAACTATCGTATACTTTTCTTAGCTCACCACACCTACGTCAATGGGGGGAACCGCAACACCTTGAAAAAATTAAAAGTAGCCCGTACCCTGGAAGAGTTTACCCGCCCCTGATGTACGGGGTTTTTGCGGCATGGAGGAGGGGAAGGGGCGGGGGTACTCAAAATAGCCATCGATCTTCAAGTTCTCTCGTAAGGTTGGCGGCAGGGAAAGAGGTAGGAAACTCCAGACCACCCCCGAAGGTGTTCTTACTCAAAACTGGAGTGGAACTGAACCAAATCGGGCTGTCACCTGTATGGTGCTCAAAGCTACGGATAACGACAAGTGTACAACTAGCCCTTTGCCACGTAGAATTTCGTAGGTCTCCATCTGACACAGTTAGTCAGGTGGCAATAGCAACAATAACACTAAAGTGAACTGTATTTTCTTACATTTACATAAAACACTCTTTGCAGATACAATTTAGGGGAAATAGGATCATTCTATTTTATCTATGAATGTGATATATTTGGAACCAACATGCATAGCAAACATTAATTAAAATACAATGTGTTTGAATTTACATTTAAAAATCGTTTCACCTTGAGTTGTAATTTGAAATTTATTCCCTTGTTTATACTTAGTTTGTAATGGCCTCCCGCCTGAGGAAACATCAGCCTTCATTTACTCCACCTAAACCTGTAGGTGGTACAGATTGATGTCCCAAATTAGCCATGAGAAATCCAATTTATTATTACCAAATATAATAATAAAAGACAAACCAACTATAGGGGGAAATCCAGAGTAATATAACGTAGCTCTTTATCTTATGTGAATAAGCGCATGAAATCCTAATCGCTTAACTTAACTCTAAGTTATCTTAAGAATCCTAACTTCCTTAGTTTATTTTAATAACTAAAACTTGTCCTATAATCACGCGTCTAAATTTCGATCCTTACCGTAACAGCACTGCGTTCAGGAACTCAGCTTCTTCTCCCTCCTTCAATTACTGAACATCCACTATATATATACTAGTTAATCTGCATATCAAAGTTTCTTCTTGAGAGGGATGGCTGTGAAATAACTCAATTGTTGACCCCAAAGATTCTTCAAGAGGATTAATTGAAAATTCTGTAAAGCCCCGTCACATGTTGCCTTCTAGTTTCCTCGAGTAGAAACTTATTTCTCTTACATTTCTCAGTACTCTCAGTACAAAAGACTGTAGTACAAGATTTGAGTAAAACCCACTATTTCTTTTTTTACTGTTTCTTAGAGTGTAATTATAATTACACGCGTTTCTTAAACTCACACGCTTAGAAGTTAACAAAAAGAAATACCGTTGATGAAAAAAAATACTTAAATTCAAAACTTTCTATACTTATAAGTACTATATGTAAAAAAAACAAATGTTATACAATTGTAACAGAAATTCTGTCAAAAAAAAATAACTATGAATAATATGCTACGTAGAGAGAGATATAGAAATATGGAGCGAGGCCCACTGCTATAATCTATGCGTATGTTTGTTTTTTTTAGATTTTAAAGAATACACCAAATTATATAAATGAATTCAATGAATCAATGGGCTGAATTCATGTGACGTCATTAATCACATGATAGCGACAATCCCTTGTTTCCAGTCAATCAGTTCAAGCGCTTCACTGCTGCCAATGTTTGCTATTCGAAGCTTTCTTTTAAAAAGTACATATGTGTCAATAATAATAACATGCATAAATAAACAAAATGCTCTCGATTTAAAAGTACATGTATAATGTATATTTTTTAATTTTCAAAAACTTTTTGAAGAATTTTAGTATTTGAACATGTTTGCCCAGTTATAAAATTTGAAATAGTATCCAAATTTTACAAGTAAAACAATAAGTACAATATTAGTTTGCTTAGAATTCAATGGAGTCTCTATCATGTGACCTTCTTTATCATGTGACCGACTTTATCATGTGACCGTCTTTATCATGTGACCGTCACGAATTTAGTCTATTCAAATAATTCATTCGCATTGCAAAACTCTTCTGCTAACATTAAACAAGCGGATAAAAGAAGTTAAGTAACAATAAAGTATAAAAAAGGAAAGAAAGAAAAAAAGAAACCAGATACAATTAAAATAAAACTGAGTATAACATCTTGTATTCATTAAAAGAGAATTAAACAGACAATCTGTTGAAGTTAAATTAATAAGTTAATATGTGTCATAGAGCCTATGAGATCATCCTACAGTTTACGGAAACTGTCAACACACAGAACATGGTCTTTCATGACATAAGATAGATAAAGTCATTACAACTGTCAATTGAAAAGGTTTTACAGCAAGGGTCAGCAACCTTTTAGCTGTGGCGTGCCAAATAAATCTGCCTATATGATTCAGCATGCCATGCAGTAGGGCATTTTTGAATCCCTTGATAATGCATGCAAAATTAGAGAATAGAGTTCAATAATTTAGATATTTACAGTTTTATTATGTATTAATTTTCCATCACTTAGAGATACTTCTTTCCATAAAAATAAACAGCTAAAAACATAACTATTTCTTCAACAACAATAAAAAATTTAAAATTGAAACATATATTATGCATTTTTAAAAACATATTTTTTAAAATAAGAAATAGACGATTTAAAATATAAATATTTCTCTTCATTACAGTTAAATAAAAAGATTAATAAAAATTTTAAAGCAAACCTAATGTTTGCACCGTTCTCTATTTTCGTCGCAAAATTATACGTATAACAATTTGACAAAATTCTGAGCATTCAATTGTTAAGTACAGTCGGACCTCTATATAACGAAGTCGCTAAATCTCGAAAAAAAGTTCGTTATGTGGAAAATTCGTTATATAGAGGTTCGTCTTCCAGTTTTCTTTATAAACCATGTAAAACAAATTTTAAATTCAGAAACACAATATATTAAAAAAGGTAATTATTCATACAATTTTGTAAATTAATATATATTTATTTTATATATCTTGCCTATAATAAAAAAGAAAAGAAAGAAAAATTGCAAGAAAAGTTTCTTTTGGCGCCTTTATCCACTTCCTGAAGAATGAATTTTTTTGTTTGTTACTCAAGCACCTACGTTTTGACATTTTCGAGCAACAAGAAGCGAAGTTACCAGAACTAGTGATCAATACTACAAATGAATACAGACTAGTTCGGAATACGAGACTTCACTGAGGGTGAAAGGGGATATCGAAGATGTTTCCAGTGAATTGGACAATGGGAGTTAAAGGTCGCACTTCTTGGATGAAATGCCCAGAATTCTATTGCTCTCGGGGAGTTAGGCATTTAATGAAACCAGTTCAAGATTTATGACAACCATAAAATGTGCTAAAAGAGAGAATAACTCGAAATGTCCAGAAATACTTAAAAAATATGGAGAGAAAAAATGGAATCACAAGCAAAAAAGTTCGTTATTTAGAAAATGCGCTTCGCTATTAGGAGGTTATTTTACGAAGAAAATCGTGAAATGTTCAAGGTTCAAGGAAAATGCTCGTTATATAGAAAAATTCGCAATATAGAGGTTTGTTATATGGTGGTTCGACTGTAATATCTTTGTGGAGTAAAAATATTTTTTATTTGAGGAAAGTGAGGACAGATTTTTTTACTTTGATATGTAGAACTAAAAGCAGAAAGCAGAGTTCAAGAATTTTTCTCTCCTTAAACAATTAAATATCCCCAGCAATGACATTAAATAATTTACAAAATATATATATATATGTAATTATTTCCTTAGAGTTATCTTTAAGTGTTTTCGCAATTCCGTAATTGTCCAAAATTCTGAAGAGATGTTTCTCAAATAAGGTCCATTACAAATTGATCAACTTCTACACTCAAAAACTGATCAACTTTGTAGAGCAGAGAAGAGTGCTTCTGAGAATTGTACCACGCACCACATGTGGCCCGCGTGCCATAGGTTGATACGCGATCCCTGTTCTACAGTATAATTATTGCAGTAAATTAATCGTGTAATTCTCATTACTAATTATTCGAATCAAAATTTTAAAGAGAATATATTTGTCTTTATTTATTATAGGCATGAAACAAAGACTGCAACTCGAATAAAAATTCAACTGGCTGATGCAACTGAATTCATATAAAATTTTGAATGTAAAAAAATGAGAGCAGATCAATAATTTCGATTATTTTTTAATTCAAAAAAAAAAATTCCTGCTGTTTACCATTTTTTAAAAAAGAAGTGGAACTACTTCATTATCAGTACACTACCTGCCAAATAGGTCTTGCATTTAAAGCATTTTTTAATCCAAGATGACCGCCTAGTACTAAAAAAACAAGTTATAAAAAATAATAAAAAGTATAGAAATTTGATGAAGCAGGGGTAGACATTTGAAAAAGTGAAACAAGGAATGTACTTACAATTTCTTGTAAAACGCACTGTGTGTACCTGGATAAAAAGTTATAATATGAAAATTCTAAATACTGAAACAAAAATAAATTTTAAAAAAACAAACAAAGGATGCACTAAAAGACTTCAAAAAGTAATCTGAGCTCGAAAGAACTAAGTACATATTACGTAAAAAAAGTGATCAATTATTGTATAACGTTAAAAAATTATAAAATAATTTATTAAAAAATCAAGAGAGAACTATGATTTTAGAATTATTAAAGTAGAGAGAACATTCGCACCGTAACATCTAAAATAAAGCATTCCATCGTTCGATTTATTATTTTTCTTTTGTTGTGGAACAATTGTTGTGTCTACCACATTTATCACATTTCATAATGTGGCGAAATCAGTAAAATCTTAGCTACGATTGATTCACAGAAATCTGAACACACTTAGAAAATAAAATTCACCAAAATGGCAAATTTTATATACCTATTGGTCTGAATTAATAAAACGAGGAACCTTAGTACGCTTTTAAAAGTGATCTTGATACTCACCAATTACTTTTGAGTTATCCATTACCCAACGGAATGAAATAGTAAAAATAGAACACCACAATAGTGCAACAGCGTCTATTTCAAAAATAATAATTTTTTTAAATTGAATTAATAGTTCAAATTTTATAGGGTTACCACAATAAAAATAAACGAATTAAAATAATTATATATGTAAACACTATATATATATAGTAGCAAACACAATACCAAACGATAAAAATCAAGGTAACCATACTGTAATGTGTTATCGGCTAACTTAAAACAATTTGCAGGTAACGTAGCGATGTCAAATTAGTACCAAAAAGTAGCTATCGTTTTCTTTTTCAATTCCTACTATTAGCTCACACTCTCTATATATTTATTTATTAATTTATCTTCGTGGAATTTTCAATCGTTAATAAAATACATTTTAAAGCTCTCAATCGAGCTGAAATTTTATATACAGAATTATTTTGAATGACAATACAGTAATTTAATTATAATTAATAAAAATTAATTGATTAAAACTAATTATTTAAAGAATTACAAATACAGCCACGTTGGCATCATTTTTGCCGACTTGTGTCAAAACTTGAAAAGGTTTTTTTCCTCACATTTTAAAGCACTCGTTTGAGCTGCAATTTTCTATACACAATTATTTTGTTAAAAATACGATAATTTAATTATAATTAATTAAAATTAATTGACTGAAACTAATTATTTAAGGAATTACAGACACAGCCATTTTGGTTTCATTTTTAGCAACTTGGTCAAAACTTTAAAAGATTTTTTTCTCACGTTTTAAAGCATTCAGTTGAACCGAAAGTTTATATACACGATTGTTTTGGCTGACAATACGATACTAATGATATTTAATAAAAAATTAATTATCATTAAAGTAATTAATAAAAATTAATTACCACTTAATGTTGTGATTCTATCATATGTATATACATATTTAAATTAATTGTAACTAATTAATAGAAAGTAGCTAAAATAAAAATTTTCTTTGTTGATCTAAGTAGGAATTGACTTAAAAGTTTTTTTTATATTACTTGTTTTCCCCCCTTTACTCGAGACTAATAATGTCTTCTTTCAGGCTTTCTCTGCATCGCCGCTCTTTTTAAAAGCCCATTAAGTTACAAAAATGCTGTGGTTGTTATTGTCCCTCATTCTACAAACTTAAAACAAATTTTTTTATCTCCATTATTGAGAGAGAGAAACTACACGCAATTATCAGCAAAATTCATTAAAACGGTATGTTATTTTACAGTGTAATGAAGATGAATCATCATCGTATATAGTATAAAAATTCAATGATGTATTTAATTATAGTATAAGAAAGAAAACATTACAAGAAATAGTTGTACGAAAGCAAAGTGAACAAAAGATCAGGATGAAAATTATTGTGTTGAAATTAATATGCTGAATGAATCTTATATAAATTATTTCGTTTTTAATCTTGATTCTTATACAGGAATTTAATAATTAAGTGAAAAGAATCACAA
Source organism: Trichonephila inaurata madagascariensis (assembly GCA_019973955.1). Taxonomy (NCBI): domain Eukaryota; kingdom Metazoa; phylum Arthropoda; class Arachnida; order Araneae; family Nephilidae; genus Trichonephila; species Trichonephila inaurata. Next base: position 26,101 of record BMAV01001047.1, read on the forward strand.
TAAGTGAAAAATCACAGTTTGAGAAAACATCGCAATATTTGAACGTTTTGTAAATAAATAAAACCCTATTGTACAGTTATAACAAAATGTTAGCAAATAAAGAGATTATTTTTTTTATTGAAAAAAGTCACCCAACTCTCAGTTAAAATACACTCATGGACAAAAAAATTAGAGCTCCAAGAAATAATTGGGGGATCGTTAAGAATCTTGGCAAGAAGGTACATATCGGGGAAATATGCAAAAGATTAGAAATGCAGAGTTATTGCGCATTAAGTATAGCCGGTAGAGGGTGTTTATCGTCGTTCTCCTTGGAGTGTAAATCAGGTAACCAAAGCTTGTTTGAGTGTGCTGAATTGTTTACAAAGGAAGAGCTGAGGCAGACATGCCCTTTGCCGTTTTCGAAGACAATATGAGCAGCTGTCGCAGTTTGAGAGGGGGAGAATCATCGGCATGATGAAAGCTGGATGGTCAGCTAGGCGAGTAGCTCGTCAATTAGGCCGCTCTGATTGTGTTGTGAGGAAGTGTTGGGACCAGTGAATCTGAGAGATGTCATTAACATGAAGACGAGGCTCAGGACGCCCTCGACAGACCAGCCGTTGAGAAAACGACCACATCATAAGAAATGTGCGCGTACAGCCAATTGCTTCATCGGCCGCCATCCAGGCAGAGATAGCACCTTCACTAGGTGCCCCTGTGTCATCTAGAACCATACGAAGGAGCCTGGCTGAAGGACATTTGTTACATTACGTGTGCTACCCTTGATGCCCACCCATCGACGCCTTCGTTTGGAGTGGTGCCACGCACTAGCAAACTGGACTGCAGCGGAATGGAACCAGGTCGTCTTTAGCGACGAATCCAGATTCAATCTCAGCAGTGATGATAATCGTGTTCATGTGTGGAGACGGGGTAAACGCCTCAATCCTGCCTTTGCTTTACAGCGACACACCACTCCCACAACTGGTGTGATGGTATGGGGTACCATTGCCTACAATACACGGTCACCCCTAGTATTTATCCATGACACCATGACAGCCCAGCGGTACGTCCATGACATCCTGCAACCATATGTGTTGCCACTCATGCAACGGCTCCCAGGAGCCATTTTCAACAAGACAATGCTCAGCCTCACACGTCAAGGGTGTCACAAGACTATTTCCGCACTGTAACTACCCAATCCCCAGATTTGTCTCCAATCGAGCATATCTGGGATCATTTGGGACTGAGAGTTGGACATCCCACGAGTTTGAACGAACTTGAGGCAAGGTTACAGCAAATATGGAACGAAATGTTTCAAGACATCATACAGAACTTGTATGCTTCAATTCCCGATCGTATCGCATCGTGCATTCGCGCTAGAGGGGGTTCAACAAGGTATTAAGTCCTCCATTCTTTTGCCTTTTTCTCTGAAATAATTGATCCTTTTTCTTTGATTTTCTAATAATTTACTTATATAAAAGGAGTCATTACGTATGTAAAATTTCGTTTCATTTTGACGACTCCTTTTTGGTGAGCTAATTTTTTTGTCCATGAGTGTAGTTTCAATGTAATGAACAATAAATCAAAAATAGTTTAAAAAACAATAAATTCTCTTTTAAGCAAAGTATTTACAATTGTAATGATAACATCAATCTTTCTAAGCTTATTTAATTATAAGCCAAGAAAATATGTCAATAACCCTATTTCAAAATATTAGCATTTTTTAATTAGACTCTTTTATGGTAAATTATTTTTTTCCTTTTTATTTTCTTTTGAAGGAGCATCTATGTCTTTTATAAAGTTGCCTTTCGAAAAAAGATAACGTGCTTTCTAAAACTCTGACATCTATTTAGATTTTTTTCTATTTTTCCTCTCGAGTAATTTGTCATACTTCAAGTATCAATCTATTTATGTGTTAGATGAATCTACAAATTACATTTCAAATTTCTATAATTCCTTTGATTTTTTTCATTTAACTTCTTGAAGGTCCACGAGACTCTTTGCGGGGAAAGGCAAGTTTCAGGGGCATTCAATTTCCTAACAAATACTTAATCAATTATTTTTATTTAATATCAGTTTTTATCAGTTATTTTTATTTACATCAATTTTTAGTAACTGTTTTGTTTTCTTAACAGGCTTCGTAATTGAGATATAGTATTAAATCAGAGTATAACCCTCGTGTGTGTGTGTGTGTGTGTGTGTGTGTGTGTGTGTGTGTGTGGGGTTGTGTGTGTGTGTGTGTGTGTGTGGGTGTGTGTGTGCGTGCGTGCGTGCGGATGCATATTTTTAAAGATCAAAACATGTATTGCAACGATACCCGCCACACAGCTGTGAATCGGCTTCTTTGTGGATATAAACCACACATTCAAGGAACATCTACAATCTTAAATTATTGCGTGGACTTGTCTTGGATCACCCCGGAAATCTTTGACACCACAAGGACCCCCTTGCCTATTTCGCCCTCGAACCGGATGCAATCCGAAGTTAAAGGGGGCCGTCCCGTGGTCATCCCCGTTACCCTAGCGAGGGCAGAGAGAGAACGGATGATGGTGTGAAATTTTCGTTAAGAGCGGACCCCTCAAGGAACTCCTCCCTCAAAAACAGAATGGACTCTAATAATCTAAGAAATGTTTAATAACTTCAATGTATAATCTGTAAATAATAACTGTGACTTAAATAAACTGAATATTTAATTTAATCAATATCACGCAACCTTTATTTATATCATACGTCATAGTATGTGAGTCTAAGGGCAGAGGCCAAAACATTTAAAAAATACTCGACTTTTAAAACTTTACAAATAAGAATTAAATAAATATGAAAACTTTTCAGATTCATTTTAAGGATTCAAAATATTCATTGAAAAGCAATTTTTATACTTTTTACTGAATTCATACAAACACAAAATAATTGTTTGCGTTCTATACATAAAGCTCTCTATAGATAAAGTGACATACTTAAATCAATGCTTCTCTAACTTTCAATATTTGTGACCCAATTTTCAATCATAATTTTCCTCGCGCCCCCTCAATATAATAACTTTATATTGAACCCAATAATAAATATATACATTGACGTAAAGCTACAATACAGCTTTAGTTATAAACCGTGCAAATTATCTAAATAATTATTAAATTTTGAAAATACTTTTATATATAATAAGCCAATGGGATCACTGGTAATTATTTTGAAATTGTTCTTAACTTAATATTATTAAGTTAATTATCAAATGCTATGTGCGCAGTTTTGATACTTTTATAAGTATATTATATAGGTGTAAATATGTATTTTACTTTTTATTTTATTAGAATGTATTTTGTTTTGCTGCCTTTCAATAAAATAATAGTTTTTAAAAATAATTTCTTATTTTCGACTTTTTGACATGATCACGCCTCCTAAGGGGCGCTCCCATTTGAGAAACGCTGCTTTAAATTATTATGATTACTGAAATGCATTGCATACAATGTATTGTGCAATAGTTGATTTACAAATTAATTTTCATTTTATATATATTAAAAGTGGCGCCATCTACTGTGAAATCAAAAAACGTTCTGATTATATACTTTTGAACAGTAAAAAATTTTAAAGGAAAAGTACGAAAACACACAATCTTGAATCATTTTGATCAATTTATTTCTAAACTTTGTGTAAAAGTATGTAATATAAACTGTAGTAAAGTGTCTTATCTTTTAAAATGATAAAAAATAGACAAAATTGTTTAATGTTGTGTAATAAAATTTTGTGAAATGTACTATTTGGGAAAATAAGACAAAATCATTGAGTTACAAAACACTGAATATTTTATTAGTAAAATATTTAAAAATTTGAATTTTTAATTATATTTCACGGAAAATGAGTAATTATTTAACGAAAAACATTCTTTTAAACACTTTTAAATTTTTTTTTTTTTTTAACTGAATAAAACACATAGATTGTATATTTTAGGGGCATATATATATATATATTTTAATATAATATTTAACCCAAAATCATGTAATTGTTAATATTTATAGTATTACTTGGACCTTTATTTAACGAAGTAGCTAAGCACCTAAAAAAAGTTTATTATTTGGAAAATTTACATCAAATAGAGATGTATATTTCTTCTTGGAATGTTCTTAGTTCCTAGGGAAAATTTGTAAAGTAGAATTTCATAAAATAGAAAACCGACTGTACTTTTTTTTCGTTTTGTAATGCATTTAACATGTTATTGATATTTAGAAAAAAGAAAGGAAAAAATAAATAAATAAAAATCTTCGAAAAAATATTTTTAAGACAAAATGGTATCCAATAAGCCTTATAATTCCAATTAATTAAATATACATATAATCACTTATTAACTTTAAAAAAACCTCCATTTCTAAAGCAATGAGAGATCACTCAAATGCTACACGCCCATTTTACGGGGAACATATAGGGAGGGATGAAAAAAGAATTCCGAACGAAACAATATTTTTTATAAGATACACTAATATTAGACAGAAGGGGAATGGACCGAAATTAACTCGTATGACTCACAGCTCGCATGTTTCCAAAGTGTGGAAAAAAAATTTGACGAGGATTAACCTCTTCGGTGGGAAAGTGAAAGCTTCTCTAGGGGAGGGGTTGGAACGCCTCTCTTGGAACAAATGACGTCATGTATGTGTCACGATGGGATGTTCATAGACTGTATGTCATCTTATTTGTTCTACATACCAGTTTGGTGTGAGTTCATTGAATCGTGGTCTGACTTAATTGACATAATAAAATATTTCTTTAAATACCTTACTCTTATTGTAAAAGTAAGGTAATATGAATCATTTTTAATTTGCTGTTTCGACTATGCTGCATGTATTAAATGTATATATTATGACAATATATATGACATTTCCTTACAAAAAGTCACAAATTAGAAATAATAATTTCCTTAGTAAAATCTGCAAGTTTAGTCAAATTAGCCATAACGAAACTATGGACTAAGTTTGTTTAAATTAGACTAAGGCAGTGTTTCTCAAACTGTGGGGAGTAATAACTCTACGAGGTATAACTCTATAACTCTCTCAGTACTCTGTACAATGTATTTTATCATTAATTTAACAATACTAAATTAAGAACAAGTTTGATAATTACCAGTGATTTCATGGGCTTGTATTAACACTTATCTTGATATTTTTTTTTTGTACTGTTTATAATTAATTCCTTAACTGCCGATTAAGGGTTAGCAATTCGCTCCCCAATGCCACCATTTTCTTCATACATACGCGTATTTTGACGGGGTTTTTTGGAACGGGGGAAAAGGAATATATATGTAAATAAGCAAATCCTCTGAAATAAGTAAATCCATTGCAAACATCGTCAAGTTCCTTTTATTGCATTCCAAAGGCTTCGGAAAAATTTTAAGGGTGGCAGTGAACGAAAAAAGATCGTGCTTCGTAACGACGTATATATACGTCCAGAAAATAGATGCAGTGACGCACACAAGGGGGTCTGGGGTCCGGACCCCCCAAAGCCCTTGATTTTTTTTCCGATTGGTTATAATTCTAAGTATATTATACGTAAAATTTCATTAAATATTTGTTATTAATGATTAATTTTATTAATTAATGCTAATTATTTATTCAATAATTCGTTTTTTACTGTGTTTTGTCCCTGAAAATCGACAAAATCAAAACTAGCATGATACAAGAATGGTGAACTTTCAACCCGCCCCCTTGAAAAATTCCTGTGTGCGCTACTGAATAGATGCTTTGGCTGAGAGAGTCGTTTATATACGTCGGTGGACCACAAGGGGCTGAAGTTGTATTGTAGCTATAGCTTCAAAGTATAGTATTATTGAATTCAATTCATTGCTATTGTATTGAGGGGGCTCGGTAAAAATTATGATTGAATATTGGGTCGCGAATATTGAAAGTTTGAGAAGCACTGAACTAAGGACTAAACTACAGACACTAAGAGCTGTTTGTTGCTATTTTAGGAGTAGGAAACTAGCGGTCCGCAAAAAACAGCCTCTGCACCAATATATCTTTCCCGTACTCGATCAGATTCGTCTTGTATTTTTCACTATAAGAAAAACCGAATTGTTTTATCAGGAAAACAAAGTAGCTGAAAGTGTGTTTCTACTAAGAGATTATCTGCAAAGTTTGGAGGTTGAAGTCATAAGATTTCAGGATTTTAAGAGAACTGAGCTTAAATTCAATTCGTTCTGTTATCCCATTACTGCTGATAGTGATACAGCGCCTAGGACCTAGATTACAGTAGGAAGGAAGTGATCGGCAACCCGCAAGACACCGCTTAACGCTGTTTCGCTTAACGCTGTTTCGGTTTTAACGCTCTTTTTTTAATTGTGGGATTCCCCGAAATTGCACACATCGTTAGGCTTCCCGATATCAGAAGCAGTTTATCTGTGTTTCATTTTTCCTGCGGTGTTATACGAACGTATTTTTATCGTCTCAAACATTTGTTGACGTTATTGTAAGTATAAATTTAGATAATACAACGATTTCTATAGTGACGAATATTAGGATTTTTATTTTTTATCATGGGTGATAGTAAAAACCACGAAAATAAAGCTACAAGAAAAAGCATTTCATTAGAAACTAAAATGCAAGTGATTGGAAGATTAGATACTGGTGAGCGTCAATCTCATATTGATGCTGCATTGAATTTGGCAACTTCAACAATAAGGATCATTCTTAAGAATAAAGAAAAAATACTACTATCGATAACTGCAACTAATTCAGGCTCTGCTACTAGAATTACCCGTTCTAGAAATAATACAATATATGAAATGGATGAACAACTTTCTATATGGATTGGCGACGAAATTGAAAGCAATATGCCTTTAAGTCAATCTACCTTCTTGATAAAAAGGCAGGAAATTGGAAAAACAGAAGAGATTAAATGATCTGAAATGTAAACATACTGACTTGGAATTTTATTTATTTTTAATTGTATATTCATTTATTATATTTCTATATTTGTAAGAAATGTATTTCGGTTTTATTGTTATAAGATCATAATTAATAAATTGAATGGTAAAATAACTGACGAATATTCTACCCATCTTCCCATTTACATGAGGAGATAACTTAGTTTAACGCTGTTTCATATTACGCTCTACTTGGATGGAACGTATACCCCGCGTTAAGCGGGGTCTTACTGTATTAAGATTCTTCAAAAAGTTTATCAAAACTAAAAAAAAAAATACTTTTATTAAACTTGTATTTTTAAATCAAATGCATGTTTTGTTTACCTAAGGGCGTTATTATTGTTGACAAGTGTGTGTGTGTGTGTGTGTGTGTGTGTGTGTGTGTGTGTGTGTGTGTGTGTGTGTGTGTGTGTGTGTGTGTGTGTGTGTGTGTGTGTGTGTGTGTGTGTGTGTGTGTGTGTGTGTGTGCCTTTAAGGTATACAACTGCGTTCGGAAACAGGATTTTTCAAAAGCCTACAAACGAATATTTTTTTTTAATATTTAGTGCCACTTAGATTAGGATACACGTATGAAATTGTTTTAAGCATATTATTACAATAAAAAACTATTTAAATGCGATATTTTGGCAAAAAATGAACATAGAATTATTTATTTTTTAAAATAATCTCCTTGTAGGAAAAATACTTCTATAACAATAATATTTTGCCTTTTGATAGCTAAGACTTTCCCAGAGGGCCTGAACTAGAATTATTGAAAGATTCACATTTTTTTCAGAATTACTACCAATTGAAATAGCAACCGGTGTTGTTTTTCTAAAATGGTTTCAATTTAATGTATTAAAATATTAATAAATCAACTTCTAAGTTATAAACGTCAAGCATCTTAGTTCACTCTCTGTACAGAAATCTGAGCTATATATGGGCAAAATATTATTATTATAGAAACAATTTTCAAAAAAGGAGAATATTTTGAAAAAAAAATAGATCTAGGCTCATTTTTTGCCAAAATATCTCATTTAAATAATTTATTTTTATAATAATATTCATGAAACCGTTTTCTACGCTTATTCTGATCTAAGTGACACTATATATTAAAAAAGTATTCATTTGTACTCTTTTACAAAATCATGTTTCCGCGAACGTAGTGGAATACCTTAAAAACAAAGTTTTTACCCAAAGCAAAAGTTGGCAACAGTGAAATGTATGTACTTATTGACTGGAAATACGTGAACTGCATTTATCATGTGACTATGACGTCACTTGAATTTAGCCCATTGGTATTAGATTGTAAACCATATCAGCAATTTACTTCCTACAAAGCAGAAGCGTGATTAAATCCCGCGAGTGATTTACTTGATCCAGAGCGCATCATTTGATACGATCGACTCATTATGTCAATTCCTACTGAATAATTAAAATATTTAAATTGATTTTATTCAATTTAGTAACTTTAGTATTGTTCACTTCAGTTATAACGTGAGCTTAGATATGACTTTAATTCTTGAGATACAGAATTATAAAATTTCCCTTAAGACATATGATTGATAAATTAAGCGAACTCATAATAAAGATGGATTTCGTTCATTTATTGTTACAAAATATGCTAAAAATTGTGTAAAGATCTGATTTTTCTGGAGTTTTTTTTTAAAAAAGCAAACACACACAAATTGAACTTATTCTGCCAAAATATCATAATATATATATTCAAAACTAGTTTTCTCATCTCATATGCGGCATTACAGTGGGTCCCAAGTCATGTTGGGATCTGCAACAATGAAAGAGCCGGCCAAAAAGCCAAGCAGGGACCCGAGTCGACTCAACCTGAAGTTTCGTTGACCCTCAGAAGAGCAAAGAGCATCATTTCCCCATACATTGAAAAATATACTACCATGACCCATAAAACGAAGAGTTTTGGAAAGCCATGGGAAACCCTGGTGACTGTGGACCCAATCCCGTGGTAGCTGGAGAGATCTGAGGCTGTTGCCCGCTTTCGCCTAACTTGACTTTTTGGTAGTATACCTCCATTGGCTTGGCGTGGCTGTTAACGAGGTCTGCCCACTTTGCGGCCATACCAGAATGGATGCGACCACCTGCTCCAATGCACTGGACTCGATAAATTCCCGACTGATGACATCGTCAGTCGATACTGGGAGGCTCGGCGTCAAATGGTCAAGAAGCCAAGCACACGGGGGTTGGATAAATAAATAAAATAACTAGTTTAAATCATTTAAAGAATTGCTTCTCAAACGAAGCGTTGGAAAGAGATTTTCTTTGAAAGCTAAGCCAAATAGTAATGAGTAATATTAGCCGGTGAAGTCTTGAGTCTTCTTGAGGCCCTGGGACCTTTGCAAAAGTAGGCAGGTCCAACCTGTGGCCCTTTTAAGTATAAAGCAAGTAGCGCATGTCATCAAATACTTGTACAAATAGCAACCGTAACAAATTAATGTGTGTGGGATTCACAATCTCGCAAACATAGGCACAAACCGACTCGACCTACTGCCTCTAAAAGAGTAATGATGTATGGCCTAGGCTATACATAGACAACAAACATGACACAAAAATGCAGTCCTGCCGCTTTTGCCAGTTGGCATTTAATTCATAATTCTCAGTTTTTCAAAGAATATTTCCGGGAATAACATTTGACAGTCAAAAGTAATCGGATCATGATCTTTTTGAAGAAGAGTCGAAAAGGAGACGAAGGCACTCTCTCCCACCCCAAGGCCTAGATAAATCGTACATAAATTAAGATGTCCTTAAAATTTAAACGTGAATTAAATATATTCACTGATTATTGAATGAATTTTCAATTGTTGAAAATTGAATGTTAATATTATTCGTTTCAAAAATCTAATTTTAGTGATAAGGCCCTCCTAGGCCCACTATCTACCCACGAATTATAACAGATGAAAGAGCTCAACGAGGAGAACCTATAGTCCGAGTGTCATTAACGAAGCTCAAAAATGCTCGGAAGTATGCGGGATTTAAAAAAATCTTAAAACTTTAAAATAATTTTAAAATGTTAAATATGGGGAAGGAAATGGGGCTATTGTCCTGAAAAAATATATCTAGGAAATATATATAGGACAATATATATAGAGAGAACAATCGAATCCAGCCGGTGTGGTCGACCAAAGTAGCATAGGATTCGAGTTATTACTGGAAAAGCCCTGTAGGAGGGGCAGCACCAGAGGGTGCCAATTCCACGTAAATCTCGCACTAATACGAAAATATGGCGGACCTTCAAAAATCAAGTCCCAAGATCAATTTCTCAGGGAGGTGAAATTTTTTCCAGTCCCCATAGGATTAACATGGGAGAATGATATTTTAGTGCTTAAGCCCTCCCCATGCCTACACAATGGGAATAAAGTAAATGACTGGATGGGTCTCGACGAGTGGAACAGTTGGTTCAAATCTCAAGTCAGAGACTCAAACAGGAGCCAAAATATTGTGAATTTAAACAAATTTAAAAAGTTTAAAACAATTAAAAACTATGTAAGAAATAACCCCATGAGCATGAAATTATAATAACTGAAAGAGCAGATAGAGAGGGATCAAATGAGCCAGCTTTGAATGGACTGTGAGCCTCGGGTGCCGAGATATTGGCATAGTATAGGAATAAAATGGAGGACTGATATTTTAGTGTGCAAGCCCTCCCCTATCCCAACCACAAGCACATAAATATCAAATACATGTGGGGGGCATGCCAATTCGATCGACACCCATATAGTAAAGATCCCTCAGTAACTTCCAAAGTTATTAGACAACGGTGTGCGCGCGCATCGTAAAAATTAACTCTCATCAGTTTTCCCTATCGCGCCAAAAGAAGTATAACTTCAAAAAAAACATGTATAAAAAGGCTACACAAATTAACAAAATGAAATATTATTCAAAATACATTTAATAAAGTAATTCACTGTATATTGAACAACCAGATTATTTATATTATTGAACCGAAAGATATATATTATTCTTATTGCTAAAATTACTGTCTAGTTCCTTTCGTCAAAAATTTTCCAAATATTCATATTTCTTTGAACTATATCATGTTATCCATGCTTATGATCCATATCATGTTATTCAGGTCATGGAACTATAATTCGCAATAAAATCTCTGTCCAAATATGTTACCTACTTTTGCTGAAAAAACACATAACTACAAAAATGTTTAAAATTAGTTTCGCTAAAATTAAAAATACTTTTTTTAATTTTAATTTATATTTCGTTAATTCATATTTTATCGAACAGACCCCCCCCTCAAAAAGAACAGGTTGACGAACTCGAACAGTAATGGCAGTAGTTCATATCTTGGAACTCTTGTTACGTCATTTGTCAGTCAATAAATAAACATTTTTTTGTTTCCTTCACCATCGGTTTTTACTTCGTTTTTTACAGTACGAAGTGTAACTAATTCTACAAATAGAAGCGGCAAATGAATTAAAGATAAGAATCTTTTGTGGCTGATATTCTGACTTGTTTTTGTGATACTTATCTCTTAAAAAGTTTTCGTGCTTTCGGTCTCTGCTAAACAGTTTTACTTTCGCAATGATTCATTATGATTTAAGCAGGTCAATCTAAAATCAGTTTATGTTCTAAATATACTTTTGTAGACCGTGTTTTGTAATTTTCCAAATTCAAATACATTACTGAGAATTTTATGTTAAAAGTGAAATTGTGTCAACTTTTTTTGAAATATTTTCTTAATTTTTAGCTCGTTTATTTAAAGACTGAACATGTTTTAAAAATTTTACTTAGCTTTTTCGGTTTGAAGAAAGAGAATGCAAAATGTTGAACACTAAAAAAAAAACTTGTGGAAGTTTCTCAGTGGAAGACACTCCATTGATTTTTATTTTGTTCAAACGGCAGAAAAGTAATTATTAAAAATAATAATTGATCCCCGAAATATGAATTCTGTTAGTAATGAATGATAATTACTTTCCAATAAAATTTATAATTCTAGGACACTTAAAACTTGAAAATCCGTTTTGTTATTATTTGAAATATTTTTACTCTAAATAAAGGATACAAATATCAAATACCTGACTATTTCAGCTATAATAAAGAAACAGCAATGCATGTAGTCTGACCGTAAAATGTACCCTTATCAACGGGACTTAAGGCAGAATGAGTTAAGCAAAAAAAAAATTGATATTTATTAAAACTCTAGGCAACATTGTGACGGGTCTTGCTCGCATCCTTTCACTTATACTTTAGGAAATACATCTTTAACTGTTGTTTGATTTTAAAACCGCCTTCTGTAGAGAGAGCATGATTTTATGCTAATGAGAATGCTATTTAAACCCTAGCAAAGGGACTGTTACATTTGGGAAATAGTCCCTTTTTGGGAAACCCTTTGGTAAAAGGGAGAAGTTTAGTTTGGGAATATAGTTGACCCAGGATAGATCTGACGAGTTCTTCTTCAGTCGGATCCCCACTCAAAAAAGTGTTTAATTATTTGTCGTGCGAATTTAAGATAGGGTTTAAATAATTTGATTGCTCCCCCGGTTTCTAATCTTGATTCACAGTAAATTGATTGAACCAAATAAAATTGATTATTTTTAGAACAATGTCTGTTACAATGTCTGTTACAATGAACAATGTTCGGTGTCCCAAACTAAACCGCGACCTTAGGGTCAGGAAAACATATTTTTAAAAAGTTTCTGCTTCAGAGAAGAATATAGTCCAGCGATATACTCAACCTGCGGCCCGCCGAGCCTTTATAAGTGGCCCGGTCATGGCCCATTGCTCTGAGAAATTCACTTATTTAAGAACATTTTATAAAAATTTGGTGGGAAGTTCTTAGTCAAGAAGTCAAATATATATGAATTTTGCTTTTTGTTGTCGGTGTAGTGAGGGTACGAATTGATATTGTTTTTCTATTTGGAACAGTTGCGATTAGTGATAACAAACAACAGTGGAATGAACAGTGGGTGGAATTAATTTTTAACTGTCTTTCTTATCTTTCAAGCGAAAAATATTCGAATAAAATATATCGTTTCAGGACGATTGAGAAGATGACTATTTAGTAGTGAAAAAAAAACATGGATCAGTAATTGTTTGATTTGTCACTAAAGTGCTGTATTGAAAAATACCAGTAAACAGGAATCATTCAATGACAATTTTCTTCGAATACCTCTTTCAAGAGGTGATAAATAGGCTTTTTCTTGGATGATCCTTGAAATAGCAACAAAGTGTTTTGTCACTGGTAATATCACAGCGGTAACAAAGACATCCCATGAAGCTTGTTATATTATTAGGATTCATATGAAACCGTTTACTGATGCAGAAATTGTGAAGGAGTATTTCTTAAATGATTCTAATTTAGTGTTAGTAACAAAAATAAAAAATAAAAAAATAATAATAATTAAAAAAAAGTAAAATACAGGAGCTATAATGTTATAATCATTTTTCCACACTTTAAATTTGCAATGTTATCTAGATCTTAAAGCATTGCTTCCCCCTCCCTATTTATCCTCATTTTGCTGCCCGCGTGAAATAACTAACATACGCAAGCGGCCCGCTTGAAATGGCTGACATATGTATGCGGCCCGACAGAAAAAAAGGATGAGTACCCCTGATATAGTCAATATAAAAATGCTGAATTGACAAAGGTTTTTTTTTTCTGTTTTCATAATTCATACTCATTGCTTAGAAAAGAGTATATATGTACGCATATTATAATACATGTTAGGATTTATTTAATTTGCTTCAGATAATTGATTTCTCTTGGCTTGTCGTTTGTAATGAGGAGTATCCCTGAGCATCTACTAGGAATCAGTCAAAATTTCTGTGAACCAACTTCCCTGGAGCTATTTTTTGGCAAAGTCCTGAACAAAATGTTTGCTATTCTTCTCACTGTCTCGTCTGCAATTATCAGGGAATAAATTCAAGAAAGAATCCAGAAAGTGGATCTCAAAGGACATATTGAAATCGAAATTTTGAAATAAAGTCAACATATCTTCAGTCAGATAAATCTTTGCAGTTAAAGCAGTGTTTCTCAAACTGTGGACCATGATAACCCTATGCGAAGGGGGCGCGAGCATATTGAAAAGTCGAAAACAAAAGATTATTTAAACAAATTATTAGCTTACTGAAAGTAATCAAATACATTCTGACATAAAAAAAATGAAATACTTATTTACACTATAATACACTTATAAATGTATCAGTACTGCACAATCTATTTTATAATTAATTTAACAATACTAAAAAAGGACAAGTTTAATAACTACCAGTGATCCCATGGATTTGTCATATATAAAATTATATGCCAACATTATACTTATCGGGATAATTTTAGGTTTTTATATAATTAATCCCTTAAATGTAAATTTAAAAAATTACGTGATTCGTTCCCAATGCCACGTACGTAAGCATATGCGGTGCATTAAGGGGGTAGAAAAGGAATAAATAATCAAATCCTTCGTAAACACTGTCAAGGTCATTTTATAGCTTTCCAAAGCCTTTGGAATAATTTTTACAAATGCTTGATTTGATGTGTTTTTTAATTTGATGGTGTTTTTTCTCTTTAAGGTATCCGACTACGTTTGGAACCGTGATTTTAAAAAGGCGCATAAATGGATAATTATCATGATATTTAGTGTCACTTAGATTAGAATACATGTATAAAATTGTTTTAAGGACATTTTGACAAAAAAAATTATTTAAATGCAATATATTTCGGCTAAAAATTAGAATAACCTTTTTTCAAAATGTTCTCCTTTTGTGAAAAATGTTTCTATTATAATAATAGTTTGCCTGTATATAGCTCAGACCTCTGTACAGAGTCTCAACTATGAGTTTTGAAAGATTCACATTATTTTCAGAGTTACAACCATTTGAAATAATTATCAGTGTTTTTTTTCTTAAAATTTCTCCCCTCTGTTGTAATAAAATGTGGATAAATCCACTTCTAAGTTATACATTTCAAATATTCTTGCGCAGCCTCTGTACAGAGGTCGGAGCTATATACAGGCAAAATATTATTTTAATCGAAGCATTTTTCACAAAAGGAGAATATTTTGAAAATGGGTCATTCTATGTTCATTTTTTGTCAAAATATTGTACTTAAATAATTTTTTCTTGTAATAATATTTTTAAAGCAATTTTATATACGTTTTCTTATCTAAGTGACACTAAATATCATAAATATTATCCATTTACACGCTTTTGCAAAATCACGGTTCCGAACGTAGTCGGATACCAAATGCATTCAGATTCGGTATTTTCACTAAGTACAAATTTCCCTTTTTGCCAAGTGTTATAATCTCTTGAAAGCTTCGTGGGGTTAATTTTTTTTTTGTTTAAA
>BMAV01001048.1:0-78336 GCA_019973955.1 Trichonephila inaurata madagascariensis
GTTGAACAAATTCCGAACATATTTAGGAGCGATGCCAATTAAAGTTATTACAGATCACGCTGCCTTAACACGTCTAACGCATGGAAAATATTTGTCGAGTAGGATGATCAGATGGGCACTCAAATTAGCGGAATTTATTATAGAATGGGAACATAGACCGGGAACTCAAAATGCGGTGGCGGATATACTATCAAGGAACCCTGTGGAAAGTATAATAGGAGAAAAAGTTAATTGTGCAATAATCAGAGATTTAGTACTTACTTCGCGGGAACAGTTAATAACGGAACAAAAGCATGACCCAGAATTAGGTCATATCTATAAATATTTGGAAAACCCGGAAGATAACTCTGTTAATGCGACGATATGTGAGAATTGGTCCCACGACTTCCGTCTAATTGAAGGCTTGTTATTTTATGCGAAACACGTAACGTCGTTAGGTGAAATGAGTGTATACATTCCAAAGTCCTTAAGAAACAGTATCTAACGCGAATATCACGACAAGCCAATTGCGGGACATCTGGGTAGATTTAAAACTTATCATAAAATTCGGGACGTTTGTTATTTCCCGTATATGAGAAAATTTATTGATCAATATGTCTCTAATTGCCATATGTGCCAAGTTAATAATTATAAAAACGCGTTACCAGCTGTTCGATTAAATCCGATTGTATCAAATTATCCAAATGAGATAGTTACGTTAGATTTGTTAGGCCCGTATCCTATATCGAGAATAAGACGTAATCGATGTATTTTAGTAATAATCGATCATTTCAGCAAATGGGCTGAAATTATACCTCTTAAAAAGGCCTCGGCTCGTATAATAGCGGATATTTTTTTTGATAATTTTATATCGCGTTTTGGAGCTCCAATAAAATTAATAAGTGATAACGGTCCCCAATTTATATCCGAAATTTTTGAAAATTTAAGTGAAAGATTAGGCATAAGGCATGTGAAGACTGTTGCATATAGGCCACAAGCAAATATTACTGAACGAGTTAATCGATATATAGTGCAAATTATTGCAAATTATGTTAATGATCAACACGATACTTGGGACCAATTCTTACGTGAGTTTGCTTACGCTATTCGTACTGCAGTGAATGAAACAACGGGAAAAACCCCTGCGGAATTATTTTTGGGTCGAAAATTGATTACCCCATTTCAAAAATTAGTAATGATTTCAGATGGATCGGAATTTACAGTTAGAGATATCGAGAAAGTCTTTAATGAAGCTAGACTAAGCAGGAAACTATACTTAGGATAAGTGATCTAGTTGTGCGATCTGACTTAAATATTCAGTCTAATTTGTGGCTTATTCTCACTTAAAGAAAGTTGTTCATTAGATATAATTAATTTAAGTTATTCTTAATAAAAGTTGTATTAAGAATTATAAAATGTCTCATCCTTTAGATAATCCCACACCTCTAGCTTACGCGGATCCAACACGTCATAGCTATCGCAGGATGGCTATGTCACAAGACTCAAGGTAAACTAACAATACACTAGACCTAGACTTAACTATATTTCACAAATATGCACAAATCTGAAACCAACACGATAACCTGCTCAACACTGTACCTCAACTCTACAAGTAATACTGTGACATCTCTCGCGTTCTTCTTCTAACATAACTCCTACGTTCTTTGACGGCCACGATTAATGGCAAAACTTTTCCAACCCAATTCCAAGAGGAAAAACGAAGCAACAATGCAAATAAGATAACCTTTAAAAGGATAGAAAGTTTAGTGAGAAGAAATGGCAATCTTAGAGAAAGCTTAGTGTGGAACAGTTGGAAGTGTGTTTAGACGGCCTACTCAGGAACCACGGAGACGCCCACCCTCGCTAATATATACAAGGAGCAACTATTGCACACGAGCACATCAGTCTACCTGCAAGTATCAGTATCGTTGAGCCTTCAACCAAGGTAGGAGGATTATATTCTGAACGCTAGTATTTTATTGAATTGAGATTAGGTGGAGATAATTAGTTATATTGATAAGTGATCTAATTGCGCGATCTGACTTAATTAAAACGGCATACTTTGGTTTATTCTCACTTAATATAAGTTTGTTCGTTATATAAGTAATTTAAGTTAAATTCTTAATAAAAGTCATATTAAGAATTATAGAATGTCTCATCCTTCCGATAATCCCACACCTCTAACTTACGCGGAACCCCCAAGACATAGCTATCGATAGATGGCTATGTCACAATGGCGCCCGAACAATATTTATAATTCTGGGTTAGGTAATGCAGGAGGGTTTCGTATTTTACCAGAAATGTGTTTTTCCGGGTCTGAGAATGTTACTGAATTTCTTGAGGCTATAGATAATCAAATACAGTTACTTGAAATACCAAGTAATCTGTCATGTGCTTATTTGAAAAGTCATCTCAGGGGAAGGGCTCAAGATTGGTACTCAATATTTGGATCGGTGCTAGTGCAAGATACAGCCACGGATTTCGCGCAGCTCAAGGCTGAATTAGCGAAAGCTTTTCCCGCAATCAAAAATAAGAAAGAATTGGAGGCTAGGTTTTTCGCGTCACAGCAGGGAAGAAATCAGGAACCAACAGACTTTGTTTACGATTTGCTAAAAATACATAAGAGATAAGAGCTAAGGATGTCGCAGGCGGAATTGGTTGATCACATTTTGTTAGACTCGAACCACAAGTCAAGGACTATGTGGAAGTTCGCAATCCGCAGAACACGGTACAACTTTTGGAAATATTGGCTAAATTTGAAGAGAGGTATTCTTACAAATTAAAAAGGGGTTCGCAGAACAGTGATAATGTGGAAAGACGGGGTCAAAACGCGCATAGGATGCCTAATTTGATGCTAATCGCAGAAACTGGAGAAATTCCGAGGTTGAGCTTAGACCAAATAATGGCAGAAATGATTTTAGAGGTACTTATGATAATAGCCGTCAAAGTAATAGGTGGTCCGAGAGGAGGAATAGATTTCAGAATGATGATCAGAGATTCAACGAAAGGGGATACCAATTTCGAAATGATCGAAATGATAATTTTAATAGAGGGGACCGTAGAAATAGGGGTTCGAATGAAAATTTCAGTCGAGGCGATAGGATGCAAAGGGGACGATTGAATGTTGTGAAAGTTAATGAAGTTCAAAATCCAAAGGAATCGGCAGGGGATATACCAATTAAGCTTTCTCCGATATGTTTTCCACCCGTAGAGCTTAACCACGTTCCTATTTTATTAAATAACACATTTTTGAAAGCGCTATGGGACACCGGAGCAGATAAATCATTTATATCGGAAGAAATATATAAAAAATTTTTTTTTTTTATAAACAAGTTAAAAAATCGCGAGCTCAGCTGATCACAGCACAGGGAGCGAAATGCCAAAATATAGGAATTGTAGACTTGATTATTCAGATCAGAGAATTTGTTAGACCTTGGTCGTTTCATGTTTCGACGGATTTGGAATACCCGTGTATTATAGGTGTTGATTTTATAAGGGGATCAAGGATTGTTTTAGATTTTGATCAGAAAACGTTGGCAATTCCAGATTCGCGCTGGTTGAAGGTAATGAGGTAGATGAAGGGAATTTGCGCATTGATGTGTCAGAAAAGAAGTTAAATATTGTGGCTAATGTTTTATCGCAAAATCCTGTGGAAAGTATAATAGGAGAAAAAGTTAATTGTAAAATAATCAGAGATTTAGTACTTACTTCGCGGGAACAGTTAATAACGGAACAAAAGCATGACCCAGAATTAGGTTATATCTATAGATATTAGAAAACCCGGAAGATAACTCTGTTAATGCGACGATACGTGAGAATTGGTCCGACGACTTCCGTCTAATTGATGGCTTGTTGTTTTATGCGAAACACGCAACGTCGTCAGGTGAAATGCGTGCATACATTCCAAAGTCTTTAAGAAACAGCATCCTACGCGAATTTCATGACAAAACAATTGCGGGACATCTGGGTAGATTTAAAACTTATCATAAAATTCGGGACGTTTGTTATTTCTCGTATATGAGAAAATTTATTGATCAATATGTCTCTACTTGCCATATGTGTCAAGTTAATAATTATAAAAACGCGTTACCAGCTGGTCGATTAAATCCGATTGTATCAAATTATCCAAATGAGATAGTTACGTTAGATTTGTTAGGCCCGTATCCTATATCGAGAATAAGACGTAATCGATACATTTTAGTAATTACCGATCATTTCAGCAAATGATACCTCTCAAAAAGGCCTCGGCTCGTATAATAGCGGATATTTTTTTTGATAATTTTATATCGCGTTTTGGAGCTCCAATAAAATTAATAAGTGATAACGGTCCCCAATTTATATCCGAAATTTTTGAACATTTAAGTGAAAGATTAGGCATAAGGCATGTGAAGACTGTTGCATATAGGCCACAAGGAAATAGAACTGAACGAGTTAATCGAGATATAGTGCAAATGATTGCAAATTATGTTAATGATCAACACGATACTTGGGACCAATTCTTACGTGAGTTTGCTTACGCTATTCGTACTGCAGTGAATGAAACAACGGGAAAAACCCCTGCGGAATTATTTTTGGGTCGAAAATTGATTACCCCATTTCAAAAATTAGTAATGATTTCAGACGGATCGGAATTTACAGTTAGAGATATCGAGAAAGTCTTTAATGAAGCTAGACTAAGTACGAAAACTAAGCAGGAAAAGTGGGAAAGATATTATATTAGACGAAGACGGGATATACAAATTAAGGTAAATGATTGGGTTTTATTAGAGAAACACCCTTTAAGTTCAGCAGCTAATAAAATCTGTTCCAAATTTAAAAAAAAATTTGAAGGTCCCTATAGAGTATTAGAAGTAAATAATAATAATAATATTGTAATATGGAAGTCAAAAAAAAAAGATTAACTGTTAATGTTGATCAAATAAAAGTATATCGTCATAGGAAATGTGACGAGGTCGAGTTAGGAACAGGTCGCCCAGATAGTATTAGTTCACGTCAGGAAACGAGTAGTTCGGAAAATGTACATCAAAGATCAAATGAGTCACAATATGGGAAAAAAAGATCTGCGGTGAAACGTGAGTTAGAGGAAAAAGGGATAAATCTCCAGTCAAAACAATCTAAGAAAAACACGGATAGGGCCGATAAGCGCAGATCGCTTCCTAGCTCATTTACAAATGAAACAAGAAATAAAAGATAACGGCTAGATAAAGGAATTAAAAGGTCGTATGGATCGGGGGCAAGTGGACCACAGAGAAAGTGGCAGAGAAATGGACCCAACAATAACAAAATACCATTGTCATCCAGTACTATTTATATAAGTAGGAAGAAGAACAAGACGGAGACAACTGGAGTTCAAGATGGACCGAGATACAACCTGCGTCCACGCCAAAGAAACGATCAGGAGTCCCGACCGGCCAAGGAAGCAACAAGGCAAGCAAGGAAAAGCCGACAAGGAGACTACAAGCCCTACAGCAGGCAACATAAAGAATTCCAGTGCAGCCAAGGAATGAGAAGAGGAAAGAACAGAGGTAGCACCTCGTCATTGGACGTCATGTTTGGGAACTAAATATAAAAATCAGGTTGTATTGTTTCATTTTTTTATGATCTTTCCAACAAGTGGTCGGAAGAATTATTGCAAAGAAGGAAGTCTCGGGCGGTGTTTAAAAGTTATAATCCAAGCAAAAGTTGACACTACAATGAGTGTATATTTTTTTTGAACTTTTGACTTGTAAAAATTTTTCTCTCTAGTGTTGGAGAAAACAACTGTGATTATGCATTTGTTTACTTCAATGTATGACTTCGTGAGATGCGACAATTCCTTTAGTTATTTGGTTTAATGATTTATTGAAAAATGTTTGTAATTGTATAATATGTATGTATATATATGTTGTTGTATTGTTCCGTATTAAGATGCGTCTGGTTCAGGGAAACGCGGCGTAGTCAGGGCACTAACAATAATATTAACAGCGCTGCGCGGCTCATTGGGAGTTTTATGGAACCAGATGCGGGGATGGAAATGAAAGTTTATTGTAATTTACAAATGATATATAATGCATAAAAATTGTAAAACTTATTGGTATTATGTAAATATTGATTTGACAAAGTAACTTAAAGAGTCTTTATTTCAGGGTGACAGACCCTGAAAGTATTGTTCCATAGCTGATATGTAGCCTCAACTCGGAGCAGTGGAGCCGGTCTCCCAGCTCACAAATAAATATTTGTCCTGACGCAGAGTTTGGGTCTGCGCACCCAGGAAAAATGCACGTAGAATATTTAAGTGTTTTAATATTTAAGTAGCGTTAAATATAGAGTTAAGTACATATGTAAAAAGTGAGAATATACCATTATTAAACAACAAAATTGTTAATGTTGGCCTAGTTAATGGAGTAAAATTTATTGTGTATCTGTCACGAGTTTAAATTTAAAATTAAGTTGAATATTAAATTTAATTCTAAGATGAATAATGAAAATTACAGTTAAGTTAAATATTGGAAATTATAGAAGTTAAAATGAGGATTCAAGGTTAAAATTTAAATAAAACTTAGAAAGCGAGGAGATTCAAAAATAAAAATTTAGGCACGTAATTTATTAAGGGCGTTGAGAACCCTTAAATAAATCACGTTTTTCTTCTTGGAGGGGGTTGTGACATCTCTCGCGTTCTTCTTCTAACATAACTCCTACGTTCTTTGACGGCCACGATTAATGGCAAAACTTTTCCAACCCAATTCCAAGAGGAAAAACGAAGCAACAATGCAAATAAGATAACCTTTAAAAGGATAGAAAGTTTAGTGAGAATGGATGGCAATCTTAGAGAAAGCTTAGTGTGGAACAGTTGGAAGTGTGTTTAGACGGCCTACTCAGGAATCACGGAGACGCCCACCCTCGCTAATATTTACAAGGAGCAACTATTGCACACGAGCACATCAGTCTACCTGAAAGTATCAGAATCGTTGAGCCTTCAACCAAGGTAGGAGGATTATATTCTGAACGCTAGTAAATTATTGAATTGAGATTAGGAGGATCTAATTAGTTATATTGATAAATGATCTAATTGCGCGATCTGACTTAATTAAATCGGCATACTTTGGTTTATTCTCACTTAATATAAGTTTGTTCGTTATATAAGTAATTTAAGTTAAATTCTTAATAAAAGTCATATTAAGAATTATAGAATGTCTCATCCTTCCGATAATCCCACACCTCTAACTTACGCGGAACCCCCAAGACATAGCTATCGACAGATGGCTATGTCACAAAATCATTTCATGAAAACGCATCGATTTTGACTCATTTTGGAAAAAATTGTAAAAAATAGAAAATTCCATTATTTTTTAAAAATAACTATACTGTTTGCAAGATTCCACCAGAAAAAAGTACTTTAATTAATATCTTCCCTATTGAAATTCGAAGGTAAAAAACGTATGCGACTATAAAACTAGGTGTATCTCCTCACGAACCACACGACGCAAAACTCGCCGACGGTACCAAAAGATAGGAATGATTCAAGGAATCCGTTTTGACCATTTATATTCTAAAAGTGGAATTGGTTAAAAAGATATTAATTAAAAACCTTAAAACACATAATTATTGCCATTTTTTCCCGCCAGGTGACGAATTTCCAATTTTCTGACCTTTTTTTTATATACCAGACGCTTTAAAACATGATCTAATTTTTTTATGAGACTCAGGCAAAAAAATGTTTACAGAATCGGAAAGATCATTTACTTCGCCACGATACGGTATAATTTATTTTACAAATAATTATATTTTCTATTTTTAACGACTTTTTCTAAAATCAGTCAAAATCGATACGTTTTTATGAAAAAGATTTCTAAATCATTCCGATTGCATTTTCTGACAAGTTAATGAAATGATATTCTACACTAATAAAATTCATACTTCTCTGTTTCAGAATCAGTCATTTAAAAAAATAAAATGTCAAAAAAGGTTTTTTTTACTATTTTTCAAAAAGTGCTCAAATTTTTACTAACAATTTCTTTAATTATAAAAATAATCTCATGAAACATTTGTTTCCGTGTATAGAACAATATTATTTGTAATCTGTACAAAGATTGAAAAAATTGCTTAATAATTACGGTTAAAAAAAAATGTGTTTTCCGTATTTTCCCCTTTTTTCGACAAATATTTAAGCATTATTTTTGTTACATTTTTCGTTTAAAAATTACCAATGTTTGTAACCGTTAGATGAAGTCTGGAGACATTAACTTAAAAATGAAGCCCGAAAAATTTTTTTTTACTTTAACAAGTAACGCAATGCAAAATTAAATATCTCTTCCTTTTATTTCAACGTTCTTTTATTTATTTTTTCCGAATATTTCGTGGATTTGTCGCTTAGAGCGCCGATTTAGTAACTTTTGTACCCGGGTTCGAAACAAAATCATTGTTTAGTTTTCATGATTTTTTTTTTAAAAAATACTCAAAATTTTAACTTTGCCAGCAATTTTTTAATTGGAAAGATAATTTATTTCGTCACGATACAGTATTTTTTTTTTAACAAAACAACGATACTGTACATATTTTATGATTTTTTCTAAAATGAATCAAAATCGATGCGAAAATGATTTTTAAGAATCTCATACTTTGATCTTTTACAGTTAATGATTTAAAAAATAAAATGTCGAAAATTTTTTTTCTGAATTTCATTTGTGCAATAATTCATTACTTTTTGTGCCACTATATGGTTGCACGTGTCAAGCTGCTTAAGAATCAGTGAATGGTCACTTACTTGAGAGCTCTGCTATCGAGAGGGCAAGGGGAATTTCCGAGACAATAGGTTATGCATTTAAAAATTTTCGTGCAACGTGAGGAAAGGTGGGGGGGATATAAACCTGTCTGACAAAGAAAATAAGCGAAAAATTTCGAAACAGGGAATTTTAAGTTATACACTCGGTAAAAGCCCGAGCAATGCAGGGCTAAGTGGAGGAGGGAGAGGGTGTGGAAGTCCTTTTGAAAAAGAGTATTAGAAGTGCTGATTTTGTGAAGGAAAGGGAAAATTTATAAGAGTAGAGAATGCCCGTGCAACGCCGAGTCATGCAGCTAGTCTTTTTAACTCATTGCGATATTGGGATATAAATGGTCAAAACATGTATTGTCATCCAAACTAAACGTGTATACGAAATTTCAGCTCAATCGGTTGAAGACATCAGCTTCCAAATTGAGTTGCAAGATTCCTCTAAAACATTTTACTTTGCAAGTTAAATAAAAGCTTGTAAAAATATAGCATACTTTGTACGTATACTGAGTGGAAATATTGTAAAATATCTCGTTGTACAAATCAAATGAATTTCAAAAATATTTTATACGAGAAAATAATAATTGGAGGCGCGGGTATCGATCCACGTACCTCTTGCATGCGGAGCGAGCGCTCTACTATCTGAGCTACGCTCCCGCTCGACACCTCCGTTATTGTAAACATATGCTCGCCTTAACACCTGAAAAAGATCGTTACAGTGACAAGGTCAATTAAAAGTGTTACAGGAGAAACTAGAATCGAGTAAATAGATATCATAGAATGTTTCAAAGTAAATAGAAATCGCTTGATAGATCTGCCTTTCTTACTTGTTCCTGCTAAAACAGTAAAAACATAACATACTTTGTACGTATGCTGAGTGGAAGTATTGTAAAATTTCCCGTTGTACAAATCAAACGAATTTCAAAAATATTTTACATGAAAAAATAATTGGCGCGGGGTATCAATCCCCGTACCTCTCACATGCTAAGCGAGCGCTCTACCATCTGAGCTACGCCCCCGGTCGACACTTTTGTTATTGTAAACATGCTCTCCTTAACACCTGAACAAGATCGTTACAGTAACTAGGTCAATATCGGAATATAAATCGTCAAAATATGCATTGTCATCCAAACTAGACGTGTATACAAAATTTCAGCTCAATCCGTTGAAGACATCAGCTTCAAAATTGAGTTGCAAGAGCGAGAGAGATTCCACCCGAACAAATTACTTTAATTAATATATTTTTAACTAATTGCGATATCGGAATATAAATGATCAAAACATGCATTGCCATCCAAACTAAACATGTATACAAAATTTCAGCTCAATCCGTTGAAGACATCAGCTTCAGAATTGAGTTGCAAGATTCCACTCGAACATTTTACATTGCAAGTTAAATAAAAGCTTGTAAAAGCTTAGTTGCAAATTACAATATCGTTTTTCGAAATCCGAATCCATGTATTTCAGTTTCTACTATAAGTATGCTATCACATTATGGAAATCCATAACGCAATGGGATTTTCTGTTAGTAAAGATTATGAAATAAAATCCATCCTATATACTGGGTATCCCAAAACTCAACGTCAAGCAGAATGGGGGAAAAGAGATGTTATATCAGCCCTGTGAAAATTTTTAAAAAAATATTCTTATCACTTGGTTAAGAAATGATGAGAATATTTCTGAAAATGTGGAAAATTACTCCCTCTGTTACTTCGTTAAGTACTGTGTGACTACACATTTCACAATTTTACAGTGACTTCTTCCCCAACTTGATCTTACATAGATGTGTCATTAATCACAGTCACAAATCATGCAAAAAGCTTTCTGATTTAATTAAAACTGACGTAGTTTGTTTGAGTTGGGATTTGAGAACATTATGTCATCTATCTGAATCTCGATATAAAGAAAAATATTGGATATTACCCTAGGTAAGTTCTTCAACAGATAAACAATTTAGTTAAAATTCCAAAATGAGATACAATAGCAGTTTTTTTCTTTTCAAAGCAGTTAAAATAAATTTTTTTAGTTGAAAAACATCTTCATTCTGAAAAAAAATTTGTTGAGGACCTCCATCAAACCATTACGTACTGTGACCACAACTACCAATATTTTACAGTAATTGTTTCTATAATATCACCTTCCATAGTCGTGCTAATAATCACAGTCAAAAACTGAGCAAATAAGTTTGTATAGTTAGGTATAATATACGTAGTTTAAGAAAACAATGTCACATTTTATCATTGATTACTCGAAAAAAAAATATTACTTACTACACAAGACAAGTTATTTCAAAAGATGACAATTACTGACATTTTTTAATTTTTTTTAATTGAATTAATTTCAGAAACGACAATCCTAAAACTGTAGCTTAAATTAAGTCCTAAAATTACATACAGAATAGAAACCTTTTTCTATAATACTTAAACCCCTTCCCAGATTTTCCCAAGCTGAGCTTGGGCACTGTGAAAATTTACTCCGAACACACACACAATACGTCTTTCTCTAATTATTTGACATGTGCTTTTTGAGGTTTCGAATAATTGAAAAGTACCACCTGGTGGAATTTTCTGCAAAAAAAGGACGTCCTTCTGCTAAGAACTCCCTTCAAGCTTGTCTGAAAGATACTTTATTGACTACATTCCCCAAATAGAGAAGAAAACTTATCTAACATGAAAGTGTATTATTTGTTGTTCAGACAGATACAGTAAAGGGAAGAAGGTAAGAAAAGAAACAAGATTCTACCGTACAGATTGCGATGTTGGGTTATGTGCAGCACAGTGTTTTCGATTTAATCATTTACAATAAAATTTTGATTAATAATTTCGTAAACATTTATGTAAATACAAAAGAGTAAATAAAATTTATAATTCAAGACACAAGAACTAGGTTTTCTAAACTATATATTTATAGTTAGTGTGAATTGACTCCAAAGTCTAATGATTTCTGTCGTACAGAAAACCAACTTAACAGGTAAATTACTTATATATTTAAAATATATTTTACGTTACTTTTAGGAAGTCTAGCTTGCAAATGGTGGTGTTATGTTTAAAAAGATATGTATACTTGAAAAAAAGCATAAATTAATTGACATTTTTATCCATAACCCAGAATTAAAATGAACCTAGAAGGGGTGAATGAATTAACCATTCGACGTGTTTGACTTCAAAACGAATGCAGGCGTTACATATTTTAAAAAATGAACACACTCAGCGAATCATGAGCAACTAACTAAATTTATTATTTCCACTGTTCCAGTAAATCCTTTTGTCTAGTTGATTTAAAGTTTCGTTTTTTTTTTTAAAGAAATTAATCTTCTATTACAAATATCGAAACGCTTAATTCTTTTTTTGGATTACTTTCTTTACACGAATTAAATGCTGAAAGTAATATTAAAACTAAAATTACTGTTTGTAATATATATTTTTCTTCATAATCTTATGAAATTTATTTTCTTATACGAAGTATATTCAGTCAGAAGGAAATATATTTGATGTTGCGACATAGCCATCCTGTGATGACTATGTCTTTCCGGATCCGCGTAAGCTAGAGGTGTGGGGTTATCAAAATGATGAGACATATTGGGTTCTTAATACAACTTTTATTAAGAATAACTTATATTACTTAATTCTAATTGACAACTTTCTTAAAGTGAGAGTTAACACCCAATTAAACCTTATATTCAAGTCAGATCACGCAACTAGATCATTTATCTTAATTATAATAAATTAACAGATTCGTCTAACTTCCTATACAAAATATTACCTTTTTTTGTAGAGTCTCCTTCCTTCACCAATTGAGAGAATACCTATAACTTAATTTTAACTACGAAGATTCAGACTTCTTTATAATGAACGTATCCTTCTTTATAAGACATCTAACTCGTGATCAGAATGATTCCACACTAAGTTATCTCTAAACTTGCCGCTCTTCTTATCATCAAAGCTTCTATCCTTTTAAAGTATATCTCATTTACCTATTCTATTCGTTTGTCTTCTTGGTATTGGGTTGGAAAGGTTTTGCCATTAATCGTGGTCGTCAAAGAACATAGGAGTTATGTTAGCAGAAGGACGCGAGAGACGTCACAATGTAAGAACTTCCTCCTCTCTGTTCAATTACTGCAATTATTTTAATTACTAAACATTTGAGAGAAATATGTATTTTTAATTCAATAATTTTTATGTGGGAATTATAAGAAAATTTGTAAAATACCTGAAAAATTACTTACTTTAATTTGAAAAGTTACAGTGATTACAAGATTTTTATTATGATTTCACATTTTGAATTTTGCCTTAAAAATGTACATTTTTCAAGACTGTTTAAATCCGTAACATGAAAACCATTGAAAATTAGCTAAGTAACATATCACTCAATAAGTCCCGGTCCTAACATATAGATCAAGCTACTTTCTAACTTTTTTAGGTTTAACCTAGTAGTACTAACTTTCAAACGGCACGTGTCAAAATTTCGTGATAATATCTTGCTTAGTTGAAAAGTTAAAGTGGTTTTAGTGAAGCAACTGTTTAGAAACCATGGATGAAAAAGAATTTCGTGTGTTAATTAAACATTGCTTTTTGATGAAGAAAAACACTATTGAAGCAAACCAATGACTTGATAAGTGTTATCCGGACTCTGCTCCATCAGCAACAATGATTAAAGGGTGGTGTATGCTGACTTTAAACTTAGCTACACAGACACAAACAACGCTGAACGCTCAGGGCACCTGAATTCGGCTGTCGTTCCAGAAAACATCAAACAGGTCCATAAAATAATTTTAGCCGATCACAAATTGAAGTTGCGTGCAATAGCAAAGAATTTAAAGGTATCAGAAGGCAGTGTATTCACTATTTTGCATGATCATTTGTCAATGAGAAAGCTGTGTTCAAAGTGGGTGCCATGTTTTTCATTGTCGATCAAAAACAACAACGCATCGACAATTCAGAGCATTGTTTGCAGCTGTTTAAGTAAAATAAACAGGATTTTTTACTTAGATAAGGGACAATGGATGAAACATGGATCCATTAATACACTGCTAGCTACCGTAAATGCAACACCAAGAAAGACAAGAGATAGCACAACAAAATTTATTTTGTAGATAACATGTTTTGACCAAGTATCAAATGATTAAATTTATAGACTTCTGTGAAGTGTGGTTCCTGCCAGAATCAGTAGCCAGAGTAGCCGCCATTATTGGAGATCACCGCTGCCACACGCCTCGGCATTGATTCAAAGAGACTTTGGATGTGTTCTTGGGGTACAGCAGACCAAGCAGCTTCCACACGTTGCCAAAGTTGATCTGGTGTGGCAGCTAGGGGTGTAATCTGGGTCAATCATTGATCAACCCTGGACCACATGTTTTCTATCGGTGAAAGATCCAGAGAGCGAGCCGGCCAGGGAAGCAATTCATTCTGATGATTGACGAAGAACCTTTGGACAATGCGTGCCACGTGTGGTGCGCATTAACCTGTTGAAATATGGCTGTGGCCAAGCCCTGAAAGTTAGGAGGGACAACTGGCTCCAACACCTCGGACATGTAGCGCTAACTGTTTAAAGTACCGGCAATGCGTACTAGAAGAGTGCGGGAGTCATATCCAATACCACCCCATACCATAATACCCGGTGCAGGGCCAGTGTGGTGGTGCATAACGCAGCTGTTCAGCATCCTCTCTCCACGGTGTCTTCAAACTCGAATCCGACCATCGTGATGTTGCAGACAGATGCGTGACTCGTCAGTAAAGACAACTTCATTCCATTCTGCCACCCACATCCTTCTTTCATCGTACCATTGGCGGCGGAGACGTCTGTGGTTCTGCGTCAAGGGTAGACCAAGCAATGGACGTCTTGCGGTCAGACCCCTCTGCTGTAAACGGCGTCGAATGGTACGCGCAAATACTAAATGATGCGTTACAGACTCAATGGGCTGTGCTATGGTTCGTGATGTGACTGAGCGATCCGTCACTGCCATGCGCACAATTTGCCTGTCCTCACTTGAAGTTGTGCACTGAGGGGGATACGATCGACCACGTCGGTCCGTCGTACCCTCCTGCATCCAACGGTCACATATCCGCATTACAGTTGTTTGGTTTCGTCCAACACGACTACCGATTTCCCTGAAAGATAATCCACAATCTCGGTAGGCTACTATCCTTCCTCTGTCGAACTCCGATACTTGATCGAAAGCTGATCGCTGTTTTCTAAGAGACATAACTGATCGTTTTTTGAAAAAACCACAAGAAAAACACAATTGCCGAACTTGAAATCGTCGAAATCTCCAAGCATTAAATAGCGCTTTAAGGTGGCGCCACAGGCGAGCGTGATGTGTGTCTGCGCTGAAATTCTAATTATTTGCATATCTCACCTCCACTAATGCATGTTGTAAATTTCAGGTTATTTGCATGCTTCCTTCAGGGTGTTGCATTAACGGTGGCCAGCAGTGTACACGCCTGAATCAAAAATATCGTCAGCTGACGGATAGCAGCCTGTGAAAGCTGTCCAAAGCGACCAAAAACTCAAACGTCAGCTGGCAAGGCTATGGCTTCCGTATTTTGGGATGTACATGGAATTTTATTTATTGACTACATTGAGAAAGGCAAAACAATTAATAGTGAATATTACGTAGCGTTATTGGATCAGGTGAATGAAAAAAATTAAAGAAAAAACGTCCTCAAATGCAAAAGAAGAAGAATTGTTTCACCAAGACAATGCTTCTTGCCACAAGTCCATGAAAACAATGGTTAAATTGAACGAGTTACTCTTCGAATTACTTTCTCCCCCACCGTACAGTCCAGATCTGGCCCACAGTAACTACTGGATATTTGCAGACCTTAAAAAATGTTACAGGGAAAGCGGTTAGGCTCAAATGAAGAAGTGATTGACGAAGTTGAAGCCTATTTTGAGCTCAAAGACAAATCGTTCTATGAAAAATGCATTAAAAAATAAAAAATAAAAAGTGCATGGCTAAATGCATCACTCTTGAAGGGGAATATCTTGATAAATAAAGTTCGATTTTGCCTAAAAGTTGTTGTTTATTTAGTTAGACTCGGGACTTATTGAGTGATGTGTTAATGTAAATTATATTATTTAAACAATGACTAAATTTATTCTTCATATATGAAATTGAAAAAAAAATTAAAAATTACTTTTCACGTCTAATTTATGATTTCCAATTTATAAGAATTATCTTCAGTAATGTCTGCCTTGTCCCTCTTAGTTGTAACATTAAACAAATAAGCCAATATTTTTCAACTAAAGAACATCATTAGGATTTTTTCATGAAAGCATAATTTATGCTAATTATTTTTTATTTTCTTTCTTAGGAAACACGTTATAATTAAAATGATAATATTTTATGTAAATCATCTCTCCTAACAGCGAATATTCAGGGACACCCGGACTGGAGCCCTCGACTCAGAAAACATCGGCTGAGAGTTCATGACCGTGACCACCAGGCTACAGCGGACAGCTACTTCATCTTGTTAGGAATTTTAAAAAAGTTCGAAATCTGCTTGTATGAGGGAAATTAAACTTTTTGAATCCAATTTGTGTATACTGTTTATCTGAACTTTATCAAATTATTTTAAAATTTATTAGGACAACTTGAATATTATTAAATGTTTTTCCCTCATATTCCTTTAAAAAAAATCACATTTAATATTCGAGTTTCATATTCATACAATACGGTATACTTTCTGTTCTATTCTATTTTTTCTAATTTACTCCATAGGATTAGCGTCTTATTAACGTCGCACAATACTGGAGCATGAAATCTCTTAAGAAGGGACATAGTAAATTTTAATTATGGTCAAGTGACGAGAAGGATACCTGAGCTCGAGCCCACATCTCCTAACTTCCGTATTACAGTAACGAGTCCATTCTGTAGAAGAAAATATTTGGTCCTGATGTAAGTTATCTGATTAAAAGGGACTCAATCTTATTCAAGTTTTAAAGAGCAAAGAAATGGATCTGAATTTGATCACTCAATCCATTTCCAATACTATAAAAGATTACCTTTTTTTAATTTGATGATTAAAAGTGTTATCTCAAAACTAATTTTGAAAACAAATTTACTCTTTCCGAAAGAATTCCTTACATTCTAAGGAAACTAATTATTTCACATTGTATTCTTATGACAGTAAATGACTAATTGGTTTTGTGGATTATTTTTCTCACTTACATGATACAGTATTTATTTGATTCTAAGATGCATCCAAATTTATCATCATGTTTTTATGAATAAAATGTTGTCATGGATTCTTTGCCAAACCCCTAATTCTCCAGAGAAATCCAAAGCGCTCGTCCGTCGTCTGGCCGTGCACTCATCTTCATGCAATCCTCTGCATACACATCAATCGATATTCTAAACTAAGAACTCTACCTCCTCCCCCTTCCCCTATAAACGAAAAGAAAAATTTTCTCAATGCACTGCTTTTGTGATGATTTACTTTTTCTCTTCCTCCGCGTTTCGTTTGTTGAGAAAGAATATCATCTCCTCTCTCCACTTACTCACGATCGGAGCTAAAAATAGCCTAGGCGATTACTGTTCGTTTAACGGATTTCTCTTTTTCTCTTAACCCTTTTCCTCTCCAGCAAATTGTGTTTTTGATATTTTGTTACATTGTATCAAAATGTAGTTACAATGTAACTTTTTTTGGAAAAATTTTATTATTTTTTTATTGTTTCTTAATATATTTAGTTTTTGTTACTTTGTTTCTTTTAGTCTTTGTTACTTCGGGTCTTTACTTTTCAAGTGTCCGTGTTTTTCAAAATAGATATAGTTTGCTGTGATATTTGCAATCATTAGATTGCAAAGGAATCCAGAAATATATTTCTCATTTTTGTTTTTAAAAAACAAAATATCATGAATTTTTGCAATTTAAAATACATTATTTTTGGCAAAAAGTGGCAAAAATGAAATAAATTTTTATCATATATTATATTTCTTTTGAATTTTATTTAAAAAACATTTACCTTTGTTACTACAGATTTTACTTCTGCATAAAGTTTACTAAAGGATTTGTGTTGTTGTTGTTAATAATGCTACCTCTGATCGGCAAAGGCCAGATCAAGGCCCACGAAATTTATCATGTTAAAGGGATAAGCGACGCCTGTCGTTAGCCGTGGCTTTGAGCACCATACAGGTGACAGAACGATTTAGCTCGGTTTCACCCCAATTTAGAGGGAGAACACCCTGGGGTGATCAGGGGCCTCCCACCTCTCTTCCCCCTTCCACCAACATCACGAGAGGACTTGCAGCTCGACGGCTATTTAAAGTACCCCCATACCACGACTGATTGATTGATTGAATATTAACGTCGCACTGTTCAGCTACACGAGGGCTTTTGGCGACGGAAAACGTAATTTTGAACCATGGTCAAGTGACGTCCCCCATGCCGCGAAGGCACTATACATTTATAAACATCCATGTCTTCTCCAGGAATCGAACCCAGTCCCAACGGCACAGCAGTCAGCGTCGCTAACCACTATACCGGATGGGCGACTACAAAATGATTTATGTTATTTACGCGTTGAAATATAAGAATCTTCTATACCCCACGTCAACGCGAGTACTTCGAGACTCAAAAGATTTAACGAGAATCAATTTCTTACATAAGGGTCTTAAGTGACATGAAGACTTGAACCCACAACTCAGTAACACTGACCACAAGATCGTGATTATGAGCAAAAAACCAGGTTGTCTTCAAAATAATATTGTACATTCGGTAAGGGAAATATTTACCGATATAGCTTATAACTTTTTTTAATATTAATTATCTTTATCTTGTTCATTAAATAATTATTAATAATAATCATTATTATATTTTCACTGTGCCTTATCAGGATTATATGAGAGTATCACATAACTCGTTCTTTGATAATCTTTCTCCTTTATACTTTTCGTTCCATTTATGTTAACTTACTTATTAGATATACTTGAAGGAACACATTTCCTAATACTGATATATTTCCTATGTATATATATATATGTGGGAATCCAACCGAAATCTTCCAAAAAGATTGGATTCTTCAGATGGCGGGGTTTTTATGGCGTGGTGTCTAAGGGTTTTTAGGGTGTGTTAGTTAATTTTGAAATAAAGTAGACAACATAGTTCAAGAAAGAAACTAGTTGAAAACTAAATAATTTATTAAGGATTATAGGGGAGTATTTACATTGGGAATATTTCAAAAGAATAGGAAAGTTAGATAAGCATATTTCGGAAGAATAGGAAAGTTAGATCACATTACTTTAAGGGAGGCAATTGAGATTAAATAGAATTCATTATGGTGCTATTAAGACTTACCGCCTGGCGCGGACGAATGATAGAACTCGTTATGGTACTATTAAGATTTACCGCCTGGCGCAGACGAAAGTGCGCTGACGCGCGAAACACTTCTCTCGACGAATGTTAGTGGGCCTCTGGCGAAAAAGGTTCATGTCGGCGTTTTTAAAAAGGACGCTAGATGGCGTTGATGGGGAATACTGTTTTGATTAGAATTGCCGACCTCGGTAAATGTGATATGATCTAACTTCTTACAAATGGAATATCCTACATATATATATATATATACATATGTCGCAGGGAAACGATGAGATTAGAGCTTTCGCCAAATCCCTAAAGGAGATGTTCAATTCACGCACGATGTTAAAATAACATCTCTTTGATGTCTTTTCCCTGTTGTAAGCAAGGGAATTAATTAAATCCCCGAACTGTTTTTTGTGAAATAATGAAATAAACGAGTCAGCATTTGAAGAGGTTTGTTTACGCTTAAGACCACTCCCTTTTCCTCCTCCCCCCTCTCCTCGTCCATGACAGGAAGCGCCGGGCTTCTGACGTCACGTGCATACATTAGCGCCCAAACATTAAGGCAGAAAGGTTGCAAGTATTTTTATTATTGTTATTTTTCTTTTCTGTTTTATTAAGTACCTACAGCCAGGACCGGACCGTGACTGTTGGGGACCCTGGGCTAACAATATCTGAGGTCCCCCTAAATAATTAAAGATTTTGCCATTTTCCTAAAAAGAAGTTTTGCGTGGGAAAATTTAAAATATACGAAATTTAAGGGTTTTCTTTTTTTTAATTTCAAACAATTTAAATACATTATAAACAATAACATGATTTACAAAAAAAACTTTTTTACTCTATTGTGCTGCAAATTCTTTTATTTGCCCATCACATTTCAAGTCTTTGGTGAGATCAGTATTAATATACAAAGAAGTAATAAATAATTAAGCCTAGTATTTATAATTGTTCTATATATTTGTTTTCTATGTAGGACATTTTAGAGAACACACGCTCCACTTCACAACTAGTAATAGGGAGCGTTAGAAAAATGGTATACAAATTTGGAAAAACGTCAACAAGTTTCTTTTCAAAAATTACATTGAACATATCACTACAAGTATAGGACTCTAGCTCAGTTCGTTTTAGATAAGTTTTGAATTGAACACCTTCATTTACTAGATGTTGGTCTACGTCATCTGATTAAGTAAACAATAATAGCTCGTGCATTCTCCAGGTGGACGTTCTTCTTACTTTGATCTTGCACAAATCCATCAAAAATTTTAATTTCTTACTATATTCTTCTATTTAAATCAAGGATTAGCTTGCCTAATGCAACACACACACAATAAGCGTGTCTCTTTTAAATTTTTCTGTCCCATACACAGCTTTTTCTGTGGATTTATTTGCAAATTTTGAAATAACCCGTCTCTTGTTCACATCGCTATGTTCTGTTTCTATACTAGGACTTAATATATTTTTTGGCTACGTCTTGATACTCATTTAATGATTCATGTCCTACATTGCTTATAAACGTTTTAAAAAACATAATTAACTTATTCCCTTCACAGATGTCCAAACCAGGAGCCTGTAATTTTTTGTTAACTGAATTAAAAATCTTTGAAAAATTTCTTCCCAAAATATAATTAAAATATCAGTATCAAGTTTTGTTAATTTATTAAATAAATTTACTGCCTCTTTTCTAAAATCAATTTTCTCATTTCATTGTCACTAAATGTCTTTAAAATATTCATGATATTACCATAATTATCTTTTAAGGCTTCAACAGCGTCGTAAAGACAAGACCATTTGGTATGACTTAAACTTTTTAAGGTAAATTTCGGTTTAATTTCACGATTTAGAAGTTCCCACCAATGGGTCGAAGCAGAAAATAAAACATATATTTGTTACAATAAACCAGGTGTTTTCAAACTTTTCATATCATAGACCCTTTGCCATGTTTTTCGGTTTGGGGGTCACCCCTGCTTACCAAATATAGAACTTTTGTAAATTATCAACTTAAATGTCTTTTTGACTGCTGTTATAGAACTACTTACTTTTTAAGATATTTAACTCTAAAAGATTTAAATGTCTAACTGTAGGGAAGTATAGTGTTTAAAACTTAAGAAACACATGATAATGAAATTAAAATTTAATTGATACAAATTGAACAAATTTTTATTAAGTGAAGGATGAACCTGGTGCTCTTCAATAACTAATTTTCAACATTTGGCATCAATCTCGTCAGGTATAACCCCACAATCTCCTCGGTTTTTAGTGTTCAGTCTTTTTCTTTCTTTTATTTTAGAGCTTAGAAACCGTACTGAAACTCCTTTTCACTTGGAAAAGCAATTAAATACTCCTTAATTCGGGATAAATAGCAGACATGTCTTTTTAAAGCCAAAATTGCTGACATCCATTTTTAAACTTTACTTTAAGATCTCAATTACTGCCCATTTCGATCAGTTCCTCTTGTAATATGACTTTTTTTTATCAATATGACCATTTGTGTTTATATTGCCTACTGTGTTAATTACCATAGTCAAAGCATTCTCAAACCTAGTTTCAGAATCTGAATAAAGAGCGTTTAAGTGAGTGAGTGAATATCAACGTCACACTGTTAAGCTACACGGGGGCTTTTGGCGACAGACCTCGTAATTTTGAACCATGGTCAAGTGACGAGGACGACACCTGAGTTGGCACCCCCTCTCCTAACTACCACACCCCACCAACGGGAGGACGTTTGAGCTCTCGACAGATTTAACGTGCATTGCTGCCCTACACGGCGGGTCTTTAGTGGTACTGGGCTCGAACTCATGACATGTCTGCCATGATCCGATATCTTGACCAAAGAGCGTTTAAATGTTGTACGTAAATTAAAACGCCATTTTCGTAACAAATTTTTACAAAAAAATATAGTATATTTCTGAGATAATTAAAAGAAGTACCTAGTTTATTTTAAAAAATTTTAAAAAAATCTCTCTTTGCCTATACTTACTAAAACCTAAAACGCTGATTATTATTTATTGCCCCTTCTATTTAAAGGGGTTTTTATAAAAATAAACTGAATAATTATTTGCCCCACTTTAAATAAATATTGTTTTTCCGTTGTGTCATCCATTATTTACTGTTGCTATCTATACTTAAAAACCCCTATTACGAAAATCAAGACCACTTTGCTTTTGTCCATAATGTTCCCGGGAAATCTCCATAATCCACATAAAATGATTGTTATTTTTTCCATCCTATAGAAGTAATTAAGTTACCCCAAATTTTAAAATAAAATACATATTTATGGGAAATCCTGATGGTTTCAATCTTTGAAAAGTTGAAAATACTGAAAATACTTAATCACATAACTTCAGTACCTTCTTGCTTAAATAATTTAGAAATGTGTATTGGTACCAGGAGTGTAGCTACCGCCATATCAATGATAACCCCCGAGCTACAGAGGCCCCAACATGTGTAAGCAAAAAACAGTAAAATGCTATCAATAGTCCTGTTAACAGAGCTGCCATTTTCAAAAAAAGGCCCCCCAAAGAATTTTGATACAAGGCCCGCACAAGACTAGCTACGCCACTGATTGGTACTTACTTTTTACTTGAATAAACAGGCACCTTTTAATTTCAGGTATTATGCACAGGTCACAGCAACAAATCAGTATATTATTGTAACTTAGAGTTATTGCACAAAAATAAATGGCTGCAGAAATAGTGCCACTACGTTAGTATAAATGCTCGATGTTCATCGACGCCGCTCTATGATAGAGCCTATGTCTATTATTAATTTCCGCGTATTCGGTGGTAGAGCGGAAGGACAAAAGTAAATTACTCTTGCACTCGAAAATAAAAATAAATTTCATATAGTATTTCGGGTATTTTATTTTTGATTTGTATTTTTTACTGGTGTATTATTTTATTACTATTTTGAATGTAAGCATCTTTTTCTTTTTATTATTTTCGACGGGGAACGGGGGCCCTGGGGTGCAGCCCATTTAGCCCATACGTAGATCCGGCCTTGCCTACAGCAGAAAAACGTGTTCAGATATTATCAAACTCTGACCGAATTCGTTTCTGAAGAACAATTTAATGAAACTATCAGAATGTTTTTGAACTAACGCAGTGATAAAGCAAAACCTTTGTGGACTCGCGAAAGAATAGAAGAAGCTAGCGCAGACATTGAACAATTTAAATTAGCACCTCCATTTAAATTGAAACGGACTCATAAACAATATTATTATGGAAATAAAAAAGATATTATGGAAGTAGGAAATGAAAAATCTTTGATTTTAAAGAGAAAGTTTGACTCTGATCCAGTTGTGAAAATAGTATCAACAGAAAATTTTTACCACATACTTCGGGAAACACATCAGTTAATTGGCCATGGAGGGAGAGATAAAATGGTGGTAAAGGCCTCACCCTTGGGGATGCTTCCTCGTCATCTAATCTACCTAAATCTGTAGGAGGGAAAGATGGATGTGTGATCAAAACTAACCATGATAAATCTAATATATTATTACCAAAGATAATATTCCAGAGCAAACAATCTATGAAGGGAACCTGTGGAGTGGTATGAAGAGAGCTCAAACTTTATATGAATAAGCGTACGAAATCCGAATAGTTTAACTTTAATCAATGATATCTTAATAATCCTAACTTCCCTAATTTATTCCAGTAGTTAAAAGTCACGCGGCTTAATTCTGATTCTTACCGTATCAGCACATCTTTCAGCGACTCCGCTCCTGTTCCTTCTAATCCACGATTATTAAACTTTAACTACATATACACTAGCTAATTTGCATTTCATGGTTTCTTCTTGAGAGGGATGGCTGTGAAATAACGTGATTGCTGGCCCAAAGATTCCCCAAGAGGGTTATTAGTAGAAAGTCACGTAAAGCCCCGTCACATGCTGTACAGTTTGAAATCTAAATACTTCATTCCGACTTCAGTTGTACAGGAATTTTTAAAACTGTGCACTGTATGTCAGTCAAAAAAAGCCTTTCCAAGAAAAGGAATTGTTGTTTGCCCAATTGTATCCAGAGACTTCAGTCATCGTTGCCAAGTCAATTTAGTTGAATTACACACAGTCGATCCCAGATAGAAATTATAAATGGTTATAACACTATTAGGACCACACGAAGAAATTCAACTTTCTTCAACCGTTGACTTCAAAAAGAGCACCTGAAGTAGCATTAGAGTAATTAAAAATATTTTTGGAAGTAGGTTGTCCTCGTATACTACAAAGTGACAATGGCCATGAGTTTATGGCCGCTGTCATACAAGAATTAAAAAATCTGTGGCCAACGTGCAAAATTGTAAATGGAAGGCCTAGACATCCAGCTAGCCAAGGATCTGTTGAACGATCAAATCAAGATGTTGAACCTATGCTACGTGCATGGCTAATTGACAATAACACAAAAAATTGGGCTCTAGGTTGTTACTTTGTTCAGTTCCAAAAGAATTCCTCTTTTAACATAGAACCATTAAACGATCACCTTACAAAGCTTTGTTTGGATCAGAACCAAAAAATAAGATTCCTATCTAGTCATATTTAAAAAGGATTGCTTGAAAAACTTGTTACTGAAGAGGACTTGGATCTACTTCTTAAGGTATCCGACTACGTTCGGAACCGTGATTTTGCAAAAGCGTATAAATGGATAATTTTTATGATATTTAGTGTCACTTAGATTAGAAAATGTATGTAAAATTGTCTTAAGAATATTACTACAATAAAAAATTATTTACGTACAATATTTTGACAGAAAATGAACTTAGAGTGACCAATTTTCCAAATATTCTCCTTTTGTGAGAAATGCTTCTTTTATAATAAAATTTTGCCTGTCTATAGCTCAGATCTCTGTGCAGAGGGTCAACTAGAATTTTACAAATATATTACTTAGAAGTGGGTTTATCCATGTTTTACAACAGAGGGGAAAATTTTTTTTAAAAAAAATGTCGATGATTATTTCAATTGGTTGTAACTCTGAAAATAATGTGAATTTTTCAAAAATCATAGTTCAGACTCTCTGGAGAAGTCTTTATATAAGCAAATTATATATTATTATTTTAGAAGTATTTTTATAAAAGGAGAACATTTTGAAAAAGGGTTATTCCAAGTTAATTTTTTTGCCAAAATATTGTTTTTAAATAATTTTTTTTTGTCCAAATGTCCTTAAAACAATTTTATACATGTATTCTAATCTAAGCGACACTAAATATCATGAAAATTATCCATTTATGTGTTTTTTTAAAATCACGGTTCCGAACGTAGTCGGATACCTTAATCAACAGGATCATGTCATTACTTCAACACCAGAAGGCTTACCAGTAATTTCCTTAAAGAACAACAATGACGTTTCAAAATCTCTCTCTCTCTCTCTCTGCTAGCCCCTGAATTACTTGATTATAATGCTTCAACTTCAAAAGATCTGCCAGCACTTGAATTAATTTATTACAGCGCTTCAGCTTCTAAAGATCAGCTAGTACCTGAATTCATTAATTACACTGCTTCAATTTCTTATGATCTGTCAATGGACAAATCAACGAACAATAACACTTTAGTGTCCTATGATCTACCCGCAGCTGATTTACCTACCAAAAAGGCTTTAAATTTAGAAGATCTACAAAAAATTAAATCATTTTCTTTATCGACAACAGGACAACGCGAAACAGTTAACAATTCCACTTCAACTCCAGCTTCTACAGTTAAAACATCTGTAGTGTTACTTGCATCAGAATGGAAAGCAGCTGTCAGCGACAGTAAAGCATGTTGTGTTCTCTGCGGAATGGAATCTACTGAAGCCCATTCATGTAACATTTGTAAAAATCAAATGCCCGCAATATGTGGAAATACAGTAGGAGAAGAAGGATATGGATCAAAAATTCTATGCTATTTATGCCAAAAAGAAGAGAACGTTAAATATCAAAGAAACAATGCTGTAAAACACCTCAAAAGATCAGCTGAAAAGATGAAAGAAGTTTCTTTGAAGAAATTTAAAGACTTGTCAGTGGATTCCACAGTTCTGGCAAATGTACCTAAAGTAGATAGAGGTCCATTAAATGGAAATAACATTATGGATAATATGAAAAAAAATAATTAGTATCAAATTGGTACCTCAGTTGGAATTATAAAAGATTGGCTACCTAGAAACGCTCTTCAAATTGCTACTACAACATTTACCGCAATAGTTCCACGGATTAATCTAAGTCTGCGTGAAATTGCAAAAAAATTATCCTTATTTGAAGGTCAAGGATTTAGGAAGTGTTCATGTGAACAATCAAAAATACAATATAAAACAAAAAGATGTGCATGTAAAAAAAAGTAAGTACTTTGTAATTCAAGATGCCACAAATCAACAACATGTTTTAATAAAAATTAATGAACATTTTTAATAATATACCCTAAAAATATTTACAAAATTTTACTAAAAATATCCTTTAAGTTTTTAAAAATATCAGCTTAAGAGGACTTGGCACCCTAAAAATGACCTAAATATCCTTTTTTAACTAAAAAAAAGGTGTTACAAATAAAGCAGGATATTTCTGAAATATTATATTAATGTCATGTTTATTTATCTTGAAATGTGTGCTTGTAAAACTTTTTAATTAAGGCATTTTGTATAAATAATTTTATAAC
The DNA here is from genome assembly GCA_019973955.1 of Trichonephila inaurata madagascariensis. Lineage (NCBI taxonomy): Eukaryota > Metazoa > Arthropoda > Arachnida > Araneae > Nephilidae > Trichonephila > Trichonephila inaurata. The sequence goes on from BMAV01001048.1 coordinate 26,638, forward strand.
TGTTCTTATCCATCATATGTTTTCCATAAAAATATTGTTTCAATATTATGTGAAGAAAATTTTTTTTAAATTTCTGCTATGGCAGAATTTTTTTTTAACACTTCCCTTGAGTTTTATGCAATTAATACTCTTTAAAAAAGAATTGTTTATAAAATATATGGGTTGAAATAATATGTAAATGATATTATTCTTAAGAAAAATATGTAGCTAATATACTTTAAAGTGGTATTTTATGCTTATTTAAGATTATAATAATATTTTTTTTAGTTATAAACTTTAAAGTGATTTTTCTCGGTTTGTATTTTTCCGTATTCAAAATGCTTCTCCTTCCACAATTATTTACCAATCACTTCCATTTTTTTCCTCTGTGTTTGTATAATTCGTGTAAAAAAATTAGGGATCCATTTTGCTGCAAACTTAATACTTTTTTTAAAAAAAAATTGAAATGTAGGAGATTTTGGCTTCTTTCTTGAATTTTTTACCATACGTATTAATATTTTATTTCTTTCTCCAAAATTAAGTTTTTGTAAAATTGATCCCTAAATTTTTTAAAGCATTCTTAGAAATATTATAAAAATATTTAAGATCGGAAAATCAATAAATACACAAAAGGTGTATTATTTTAAAATTTTCCATACATTTTTTAAAAAATTTTAAAATTGTGTGAACACTATGTACAAATTTCATCTCGCATCATTTTTTCAATAGAAACATTATATGAAATGCTAAAATGTAATTTTTAAATATACATAATTTTTTTAAAAAAATGTTTAAAAGCTGCCAAGTAAACTAAAGTACCTATTTCTTTTGTTAATTAGTTTAGAATAAATATTTTTGTTTCGATGTCTGTTGTTGTATTACTTGCTCAACATTTAATAATGCATAATTCCCTATATTAATGCTTTTAATGTCTTAATTATTAATTCGTATAATTAAAATATTCGTTAACTCTCGGTTCTTGATTTAAAAAGGAGAGAACTTCTAAATAATAATTTCTAAAATTGAAGTAGGATTATCTTTTAAGCTCTCATAACTCAGTCTCAAAGTAGATTTCGGCAAAACCCAATTTTAGTGTATATCTACTCAAAAAATAAACGTGTTTGCAAAATTTGAAGTCCAAATCGAGAAGTTTAAAAACGGAATCTTTTTTATCAATTCACCCCAGTAAACATCAAAGAGTCAATTTCCGAAAGACCCGTTCCTAGAGGATTTCAATTCAACAAAAGAAACATGCATACCAAATTTCATTACTGTAGGTCTAGTAGTTAACACCAGCAACTCCCCACTCGCTTCAAAGGAGCCGATTTTCGTAACATCCGTTCTCAGCAGATCTATATTCAACAAAAGAAACATTCCAACCAAACTTCAAGTCTGTAGTCTAACTGATCAAAAACAGGAATTTTCATCTATAGCACCCCTTATCCCCACGCAACCCTCTTTGGATGTCGGATTCGGCAAAATCTATTCTTAGCGGATGTCTATTCTATGAAAAGGATATGCCTGCCTATTTTCAAATCTGTACGTTTAATAGTTCCAAAATGGGAATATATTTATCTCCAACTCTTATAATCCTCGCAAACCCCCTTAGAATTCTATTTTTGCAAAACTTTTTTGTAGCGAATCTTTATTTCATGAAAAGAACCTGTGTGCTAAATTTCAAGACTGTACGTTTAATAGTTTAAAAATGGAAATAGTTATCTATAACGCCCTTTAATCCCCCACAACGCTACTTGGGGGGGGGGACGAATTTCACTAAAACCATTTTGTAGTAGGTATCTACTCTGTAAAAGGAATCTGCTTACCAAATTTCAAGACTGTGCGTCTAATAGTTCGAAAATGGGAATAATGGGCTGTAACGCCACTTTAACCCCTCACAACCCCCTTGGGGGTCAGTTTTCATAAAAACCTCTTTTGTAGCAGATCTCTCTCTATGAAAGAAACATGGCTGCCAAATTTTAAGTCTGTAGGTGAAATAGTTCAAGAACGGGAATATTTACCTATAACAGCACTTAATCCCCCGCAACGCCCCTTGGGGTCGATTTTTGTAAAACCCATTTCTTCATAAATCTCTACTCCATGCATGAAATCTGCTTGTTAAATTTCAAGACTGTACGTCTAATAGTTTAAAAATGGAAATAATTATTTATAACGCCCTTTATAATCCCCCTCAACGCCACTGAGCATCTTTTGGAACATAGTTTTACTAACTCAGAAACCTTCGCGGACATGTGTCCAACAACTCCCCAAAGTTTCATCATAATCGGATGAACGGTTTAAGAAGGCATAAGAGACACACAAATAAACATAATTTTTATTTGTAAACATCGCAGGGCAAAATGTGTTGAGGAGAAAGAGGGAAGGTAAAGGTCGGGTAAAAAGCGAAAACATAGTTCTAGAAATGCTGACTCGTTCATTTCATTATTTCACTAAAACAGTTCGGGGATTTAATTAATTCATTTACTTACAACAGGGAAAAGACATCAAAAAGAGACGTTATTTTAACATCGTGCGTGAATTGATCATCTCCTTTAGGGATTTGGCAAAAGCTCTAATTTCATCGTTTCCCTGCGACACCATCTGGCTCAGGTAGAATTAAACAAAATCACAGCAAACACCTGCAGTTCAACCGTACTGTTCTTTCTGAGTCGTTCTCTCGTTAAAAAAGAAATGACACAATTCTCTATTAGGTTAGAAAAAAATCTGCTCAAACAAATGCATAGAAATATTTTTTATCCCTTTTAATAATGAATGCTTAAACATCCAAGACAAGCTTTTTTTTCTTTTCCTTCATGTCATTTATTTATAAATACGCTGAAAGGTCTAACGGCAAGAGCAAGCTATAGTAGAGCAGGCGTCCAAAATTTTTTGTCCCAACAGCAATATGTGGAATATCTGTTGGACACCTGGCACCTTTTATTTCTTCAGGGTGAATTAATACTGGAATATATTTGAATGTGATTTTAGCATTGCATTTCTCTCTCTCTCATCAGCTTCTGCTTCGTAGTTAGGCGAATATGACTATATTTTTGTTCGTAAGCGGGCTTCAAGGTGTTCAGCTGTACACCGGGATCTGTACTTTTATTTTATGATATTTACTGTCAAAAACTATGCCTTACGCAAGTGTGGGGAACATAAAACCCATTTTAATTCATATGATGTTCTTTCAAGAATTAAAACTTATTTTTGTCAACTATATATTTTACAAATTCTCATTTGATACAATAGACAATGTCATTCTGAAGAACAAAATTTCTGTCTCCACTTCTGTTCTTACATGAACATACTCTAAAATGTACGTAGGTATAGTTGGGTTACAATTACTTGGTAAAAGTAAAAGAATTAACAGAAAAGGTGACCACATTAGCTAGAGCAGAGGTCGCCAAAGTAGTGGTCCGAGAGAAAATTTCGCAGGTCTCCAGAAAAATGGGGAATATACTCAGTCCTCACTTTAAGTTATGTCACAATTGTTTTTATAAATATATTTAACACTTAAAAAATCCTATTAGTGTGGTCCGCGGGATTAAAGTAATAAATTTACTGGTCCGTGACGTTAAAAAGTTTGGCGACCGCTGAGCTAGAGGATATATAAGCTGTTAAAAGCCCGTTTCAAACTAGTTATGAAGTAATCGAAAGTTATTAGCGAATGTAACTAAATCAATTTAACACAGTCGCCTAACCTTTTTTTTTTATATTTGAAGAATGCAAAAGGGACTTAATCTTCAGATGTCATTTTCACAAAACCGTTTTAGCTTTAAACGGGTATAAAGCAGTAGCGCACACAGGAATTTTTCAAGGGGGGGGGGAGTCCGGGGTTGAAAGTTCACCATTCTTGTATCATGCTATTTTTGATTTTGTCGATTTTCAGGAATAAAACATAGTAAAAAACTAATTATTGAATAAATAATTAGCATTAATTAATAAAATTAATCATTAATAACAAATATTTAATTAAATTTTACGTATTATATACTTAGAATTATAACCAATCGGAAAAAAAATCAAGGGCTTTGGGGGTGGGTCCGGACCCCAAGGACCCCTTGTGTGCACCCCTTGTGTGCACCACTGGTATAAAGAGCTTAGTAATGTAGCTAAAGATTTGTGCTTTCTCCACAAATCTAACAATAAGTTTACACAATTAAGTTAAATAATTTTAAATGTGAAGTCAGCCAAATCCGCCGACCAACGAAGGCTTATTACCTGAAAAAAATTCTAATTCGGGGCATTCTGATATTTTTTTTTATTTCATTAATTAAATTTACAAATCCAGCAAAAATTTTTCCTCTATTTTTGCATTTTTTGTTAGTGAAACAACCTATTTCGATAAGCTGAAGAGTAGAATATTCAAGATTTTTCAATAGAGTCTGGAAAGGGCGATGTTTCAAAAGAACTGCGTGAATTAAATATTGTAGCTAATTTTATGACATGTCTGAAGTGTAGTATTATACTACACAAATATTTTTGGTAGATAATATAGTGGTAAGATATAAAGTTTGGAAATAATTCATCTTTTGCGCAGAGGGCAATAAATGCATTGAAATTACTTACCATTGGTAATACCCCATCAGTGGATATATTGCAGATAGCTTCTGGAAAGACACATCGATTTTGCAAGTTACAAATATTTTATCGAACCTTACGTTTTTAGGTAGTGACAAGAAAGTTTCACAATTTTTCAGTGATTTTTTTAACTAACGGGATCTTCCTTAGCCGTACTAATAATGAAAGTCACGAATCAAGTAAAACGTTTTCCGGTTTACTTAATATTAACATAGTTTTTTTTATTCAGTGTTTGAGAGAAAATACCATCTCACCAGGGTTGATCCTAGATGGTGTGCAGCGCGTGCACCGCACGAGGGCGGCCGAAACAAGGGGGTGGCCACAGGCCACCCATAATCCTGTCGATCGGCCAAAATTTTCTGTGAATTTCTCAAAATAAAATTTATAATAAGTTGATTAAATATGCTGAATTTTAAATAGTTATTGAAAAATCAAAATAAGTCCCGATAGTATAACATAGTTTGAGAAAAATAAGAATGGATTTCAAATTCTAAGGAACATTCCTGAACAACATTCTTTCTCATCAGGGGTGTAGCTAGCCTTATCAGGGGGCCAGTATCAATGATACAGGCTCCCCTAGCTACAGGGTCCCTGGACGTGTGTAATCAAAACGTCGTAAAATGTTATTAATGGTCATATTAAGTGTTCATTTCTATGTTAATAAAATAGTATGTCACTGGCTTCAAAAGATATAAATTTTCCGTTGGAATTCTGAATCTCAGGACCCACACAATAAAAAAGTTTAAAAGCTGGTAAAATTACTCAAAATAATTTGAAAACAAGGAGTGGTATATGGTCAGAAAGCAGGAAAAACTTCTCATTCAAAGCGTTTCGACAAAAAGATCGTTTCGAGTGAAATACAGATAACACTTGGGATGAGAAAAATCCATTCAGAATGTTATTTGCTTGTAAATGAAAATACCCCCTTCGTCTGTTGATTGATTGACTGTAACAAACGTCGCACTAAGAAGCTACACGAAGGCTTGGCGGAATTTTTTTCAGAAGTGGTCCAGGGAAAGAGAATATTAGATTTTATTTATCCCGGTTCTCTTTTATTTCTGTAGCAACCAAAAGAATGAATGTGCATTCAGTCACCAAGGGTTCTGCTTCCCGTTACGAGAAACATCTGGGCCATAAGCGCCAGAAATCTTCTGTCACCCTCCAAGTCTATTGTTAATTATTTTTTAACGAGTATTCTTGAGTTCTCAACACTGGTCCCATGGGGGAAGGAGGGGGCGTTAAGGAAAAATTTCGACACATCGGACAAAATTGATGTAAGCACGATCAAGATTTATGACATGCTTAAGGACGAAAGAAAAGAATGGGGCAGAATGACCCTCAGAAAAAAAAGACCCCTTTTCGAAGAAAACTGGGGAACTTTTGCGTCAATTTGACTTCCGAACAAATTTCTTTTAGCTTCCTGCGCTTATACAGACAAGAAAAACATTGGAACAACAAAAATGTAACTATATTATCATTTTCAAATTCTCTTTTCAATTTTTAAGATTTAATGCCCAGGTATTTTAATCATTGCGTAAGATAAAGTGAAAAAAAATATTTTGTTGCATTTGTGTTATTACTATTTTATTTATTTTTCGTTTTACATATATAAATATAAATAACTATCATCAGTTCCTTAGAATACTTTCATGTTGATTAACATATTTAAGTGTATGTTTTCGTAGCTTGAAAGTACCATAATCTTCTTAAAAAATTTTCAACTGGCATTGTTATTCAAATGAAAGAAAATTATTTGCCTCTCGTGTAAAAATAATATCTTTAGTCTCTTATGAAAAACGGTAGTAGTTCATTTAAAATACAAAACACTAATGGGCCTTTGAGTACATTCATTAATTATTTACCACACTTAAAATGATCCTAACAATAGCTCGAAATTGAAATAAAACGTAGTTATATTTATTTTGATGATTTTGTTTGTAATCATAACGCATTACGATAATATTGTTTAGTAATAAATGAACCAATCTATAATTTTTAAATATTTAATTTAAATTGCTTCAAACTGTGAAAAGAATTTTCAAAGAAATAAAGTTTGTTAAAATTAAAAAGATACACACACATTTTTTTTTTTTTTTTATTGAGGTAACATGTGAAATAAACACATATATAATTTTTCTAATATACTCTAAGACTGCTAAGAGAACCATTATTTTGTAAGATTGAATTTGAAAAGCACAAATTCTTTTTTCTTTTTGCATTTATTGCTATTTTATGACTGATTTGCAGGATACTTTCTTGATTAAGATCTTTTGCCCAGAGAATTTGAAAGAATATGTAATGATAAAAATACATAAAAATCGTATAATTTCTCTAAAATATTGTCTAGCGTTATGTATGCTTCTAATAATGTTAATCAAAATTCGTCTATAACAATCTATAGCAATATTTAAAACCTTTAAAAAAAGCAACAATAAGAATGTCAGAACTATGGCAGAAATTTCTTATAAAAAGCATTTAATGAAAGGTTTATTTTTACAGAACAATAATACATGTTGAAAATTATAGTAATATTTTTTTAATTGCTCCTAGTAGTATAAAACTATTTAAATAAAGTGATAGTAGAATGCATCACAGAAATAAAAATATGATAAACACAATTTATAAAGTAGATAAGAGTGATTTCTCAAACAAAACAGAAATGTGAAAAATTATTCAATAAGTAGTAAGGCAGTATAATCTTGAGTATTTTTTTAAGGTAATTAAGATATAAGTTTAAGTTAATAAATTTTAGATTTCTTTTGTGATATTGTGGCCTTTGTCAAAAAGTTTTGAGTTATCTTAGAAATCTCAAATTATTCTAGAAATGTTTTATTCTCTCTGTTTAGTCTCAAAATATTAAGATATTTGAAAAAACAAATAAATAAGTATAATAATAATATTAATGTTTTATTAACTTATATTTAGAAACTTTAAAAGGAAACTTTACAAACTCAGAGTATTGTGATTGTGCTTCTAATTTTTTTTTAAAAAAAAAACCTTACAATTTTTGAGAGATTATGTTTGGTGGAGATATTTTAATAATTTTGATATAAGTAATCTGGAAGCTAAAACTACGTTTTGTTCTAGAAATGAAACTATGATTTCTATAAAGAACTAAACAAAATATGTTTGTATTAAATAAGAAATATTTTATAATTCAGTCAGAAAATTTGGAAAAAGATGAAATGTAATTTTTTGAGAATTTGGAAAAAAGAATTAAAAAGCTTAAGATTATTATTTTAATTTTCTAAATATTTCATGAAAAAAATTTACAGTTTATAAAAAAAAATAGAAAACTTTAAAAAGTTTTAAAATTTAGATTCGATTAAAAAAGAATTTAGTTATTTTTAATTCAAAATTTATAACTTTATTTTCAAGCATTCATAGAAATTCCATCCACACTGCTACAGAGAAATAAATTATTTGACTCGGAATGGGAAATCGTCCCTCGAGCAGACCCAAAGCTTTGTGCAAGCATCGAAGTTGCAAAAGAAATGGTCTCGACTTTCTCTAATGTAGAGATACTTTTAAAAATATTTTTAACTATACCGATATAGAATGCATCTGGTCAGAGATCTTTCTCAGTTTTAACCCGGCACTTCCCGCACAGGGTGTCATACCCACCGTCTACCTTTTTTTAGCGCTCCTTCTAAACCTTTTTTTTGGAAAATGGATAGTTTCTCGTGTAGTTGACTTTAAGGTCATATCCTTTGAGGGGCCTTAGCTTGTAGCTGAATTCTAAATATTTATTTTTGGATACCACCTCTTCGGGTATGTCATACCCTGCACGTGAATCGCCGTTACGGTTCTGAATGCATGAGCATGTTTTAAATCTTCCTTATGCTATGGCGTATTATTGTAGTTATGAGGAAGAAATGTGATATTTAAGTAATTTAATACATACATTATTTAACAGATATAGTACAACAGTATTTTCGGATGAAGAAATTCTGCTCGTGATTATGATGAGGAAGAATCAAATGATGAAGAGTATAACAGCAAATATGATTCCTCCACTGAAATCGATCCAGATTTAGAAGAGGGAGACACAGTTGGAAATAAATGTTTTATATGTATAGACAAATAAACATTTGGGAAAAACGTGACTTTAAAGGAAACAACTGGTACACATCTTATCCACTTTCAGATGAACTTTTGAAAAGAAAAAAAAACCTATTGCTGTAACAATAAGAGAAAATAAAAAAGAAATTCCAAAATAAGATATAGACGGTATATAGCTCTTCAATGAAATAAATTCATTCAAAGATATTTTTCCTGGTAAAAAAACAGCCAACTGAGATATTAGAAATTATAGTGAAAAATGATCTTATTCCCTGTTTTCCCAATTTCGCTCCAGCATTAATAATTTTTTAAACCTTACCTGTTTCTGCAGCTTCCGGTGAAAGAAGTTTCAGTAAATTAAAAATTACTTGAGAAATAATATGACACAAAATAGGCTTTCAGATTTGGCCATAATCTCAATTGAATCCGCAATCTCGGAAAAAATTGAATTAACCGAAACTATATTAACAAATTTGCTTTTCATAAAGCCAGAAAATTTATTTTATAGTTACAGTAAAATCCGGCGTATAACGTGCCCCTACACATATTCGCCGTATAACACGCACACCCTTTTTTACGAAGAAACCTGAAATGCATGTGCGCAATGATCTTATGTTTTGTAGTCCTTTATTCGAGTATTATTCCAAGCTTTAGTAAAAAATAGTGTATTTTCAGAATCAGATCCCTTTAAGTTCATAAGGAATGTTATTTCTTTCACAGAAACAGTATTTCGATATATGCAAAAGTCTGATCTTTTTCTATGCTCATCTTTTTGTATTTTTAAAGCTCTCATTTTTATACCCGGCGTATAACACGCACCCGTAAATTTCGATTTTATTTTTTGAGTTAAAAGTGCGCGTTATACACCGGATTTTACAGTATAGTTTATTTCTTAATCTTAGAAGGACTGTTTTATATACTTTTCGTTTCACGAGATTTGTGCTTTAGAGTATTTATTTTTATTAGATTGTATTTTTTGAGTAAATTTTGTTGTTTTGCTTTTATAATTATAAAATATTTCTTTTTATCTTAAAGGTTATATTTTTGTTAGTTTACTATTTTGTTAAAATATTTTGTCGCTATTATAACTCATTACCTGGCCAAAAGATGAAGTTTTGCACTTCAAATTTTATTTGAGTTATTATTAATGTGTTTTACTTTTTATTCTTATATAAGAGTAGATGAGTTTTTAAAGTCAAAGTTAAGTATTAGTAAGAATATGAAAAGTTCTCTGGGGGGGGGGGGGGCGGCCCATTAGGTGTTTGCATGAGGGCGGCCGATACCCTAGGATCGGCCCTGCACCTCACCTAACTTTGACTCTCCCTAGAAAGAAAGTATTGCATACTATCTTAGGCAAGTTTTTTTAACAAATGACCCAATTAGTTAAGATTCCAAAATGATAGAACACTCGTTATTTTATATTCATAATAATCACACACAAAGCGAATAGTTTTTTCCCGAAAACCCCTTCCTTTTTTAACCATTTCTTTTGACACAATCCATCAAATCAAGTTTTGTGAACACACATCTCCAAATTTTGCAGGGTTTTTTTCACTAACGTGATCTTACATAGCCGTGCTATTAATCACAGCTAAGTCAGTCAAAACCCTCTACTGGGTTAGTGAAAATTAACGTCATTCTCTGCAGTCGGGGTCAATTAGTTAAACACAAATGAAATAATCCTTGTGAATAGAAAAGTAGCAAGTGCTGTATTATTTTGGAATTCTTACTAAATTTTCTTCTTTTGAATAAATTGCATAAGGTAGAGTATGTACTACTTTTTTTTATGGGGAATCATTTTCTCCAACCTAGTAAAACTCCTTTTTTTTAAAAATTAACCAGCAAAATGTTTGCTCGATTTGTGATTGCGATTAATAGCGTAGCTATGTAAGATGACTGTAAGAAAAAAAAGTGTGGTCAAAGTACCTAATGATGTGATGGAGGTTGACAATTTTCCATTTTTAAAAATATGCTGGTCATCACATAACTAAGAGATGGATTTTTTAAAAAGATTTGTCTAAAACTGATAGGATCCTCCTATCCCCCATTTTCACCCCCCGTACCGTCTTGTTGTTGATTATCCGTACACTCTGCATATATTCGTAAGTTAGAGACATTAAAGGTTAGTTTAAAAATTTATTTAAACAGCTCGATAGTCTTGATATACATTTTAATATAGCTATGACTCAAAAATGGTCTTAATTTAAGGCATTTAAACATTTTTATATTATGAAAATTCTTTGGAAGTAATAAAGAAATGATATTAGGCTACTCCCTTCTTACCAGATTTCACTCCTTAAAACTCACGTCAACCGATGGCGGCCAAACACTTAGCTATGTTCTCAGCATTTAGGAGTTTATTGTATTGGAAAACTGAAAAGCACCTGTACTGATCGTATATGTGTGGCTACCTTTTATAAAATAAAATTATGCACCATCTACTTATTTTCAGTACCCCTTCTTGAAGGACTTTGCAACATTATCTGGAGATGAAAGTAAATTTAATCCTTCTATTTGCTAACACACAAGCATGATCTACAGATGAAATTTTAGCTATGTATTTTAAAATATTATTTATACATTTTTTTTTTTTTTTTTTTTTTTTGTAAACTATAAGCTAAGAAAAAGTGTAGCAACGAAAAGCGGGGAGTAATATAATCATGAAATAATGCACTGCAGTCCTATTTACTACATATTTAAGATCTTTAAAATATGTTCCTAATTTTAACAAAAAAAGTAAGCAAGAATCAATGTTATAAAAACAATCAGGTGTCATTAAATATAATTGAACAAAATTCAGTAAAGTATTTAGTCTTTTTTATCCTTTCGTTGAATTGAAATAGCTGAATTTACTTGTGAGGTTGTTAAGAAAGAGAATAAAGGAGAAACTATCAGTATAAATGTGAACTTAAATATTATTGTGAACTGCCCAACAGACAGAGACCGATGGCAAAGAGCTCGGTCAATGGCAAAGAGCAATCCTTAAGGACAGTTAAAATCCTGAATCTTAAAAAGATACATTTTAAAGGGAGAGCCCCGATAAAAAATACACAAGGCGAAACCACACGTAACTGCTAAATCGATAATGAAAAAAAAACCTGTCCTCCGTGTTTTTTACCCGTTTTATATAATGCTATTGCGCAGTGAAAAAGCGCTATGACGAAAGTATGAAGCTCATTTACTTTGAAAATTTCAACATACACACAGATGACTTAAAGAAATTTGCTTGAGAATTTTTGTCGGGATTTTTTGCTCTGCTCCATGGGGGTGTTTCCCTTTTATCAAAAGAGTGTGCAAAGTTTAAAAATGAGTTAATTTCCTTTCATCGTAATCTACCATTCACAAAATAAATTTAAGGGTGATTAAGGTTTTATTTTGTTAAAAATATAAGAACTTTTTGCCAGCTGAAAATCCTTTCCCGATTATCCTTAGCCCCAAAACAACTGAAGAATTTATGACAAGAATCTTTCATCTTCTCTGTCGTAGGGAAACTTTTAAAGAAGGAGCAGTTTTTGCACTTTAGGTTCATATGTGAGCATAATCCACTGACAGTCTTCTATAAGTTCCAATCCCTGAAAATAACAATCAGGGCAACAAACGAAATCAAAGTTGCCAAGCTGACAATTCTATTTTCTTCATAAGTTTCAAACAATCTTTCTGAGAAAATTTCCATACTTGTATGGCTTGATTCCAATTTTTTGGCACTAACGGATTCAATAGAATTGGGCTCAGATGTTTCATCATTCTCATTAATAGTAGCACGAATGGTATAAAGATTTCCAGTAAATCGGCGCTTCTTAGACCTCCCAGATCTTGATTTAGCCATAATTAATCAATATTTTGTCTTAAAAAAGACAGTTTTTTTTATAAAATATATCAAAATAATAAGTTAAATGAGGAGCGAAGAATCGAGTAGCTAGAACATAAGCAAATCGAAAAATGACAACAAACCTGTAAAGTTGCTTCTAAATTTTACTAAAAACTATTAAATAATTTTTTAAAAAAATATCACCATATTCAGTTTTAATATTACCAAAATTAATATTTTATTAATAAATTCAATAAAACTCCAAAAAAAAAGAGTAAAAATCTTTCAAATTCAAAGCACTTCCGGTTCGTTTTTGTTGTTCTCTCACTTGACATAAAAACTGCTATAACTTCGTAAATAATTGGAGAACAAAAGTAAGCAAAACAAGCAAAAGTAAGGTATTTTTAGAAAGAAAATTCAAATATTAAAAATATCAAATAAAATTTTTTTTGTCATTTTCATCAAAATTGATGATTTTGCACTTGTCAGGCATCTTAAAGAAATTTGCTTGAGAAATTTTGTCGGGATTTTTTGCTCTGCTCCATGGGGGTGTTTCCCTTTTATCAAAAGAGTGTGTAAAGTTTGAAAATGAGTTAATTTCCTTTCATCGTAATCTACCATTCGCAAAATAAATTTAAGGGTGGTTGATTAAGGTTTTATTCTGTTAAAAATATAAATACAAATATTTTAGGGCAGGATTGCTTGGACTGTAGATTATAATTAATCCATTGGTATAAAAGTGACAATGTTTTCTTTTAATAGAAGTCAAACTATGACTCTCTTTTTAATTGCAATTTTAAAATGTCTTGAAAAGAATAGTCACTAGAACTATAGAATTTTCATCATTAAGTAGAACTTTTTCAAAATTTAATATCAACTTGCAGATCGTACTTGTAAGATACATTTATTTTCTTGATGTTAACTTTAAAACATAATATACCGGCGTTGTATAGTCTTAGGCTTGAGTGCTGGTGCTACTGAAGACAAGCCCTTTAGAGGCCTTGAAATACGTTAAATCTATTGAGGCTCAAAGTCCTTTCATTGACTTGGTGGGAAATTCAGATAGGGGGAGCCATCTCTGGTGTCACCTCTTGACCATGGTTTAAAACTATGAGGTCCATGTCCAGTATCCCTCATATTGCTTCAGAGAGTGACTAAATACTCAATCAACATAATATATGTTACTTTGATATAATTATCTCTAGACTTTTTTTATTAACATTTATTAATTTTAACCCCTGCAAATGTATTCATCAAGCCAATTCACTTCAATAATATGTTAAAAGAAAAAAATTTTGCAAATTAAAATAAAAAGCGGATGTTTTGCAAGCTGCCAACTTATCCATTAAGATAGAAAACATTAAATTGCTGGAAACTGTGTTTCTTATTTCTTTGGCTGAATTTTACCAGTAATCAGGCAGTAAATTTGTCATATTTTCGTTCAGTAATTGTATTGTTTTTTTAAAAATTTTACTCATGTAATTTTTAATTTCTGTTGTCCCACATTGAAAGATTAATGCCTAAATGTATAAAATGCAGCTCAATTTCAATATTATATGCAGAAAAAAAGATAGAATTATTTTGCGAAGTTAAAGCCAGTATTAGATGTCAGATATCTTTCCTCCTGCTGCTTATAGGATAAAAGTGATCCAAAAGAATATTATGAACACTTATTTCAATCTATTATTAATTGTCGAGTAAATGCTTAAAATCAAAATAAATTTTAAAATGCTTAGACCACAGTCTGAATGATGCAAAAACAAATGTATATAAAATAGACTTTGAGTAAGGTTTGAAAATGCTGAAGTATCATTCTTTTTGTGGCGTATTATATATAATTAAACTTCCCTTTCAATTTTATAAACATCAGGGAAATTGAAATATTTTCTATATTATAACAGTTGCCTATAACATTAAAAACAGTTAGAAAGTGAATTTTTCTTGGAGTTGGTGGATTTTTAAATATTATTTGAACATTCGTTAAAAAACTTTTTTCTTTACTTTATGTGTTCCCAGTTGACTCATGCATTTTTCTCAGTAGTAGGTTCTATTACTTAATTTTAAATGATAATGATATGTTATTATTTCATTGAAGCCTTTTCAAGAAAAGATGAGTTTTGTTAGAAATTTATTTCCTCCGATACAGCAAAACACCAAACTACAATGTAAACCTATCATTTTGAATAAAAAAGTGTGAAATTATATACTTTTTAAAAGTTACAGTTATGTGTTAAGTAAAAGCCGTATTTCCTATACCAAAAATTGCATGTTATATGAAACTCTCTATTTCTAGTAAGACAAAGGAATTAATGCATTGGATTTATAGAAATTTTAAATGCATGTGGAAAGTAGTAAAAAGTAGAATATTAACAATACATAAAAAAATCAATTGGAATATAATTGCATAGCTTATAACACTGTTGGTGTGATATGTATATTCATTTCATTTAAAATTAGTGTAATAATTAATAATGAAGTACAAAGACAGTAAACACCTCACACAGTTTAGTCAAATCTTCATTTCAGGGTTTCACCAATTATTACAACTTTAGAAATGCTTAAATTTTTTCTGGACTACTTTCTGTACACCATGTTAATCAGACAAAATATGCTCTCTCAACTTTATGTATGCATTTTGTTCATGTTTTATTGCCTTTACATAGTTATTTTATCCTGGAATGTAATGTTAAGGTAGGGAAGGGAAGGGTCTAATTTTGTGAAAAAGTTTTCATCAGACAAAGTATGTTCTCATAAGATTATATATAATTTGGCGTTCATATTAAACATTCTACTTTCTAAAAGGATTAAATAATTTTCCCTATCTACCTTCTGAACATCATATTAATCAGAAAAATTAAGCTCTCACATTATATATATATATATGCTTTTAAATTAAACCTTTATCTTTCTCAAATATTATGATTATGGATATAATTTCAAATATTTAAATGTACAGCAAAGTATAAGTGGATTAATATAAGGACAAATGGAAAGCAAAGTATAAGGACTAATGGAATAGTTGTTTTTCCATTAGTCCCTATATCCATTTTAGAAAATGTAAATGCAGTCTAACATAGAACTGCGGATAAAACTTAAAAGGAAAATAGAACTTAAGTTGTATTCTTCGAAAGAAAAACATCAGAGGAGTACCCGCGCTTAGTTATAAGTATATTCTTTAAGTACTTCTTCATGTACAATTTTAACTACAAATAAACTTTTTGACAATCTTAAGTGTAGGTGAAATTTATATTTAGAAATGATTTAGATCAGACAGAGAGAAAGAGAGATTATCAAAATAACTTGGTTAGTAGGAAAGTTATAAAATTTAATTTTTAATTCTTTATTTTTAAACAAGGGCTGTTATTGTTAAATTGATAATTGTCTTAAAAAGTGTTTTGCAAAATTAATATCATAAGAGACAAGTCCTTATTTATCAATTTATTCTTCAGGCAAAAGGGATTATGTACATGAATGAAAATTGTTTAAGTCAATGTTGTGATAAAACATGGAAATATGCTACCTAATATGGCAATTTTTCGTGATAATTTTTAATTTATAACAATAAATGTAATTAAAAGGGTTTAAATTACATATCTTATTTTTAAAGGTCAAGTAAAGTTTAAGCTTATTCAGAGAAATTATTGCTTTTTGTACCTTATGGTTATAACATCAATCTGAGAGTTATATATTTGTGCACATAAAGTAAGAAAAAAGCAATTATTCAGGACTGTTAAGCAAATACCTTTAGTCGCATGTAACGTGACTAAACATTATGTTTCCAGCTGCCAAAACTTTGTTTTTGGAATAAGTGTAGTTTGTGCTTAGTGTTTTCGTTATATTATTTATTTATTATGTATCATGTTACTGCATCCACTGAATTGCTACAAACATTTGTTTACATTGTATAATAATTTTCAGAATTAAATAAAAGTATTAGATTTTTAGGGGGCACAGGGTAAAAAAGTACTAATCTTACTTTTATTATTTTACTCGTGTTTACTTTATTTAATAGTCTAATTAATTACACTATTTGTTTCAAGGACTATAAAGGCAAAACCTTAAGCCTTTGGACATTTATAAAATACATTTAGAATAAAATATATAATTTTCCCAAGATCACTATGCTATTCATATGAATATTAAGGCTAATACTGGGTAAATAACACCCAAAATTTTAATAACCATAAAAGCATCACAACAATTTTGAATTTTTAACACAGAATTTATTAAGAAAAAACTCCAGGCCTTTTAATTATTAGTTATTAAGAAAATTAAAAATTATTTTTTTTTAACATGGAGAATAATTTTCTAAATCATAATACATTGTTTGATTTCAGACTCGTTTTCAAATTTTTACTATTCTATTGCTTTTAAAGAAATCATAGGTACAGGTTCATTTTTGTGAATTTAGAAATAAATATTATGTGAATGGAATAGTTAAAAGGTTTGTTTTCTTTACTTAATGGTTAAGGAGTTATCTTTTCTGGGTTCTTATAACCTTCAGTTGTATAATTCAGTAGTGGTGTAGTAAAGTTGAAAAAGACGATAAAAATTTAAATAAAACATATTTCATTAAAGTTTTACTAAGAAATATAATGCATACCGAAAACATAATGCCAGTTTGCCAACATTTATTGATCAGTTACATATAAAAAAGGAAAACATATATTTCAACTTGTCATCACTTATCAGTATTTATATATCGTCATTTCTCCTTTTATTACTTCAGATTAAGATCACTGTTTCAATTAACACTTGGTCGGGGAGGTTATCCGAGTCATTGTAGCTGAAAAAATAAATAAATTTGCAGTTTAATTTGAAAATGTAACCAATATTTTAATTCAAATATATAAATAGCTTAGAAAAAGTATACAGTTCACAAAGCATAACATAAAAGCTAATTCTAGTTCTTAGAAATATAAACCAGAAGATGAACCTCATGTAACAACATAGCAAAACATTTTTACTTTTTCATACAGTAGGAGAAATATGGTACAAACTAAAACATTTCTTACATTCATCTAAGAAAACACAAAAATAAGTCTTGAATTCTACCCAATAAATGAAAAATCCCTGATAATTTAATTTTGGAAAACTCTAAGAAAGACATATATATTGCTAAAAGCATAAATACGAAGTATTACCAAAAATGAATGCGTTAAATGTGTTTCTTAAAATACGAATGGGATCTCAAAGCTTTTTTTACAAATTTGTACTACATATCTAAATAAAAGAAAATATAGAAAATTTCGCAAGTTTATTCCAGTTTTTTTTTTTTTTTTAACAAGGTGCAGAAAAAGCTTGAACGCACGATTTTTTTAAAAAATATTTAATTCCTAAATATTCTAAAAGAACATAAACAATAATTATTCCTTCAATAATCAATTATGCAATACACACACATATATATATATATATAAGCATTTATAATATATATATAAAATATATTACAATATATATTTCTCTCAAAATCATTCCTAATCTATATAAATAAAAATGTAATGTGTGTTTGTTCAAAGCCGCTAATCTCCGAAACTACTGGACCATTTCCTCTGAAATTTTGACATAACGTTGCATTTGAATTCGGACCGGTTCTTACATACTTATTATTTCGTAATTCGATCTAAATTTTTAGAATTTAATTTTTAAGTGATTTTCCAGTGTTATGACATCATATGATGTCACGTTTCTCACTAAGTTGAAAATTTATACTTTACACACAGTTTTTCAAGATTATTACATATTTTTACTTTAGCTATGTTTATCAGTTGGAATATATATATATATATTTATCCAATTTTTCTCTTCTATGACACTCAATTAGGATTATTTTTCGAATAAATGATTTTTTTAATGATTATTCTTTTAACAAATAAAATTTTGTTTTATAGTTTTGGCAACATTTGGATAGTATTATCACGGGATGTTTCTGTGTGTGATTTTGCATACAAATTACAGCTTACTTTTTCAGAAATTTCTCGCAGAATTTATTAATTCTTGAAAAAGCGACCATTATAATTTTTACAAACCAAAACTTCTTATTAATAAGGGTATTTCAGTTTATTTTTTTTTATCACTGCAATTAACGTTAGTATTGTATTTTCGTTATCTGCTTTAGATAGTATGAAATTAATATCATGAATATTAGTATTTTATCTTTCTCTCCTGTAATCCTTTTTTTTAATTCAATATATAATTTTTTCCTTTTTTATATTTTTGTACTTACGTTTTCCCCCCTTCTTTTTGCTTCCAATTTGCGATGTTTTAATTTGGTCAAATTAATCGACAGCATTGTCCTTAAATACGTTTTTTTTTTTTATCTGTATCCGATATTTTTTAAAATTTTGATGTTCCTCTGAAACATGAAATAAAGATTTTCTAATATATGTTTTGTGTTTGTACGAAACTGTTCATGTTGATTTTATCAAAATATTGAGCCTTATTTTATTTTTGATTTCTTCTTAAGATTTAATTTTATTTTATAACTAGCTGTACCACATGTTACTGTGGCTCAGTCAGGTTAAAAAGACTGGTGCGCCACAAGGTAAATTAGTAGGTAGTCAAAAATTGAAACAAATAAAAGAAATGGTTCTTACATTTTATTGAAGCAATCATCAACTCTATTATAACTCGCTAAGTTGGCAGCACCGATTTTCTATGTGTTGAATTGGCAACCAGATGCTTCATTTCATATAATGTTGCCAATAGGTTGCGATAATATGTAAGTACTGTTTGCTTTTGTCAGGTACATAGCTACCACAATATCAGCCATGCCATATCTGAAAAGAGCCCCTAAAAGAATTTTTATACAGGGCCCACTCAGAGCTGTTTTGCAATTTCATGTCTTTATTTTAACTTTCAAGTGTGTGCAATTGGCTTCAGTGCATAAAATTGCTTTACAGAAAATCTAACTTGAGTCATCATACTGGCCAAGTAAAAGCAGTGTTGGTAGTAATTACATATCAAACTGGAATAGGCATCGGAGAATGAGCAAAGCAGACAAATGGCTTAAGTACCTGTTGATGAAGCAGGTGGTCGTAAGATTGTAATTATTTTTGGTACTTATGTTCTATCTCTCTCTCACCAACGTTCAAAATAACTTGCCAAGTTGACAGCCCGAATTTCGCCTGTGATGTATGTGCTGAATTGGCAATTATGTGCTTCGTTTCATATAATGTCACCAATAGGTTGCGATTATACGCAAGTAACTTATTTTTTCAAATTATGCTTTTGCATTGATAAAGATAGTTGTTCTTTTTATGTCTGTTAATGTTAGTATTGTATTTCGTTTTTTAATTTATTTTTATGCTTGGGATATATACTTTAGATGATTCTTTTACATAAAGTACTAATTTTAATTTAGTACTTGCGTATTATCGCACAATCGCCAACGTTCAAGATAACTCGCCACTTTGGCAATCCCAATTTTGTATGTGCTGAATGGGCAATCATGTGCTTCATTTCCTATAATGTCACCAATAAGTTGTGATAATATGTAAGTACCTTTAATTCTGTACATTACTGTAACATTAGATTGGCCACAACACACTATTTGGCGTGATTTCAAAATCATGCCAAAAACGGGTAGCCTACCAATATGAAATTAATATTTTGAGTGTTATTTTAGCCTGTTTTATCTTTCTCTCTAGTAATCTTTAATTCAAAATAATTTTTGTTTTTTTATATTTTAGTGCTTACATTTCTTTTTCTGATTATGTACCTACCGCAAATATTTTTTTGCACATCACGATGTCTTTGGCAAAATTAATCAGTGGGATTTTTCTTAAAAATGTTTTTTTATCAGTTTTTGACAATTTTTTAAATTTTGTTTGATGTCTGTCTGAAATACGAATAGCAAAATAAATATTTTATAATATATAGTTTGTACGAAAATGTTTATATTAATTTAATCAAAATATTGAGCCTTCTTTTATTTTTGATATCTTTTTAAGATTTAATTTTATGTTATAACTAGCTGTACCCAGCTACATGTTGCTGCAGTTCAGTCAGCTTAAAAAGACTGGTGTGCCATAAAGTATGCCACGAGTCTTACAAAAGTAATAATACACAAAAATTCAAACAAATAAAAGAAAAGGTACTTACATATTATTGCAACAATCACCAAGTCTATTAATAACTTGCCAAGTTGGACCCTTGATTTTTATGTGTCGTACACGCTAACATTTTATATAATATCACCAATAGGTTGCGATAATTTTGCAAGCACCAAAATAATTCCATAGTACATAAATAAGTTCATAAAATAATCAAAAACATATTATTGAGGGGCAGTCTTATACTGAAAAAAAATTACATTAATTTGAATCAAAAAGCTGTCTTAAACAAATAAAATACACCCAAATTTGATGAAATGGCTCTACTCTCTGAAGTCCATGAGGGCAAAGGTTTAATTTTACAATTATTATTATTATTTTTGTGATGTATTGCACTGCTATTGATCATTGTCTTTTACCATAGTGTCAATTTTGTGTGAGTATAGTTTATTTTTTCATTGTTCTTCATTTAGTTTTTTAATTGTTTTTCTTATTTCTTAGTGCAATTGGGGAGAATTCTGTTCTGTCAATTTTCATTTGAAATCATGGTGAAATTGACCTCTTTGGAGTGATTTGTTCAAGTGGAATGAAATATTATGTTTCCTGTTGCATCAGAATATAGCTATGTTTATTGAGTTGCATTTGAAGTTAAATATTTTTGTTAGTATTTTAATTTTTTTCCTTTTTTAATGTTTTGCAACTTTATATTTTTAAATTTAATCTTCGTATTTTTAAGTCAATCAGGTTCCAGTGTCTGTTACATTTTGAATGTGGGCAGTCACCTTAGTTATTTTTTGATAAATTTCATTGCTATTGTGTGAGCTGTGTCTTTAACGATGGTGTCTATTTTGTGCAAGTATATCATAAAAGTACAAATGTCTCAATTTTTCTGTGGATCAAGCAAAATTTCTTATGTACCATCAATTTGTGACTACTGTTCTAGAACACACAAACTTATTTGTATATTAGCATCATCGTAACAAAATTGGTGCCATGCAAATCACATCTTGATATCAAAACAACAAAGAATCTTAACGTTTATATGAAAAAGAACCAATCAGTCAGATTTGGTTGGAAAATTGTGTGATTCGCATGGTGGCAATTTGGTTGCAATGATGCTAATATGCAAGTGCCCATGCAACAAATAATAATTGTCCATGTGAAAAGCAGTCTGTGTCTAGATATAAGACACTCTATTATAAAGATACTCTTAAAATTGTTGATAACAGTTGCTAATGCTAATTGAATTGTGAATCGCAAGAATTATCAACACTTCATCATACATTTTTTGCTGTGAAATCCATGTTTATATCTGAATTTTCCTTGCGTATTCTACTGAAAATATATTCAGCCCATTACACATGTATGGTTTATATTTCTCCCCTAACTTTGTTGGAGATGAAAGAATATATGATTGCAAACAATGCACACAAATTTGATTTTGTTGTCACATGTTACTCATGTCATTGATGTTACTTCCCAGTGTTAATGAAATTTTTAACATAGTGACCTTAATTATTTTTTTCTACATTGCATTAGTATTAAGCTGTCTTTTACTATAAAGTTGATTTTATATGAGTATAGTTAATTTTTTTCCCGTTGTTTTTCATTTTGTTTTTTTCTCTTCACATTTCTCAGAGCAGCTGGCAGGAATTGAGCTCTGCCAATTAATTTCCATTTAAATTCAAATTATTTAGTAAAATTGACCTCTTCAGAATGATTCAATGGAGTGGAATGAAATATTCTGTTTCTTATTGCGTTGGAATTGAGCTGTGTTGATTGATGTACATTTGAAGTTAAATATTTCACTAGCAAGAGTATTTTTTATTTTGCCCTTTCTTTTTGTTCCTAATTTTTCCTTTTTTTCAACATTTTGAAATTTTATGTTTTTGTTTCAATTTTTTTTTCTTTTTAAGTGCAGTCAATTGGCTTCAGTACATAAAAATAATGCTTTGTAGGAAATCAAATTTAGGTCATCCTATTCGCTACGCAAAAGTACTGCAACGAGTTATTGCATAGCAAATGAGAAAAACAGATGAAGACGCAGCAGAGCAATATGCAGCCAGACTTTAGGATGCATGTTTGCGGGCACAGCATTTGCTTTTTACAACATCAGGTCTGCTCTGTTCTCGACAAAAGGAATACAATAGGTTACAAATGGCTGAAAGATGTTAATGAGAAACGGCATTTCATCGTCAAACATGATTTGGTGGCAAATAATCACACGATAACAGTCATACTGCATTCCAGTGCAACCCAGGAGAAGATTATTGGTTGAGCCAGTATGTTCTCATCAGCACAATTACTGAAGTGTGTCATTATTGCAAGACTCTGAAATTTAAGGGAGAAACAAAAGAAAAGGTTTTGTTCCACTGGAAAAATTAAACTGCCTCAACTTGGAGAACCACCTTATCCATTAAAAACTTTGCTTGCCAGATATATTGCAGAATGAAAACATTTCCTATGTAACATAGAGAAGTACAATTCATGTTTCCAAAGGACATTGTTTGGAGAAATGTGCATTTGTAAACACATCTGTGATTTAACAAAGATACCCATAAGTGTTGGGTGAAGCGAGTGAACTATTTTTTCTGGCGGAAGGATAACTGTGTGATAACTGTGTGACCCGCCCACGCATTCCTTCTACGGGGTTCACTAGCTGACTGGTCGCTGTGTGCTTTTGGTCAGACTTGCTGTGTACTGTTTCCGGGATCGTTATTTTCGTACTTGTATGTAAATAAATGTGCTGTCCAGAGATACCTGAGTGGAAGTAATTTCACAAAAGAACAACAATAAGCATTGTAAAACTAACCCTTTGCTCTTGAGGAATCTAGGGTAGAGCCATTTAAAATTATCCTCGAGCTTGAGGTCTCCACCATGAAGACAATTAAATAATTTTAGTTTCATAACGTAAGGATGAAAATGAGCCATAATAACTTCAAGTATTTGGTTAACAAGTTTCATAGGAAATCAGTTTAGGAAAGTTTTGTGTATATATATTTTTCCACCCATCTTATATAGTAGTTAGTGATGCTCAATGCTGTGTTGTAGGACCTGGGTTCAAATCCTGGAGAAAGCATGGATGTTTGTAAATGTATAGTATCTTTGCGGCATGGGAGTACTCTAAATAGCCATCGAGCTGCAAGTCCTCTCGTGAGGTTGGTGGAAGGAGAAGAGAGGTGGGAGACCCCTGACCACCTCCGGATGTTCTCCCTCAAAATTGGGGTGTAACCAAGCCAAATTGTATTGTCACCTACATGATGCTCAAAGCCATAGCTAACGACAGGCATACATCTTAGCCCAATGCCACAATGAATTCCGTGGGCCTCGATCCGACACTGTCAGACAAATGGCATTAAAAAAAACAACACTTATAATTTTTTTATTACAAAAAATCATACCTCAAATGCAAATGTTTAAACATACTAAAAATATGTGCTTTCTCTTTTCTTTCTTTTTAACCACACTGAGCCACAGCAACACGTGGCAGGGTACAGCTAGTATATAGTTATAAAAAGTGGCCTCCAATCTTTTAAAAAAAATCTTATAAAAAATTCATTTTATTAGTATGTGTTATTGAAATGAAATATATTAAATATGAAATAAAAGTAGAAACAAGAATTATAGTTGTTTTCTCTATTCAGAGGCAGAGCTGATGGTGCTTTGACTAGAAATTGAATTTATGTAACAGATATTCACTAAAAATATCATTTTAAAATATTATTCATTACATAAATATAAATTCAAAAGAATTTTATAATTTTAATTTTTAAATAAGGCATAACTAAGACAACAATAAAACACTTAACACAAAATATGCTAATCCTAACAAGAAGTTTGTTAGAATGACAGAATCAATAATAAAGTTACAGCTTATTCATATAATTTACATCAATATCCTTAATACCCCTTACTTGATCTTTTGACAAATTCATACATACATTAATTTAATGTTACATTCCCATAAGATATAAATTAATACTATCTGCAGATAGTATATTATATTTAATAAGTAAAACTCAATAATTCTAATGTATTATAGCATTATTCATTTTTGATTTTTTTTTAAACAAGGTGCTGCACCCTTCATACACTACTGATTTTTAAAAATTTTAAAAAGAAAAAAATTCGTTTATTTTTGTTTATTGATACAAAGAGCAAACAATTGAGTCATACCTAAGATCGGCCAGCATTCTGTAGATCAATTATTCAAAAAATATTGGATCATATCTTCTGGAATAGGGAAAAACATTAAAATAGGTTTTTTTCACACTATCATGGAAAACGCAATAACTAAAATTAAAGGGAACATATTTCTCTCTAAACTGATATAAATACTATCGCACTATATAAAAAAAAGCAAATTTGTAACCTTGTAATTTAGGAATGATTTCAAAAATGTCTTCAAGAAATACAGAAACTTTCCACGCCCATTTATGCTATACTTAAAGCAATATCAAAAGTTTGATTGTCTTATTAAATGTAGTAAAATATAAAATTAAATTAAAATGAAAAATATTTTTTTTCCTAATAAATTTCAATACACTGAAAAAGAGCGGAACATGAATGAATTAAAAATACATTCAAATTGTTGATAATATTCTCACTTGAAACTTCATTTGGACGATGGTCTTGATTATTTATTTTTATATTACGAAAAAAACCTTGGAATTGATTGAAAATTTTCTCTCACAAGTATAATTATGACTACCGGTAGCTCTTTAATAACAAAAAAAAAAAAATTAAAAAAAATAAAGTTTCGCTTGAATTATTCATATAAAATAACCACCAGTTACAAAAGAGTTGCAGAATTAAAGCAAAAAAAAGCATAATAATTTTTACATTGAAATTTCAAAAGAACAAATTGTATAAAAACATACATTTTGCATACAATTTAAGCGCAGAGAGTAAAATCTATAACATATGGTAAAAATTTCTACATAGAATGGTTTAAAAAAGTGAAAAGAAAAAAAAACATACCTTTTGCAAACCAAATTCTTCTTACGAGAAACTTTATCCCTAACAGTATTTGTATTTATGTGAATAAATTTCTTCAAGAGCACCCCAAACTGTAAGGGAAAATACCAAATTAAAAACATAATTATTATTTCCAGTAAACCATAATCAACAAATCTCTAATAAATAAACATGTATAACACTGAAAACGCATTGACAATGCTGCATAGATTGAGGAACAATTTACACTTGCATTAATAAAAAAATTAATTCTAAA
Organism: Trichonephila inaurata madagascariensis; assembly: GCA_019973955.1. Classification (NCBI taxonomy): domain Eukaryota; kingdom Metazoa; phylum Arthropoda; class Arachnida; order Araneae; family Nephilidae; genus Trichonephila; species Trichonephila inaurata. Next base: position 52,352 of record BMAV01001048.1, read on the forward strand.
AATAATCTTTATTTTTCACATTTCTTTTGTAGGACAGTACAAAAATATTAATAACTCTTAAATTTACCTACTTAAAATTACTATTCATAAGGATGTTTATTTCAGTGTGAAAAAAAAAATTGGGCCTTTTTGAAGTATATGAAATGCATTTAACTCCTGAGTAAAAATTTTCCAATACTTAAAGTGCAATTTTTTAAAAATTTTGATAACTTCCGATTTATAAGAGTAAATTATATATAATTATTTAGTGCACTATCGAAAAATTTTAAACTATTTGTAACATAACATTAAAAATATCAATTTTCTATATTATAGAAAGAAGTTCAACAGTATAGCTAAGTTTAAATTAAAAACTAAAAAAAAATCTTAAAAAATGCATACTGAAATGTAAAATGTAGCTCATATTAAAAAGATATAAGTAATATTCTTGTTTAAAAAATTAACATAAAATAAAATTATAAAATATATATAGTATTCAAAGCCTTAGAGTGCAGGATAGTTTTAAGTGCTAAAAATATAATTAAGTGTATAATCTAGAAATATAATTAATCAAATTCCAGAATAATGATTAATTTTACTTAAAAGTGAAATAAAGAAACACTACACAATAATACATTTGCGTCATACAATAAAATTTGTATAAAAATTTTGACTTGGATTGATCACAACAGATGAAAAAATCTAGTCTATTGAATTTGAGAAAATTTTGTTAGAAAACAAATACTAAGGGCTTTTCAAAAATATAAATGTTAATTAAGGAAAATTATCTTAAGAGAGGGAAAAATTATCTTAAATCCAATACTAGCGATTGAACCTTTCTATTAAATAATATATCCCACAGCATCCTTGCTTTTTTATGAACTCATACAGCACATCTAAAGGACATAGCAATTTCTCCAAATCAATTCAAAGAATTTTACTACACATTCCTATAGATAATTATTTGGATTTTCAGTAAGTTATTTAATTCTAAAATATTTTTAAAGATGCAGAAGGAAAAAATTTTCTTTTCATAATCACTTCTACATTCATTTGAACAAATACAACAACATACATCTATTGAATTTCTAATTTAATGAGCGGACACAACTTCATGAAATATATATATACATGCATAACATTTTTACAATGTCATTTGATAATTTGCCATTTCATTTAGTGGAAATTAATTGAGCTATGAATTTTTATTCAGCAATTACTTTTATCTTTTTTGTGTTTCTAAATTAAAATATATTTTAAACTTGAAAATAAAACTAATTAAACTTGAATAAATCAAAACCGACCATAATCACGTTTTTCTTTTTTTGAATGCTTTGACGTGGAAATAAGTTCATGAAAATAATTTTCACAAAAGAAATTTCATTTTAAAATATCTTTTTGAATGTAAATAGAAAAAATCTATAAGATTTTTTTAATATTCATGAGATTAGGCATAATTAGTGCAATTAAAAATTAGTAAATTTTTTCATCAAAATTAGAAAGTTGCTAATGTAATGTAAAATCATTAATCAAGCTACAGATTACTCACTTCATATGTATCAACTCTTGAATAAACACTTTTTATATGATATTTTGAGTATGACATATAGAAATAAATTTAATGTAACATAACCATCAGATATAAAAAATTTCTTTCGCCAAATACTAAAATTTAATTAATAAATATAATATTTATATATCATTAATTATGATTTGTAGCATTATTCATGCTAGAAGATATTTTTTGTTACCAGTTACACCACAATTATTAATCTTTCAATTTCAGAAAGATTCAAAATGTACCAAATACGTTTTTTCTGCATATGTATCCGAGCAGCAAAAAAATCAACCGTACTGAAATCTGCCAGCATTGTGTAAACATTTTATACAAAAAACAATGGATCATTTTTGCTGGCATAGTGAAAATCATTACATTGTCTATTTTAATCACAGTAGCATGAAAAATAAGCTTTAAAAATTAAAAGATTCCTAATTGAAGACAGATATAAATATTATCACAATTTATAAAGGAAACAAATTTTTAACCTAGTCATTCAGGAATAATTTCCTGAAAACCTTTCATAAAATCTGAGAAATTTTCCATTCTTTTTTTATTTGGTTGAAGTAATATCCAAAATTTGACTGTCTTATAAAGAAAATTAAAGCCCATATTTGAAAAAGAAAAATATGTATTTTCAAATATATTTCATTATACAGAAAGAAATTGGTATATGAATTAATTAGAAATAATTTTAAATTGCTGCACATATTGCGAAATTTTAACCATACTATTAATAAAAGGTATCAAATATGATTATTTTCATATTTTGAAAATCGTCGGAGATACAAGAAATTGCTTAAGTTTATTTACAAAATTTGAATCATAGATTGGATTTCCTTTAATTAGCTTTCAAGATGAAAATTTTCCCTCACAGGTATAATTATGACTATATTATTCATATTATTTTAATAACAAAATAAATGAAATATTCACAAGACTTTTTCATATTAAATAAATACTTGTTACAAGGCATTTGAAATGCAAAATATATTTTCAAATATGTTTCCTTATATTGGAGTAAGTGTGGTACATGGATAAATTACAAATATTGTCAAACTATTCTAAAGCTCCTCACACATTAACCTTAAAATGACTAAATATCTTATTTAAATATTTAATTATTTCAGTATTCTGAAAAATAATTAGAATATAAAATATAATATAAAATTATTTCTAAATTTTGAATGATTTACTCGATTTTTCTCAATTTAATTCCAAATCCAAATTTCATTCACATGTATACAACTTTGATTTTAAATAAATTTTTAAAAATAAAATCAATAACATTTCCACATTACTTTTTCATAATAAATATATATAACCACCTTTTATAAAACCATAAAGCATAGGGAGCAAAATGTATGTCAATTATTCCTAAATAGAAAAATGACAAGTACAGAGTGCAAAAAAAAAAATTTTTTTTTATGATAAGTTTCATCTGCTGTGGTATCTTTATTTATTGGCAGAAATATATACAGGATCACCCCAAACTGAAAAATAATGCACAAAATGAAAAATATATAATTATTATTTCCAGTAAACTCTAAGCTCCAACAAATAAGAGTGTACGTCACTGAAAACGCATTTTTACGCTGAAATTTACTCAAGGACAACTTACACATGCATTAATAGAAATTAAATTATAAAAAAATAATCTTTGTTTTTCACATTTAATTTTTCATATAGGAGGGTTCAAAAATCTTCATTATGTATTATTCATAGAAAAATTATAACTTGAATTCATCACAACATTTGAAACAATCCAAACTAATTAATTTTGTGGAAGTTCAGTTCAAACACAAAAACTAATGGTTTTCAAAAGAATAAAAGTGTTAAATGTGCCTAGAAAGAATTTAAATGGGGAATTAAAAAAATATATAAATTTATTTCTTAATTTTGAATGTTTTATTTGATTTTATTCAATTAGGTTCAAGGTAAAAAATTTTCCCACGAATATAAAATTCTAAATATAAATAATATAAATATTTTTTCATATAAAATATGCACTTGTTACAAAAGCATTTATAACTATAAAAAGCAAAATATATAGAAAACATAATCTATTCTTTATTGAAAGCTGAAAAGGACAAATATTATAAAAAACATACCTTTTCTACACGAACCTCTGCTTATAAGAAGCATTTATCTGCCACTTGATCTGTATTTTCTGCACAAATTCCTTCCCAAGCACAAAAGACTGTAATGAAATGACCAAATTAAAAACAAATTCTTCCAGTGTACCCTAATCAACAAATCTCTAACAGAAAGACATGTATAACACTGAAAATGCATTAACCATACTGCATAGATTTCGGAACAATTTACAGTTGCTTGAAAAGGAATTAAATTATAAAAATCCTTTCCTCAATCTCTTTTAACTTTTCTGAAATTAGTATTCATGATAATATTTGTTTCAACTTATAAGAAAAAATATATATATTAACATTTTTGACGTTCATGAAATAATTTAAGAACCAGAGTTAAAATTCTCCAATAGCCACTGTGCAGATTTTTTCAAAACTTTAAACCTCACACCCAACTGATATCAGAGAAATATTAATAAATATTAAAAGAACCATCAGATATTAAATTTTAATTTAAAAATACCATATTAATAAAAATAATGGTTTTTCGTGAAAAATATTTTTTTAAAAATTCAGAACTATTTAACCTGGGTTAACACAGCCATATACTCATTTTCAAAACTTGTTTTTACTTGAACTGTTGTTTTGATTTTTGACAGGGAGTCGAGAAAATAGGATATTCGTTTTTGGGTAATTGTATCTAATTATTATGTGAATGATACATTTTGAAGGTTTCCTTTCAAAGTTTTAAATTTTGATTAGTGGTTACTGGAATAGTAAGTGTATTTTAAAAGCAAAAGATTAATTAATATTTTTATTTAAAAAAGTAAATATGAAATAGAATTTTCAAATGCTAATAGTATTTAAAGTAAATAGTAAATGTTAATTCTTATCCGTAGAAATATAATTGAATATTGAATCTCATGTAACAAAATCAAGAATTATATTTGCTTTCCCACACAGTAAAAAAACTAAGATCGGAAAAAAACATTACTTTAATGTAATAAAATAATTCGAAATTCATAAGTTAAATTCATCACAACAGTTAAAACAATCCAAACTATTTAATTTTTGAGAATTTTGTTATAAATAAAAATACTAATGTTTTTTTCAAAGAATGTACAGGTTCAATATACCTAGAAGGAAAAAAAAATTATCTTTTCAATCTATTTCCCGAGATCAATCATTTCTGTGAAATAATATATCCCAATGAATCTGACCTTTTTTAGAAATTTTCAAAAGTCACTCCAAGGAATTTCTATAATTTTCTGGAAAGCATTATTGTGAATTTTAAATGATGGAATTCTTAAACACTTCTGAATAATCACAAAGAATAATCATTCCTTTCACAAACACTTATGCATTCAATTGCACAGATACAATACAGATGCATCAAATTCCTAATTTAATGAGAGTATACAAATTCATGGAATATATATGCACACATACAGAATTTTACAAATTTATTTGATAATATTCACTTTCCATATAGTGCATATTAACTTTTCTTAAAACTATTGTTCAAAAATAAAATTAAACTAACTTGCAATAAATGAAAAACAACAATTTTCTTCTTTCAGAAGCCTTGACAAGAACATAGGATTATGTAATTTATTTTCGTAAAGTTATACGAATTAAAAATATCATTCAGAAAAAAATTCAAACTAGATAAAAATTAAATTTTTTGTCCTAGACTTATAAGTTTAAGTAGAGCAATTAAAAATGCCAGTAATAAAATTGGATGGATCAAAGTAAGAAGTTTTGTAATTATGAAACAAAATCATTAATTATGTAACAGTGTGTACTCATATCATTTACATCAAACTCCTAAATAAACAATCTTTACTTGATTTCTTAGCTAAGTCAGTTTGATATTTACTTAATGCTATATACTAGTAAGATATAAAACAAACCTTTCCCCCAGACAACAATAAATATTCTTCAAATATTGTTTTATTATAATCTGTTTTTCTTAAGTAATTCAAACTTGAAAATAAATTTAAATAACTTGAAATAAAAAAGAATGACAATTCTTGAGTCTTTCTGTTCTCACGTACCTTGACATGGAAATAAAATTATTTAACTGCTTTTCGTAAAATACAACACCTATTACAACATCATTCTGAATATAGTTGAAAATCTATAATTTTTTGCACATGATAGTGAAATGGGGTTATAGTTTAAAAATAAAAATAGTTATTTGACTGGCCATTCGGCGGAATTACATTGAGGGGTGAACACCCTAAAGGAGTACTACTATTTCACCAATTCTCGATCCCAAATGAATTTCCTTAGTCGTGCCCTCCCCTTGTAAGAAAAATTTAGTAAAACACGTGAGGAAAATTTCTGTTATTTTACTTGATAAGTGCTTTTAATATATTTCTTTTGTAATAAGCAGAAATCTAGGTCTTTTTTCACTGCTATGGAAATACTGAATTGCTGAAATGAATTTCTACTGTTTACTTTGGTTTGTACTGGAACAGTTTCTCCCAATGTATTGATGAGCATTATAAAAAAATAGGTTTTTGTAATCAAAGCAATAAATACAGTTTTGTACATCAAGACATCTGTCTTCAGATGATAAGTCTTCATTGTAGTCCAAAAATTTCCCTTTGAACCAGATGCAGCAACTATCCTAAATTTTGGGATTTAAGTCTGTTATAAAACTATGATGATAAAAAAAAAAAGGAATGATGAAAAAGGACTTATGATCTTATCATACTACTCTACAGATGCTTCAAAATGATGTTGTTGACCTAGATCAGAGATTCCCAAAGTGGTCTATATGGACCCCCAGGGGTTTACGACGACTTACAAGGGGTCTACGCCAGTGAAAACATAAATTGGGGGTCCATGAAGGGTAAAAAGGGGTCTATGACAGCAGCTTTAAGAATTTTTTATTTTTTTTTTTTTTGTATTTACATATACATCGAAATATTTCTGGTTTACGTGTTTACACTTTTTTTGCAACTTTCTCCCATTCTTAGAGTGGGGTCGCAAAGGACATCCCTAATGCTCACAGGATGTCCGGTGTCATATAACTAACTTAAAAGGGACGGGGAGCTTTTGGAAGTAGAGACCTATACAGTATATGTTTCATTTATTTCTGAGGGTTACTTTAAGACAAATGCAGCTGTGATTTCTACCATCAAAAGACTCATTTTCAAAGAAATTGGCCAACTGAAAAAAGCACACAGTTCCATCTTTTACAATTTACTCACTTGAAATAACCACAAGTAATTATGCTATTAATTTTCAATCATTTTGTATTTTTTAATAGTAACAGTTTAAAATTTCAAAGACAAGTCTGAGTTTCTCTTTAAATTAATCAAATATATTGACTACCTGATAAATCAAAGTAACTTCAAAAGAGAAAAGAAACAGAGACAAATAAGTGCAATGCAATCTATCCGACTTATCAATATATAGACAGAACAGACAATAAAGCGATTGCACCTTGTGGTGGTGCGCTTTTTCTTGATTTACATGAGAAATAAAAATGCAGGGTAAAGCTGACATAATACATAGACTTTCAAAAAAACCTGTACAACTAATTATTTCAAACATGCGATAATTAAACTTTTTCAATTAAGAATTTTGATATTACATAGCTTCAGATTTTAAAAAAAATACTTGTGACTAAGGTACTTACTTATATATAATTTATTTATAAAGCCTGATGCAGCTTGAATTTCTCTCATTAAATTATATTTCTTACCATTAAAGGACAAAATATGCAATGTCTGTGATCTGGTGGTGGTTCTTCATTAGGTTGGTTAGGTTAAATTTCTGGCACTAGGACATACTGTGGTCAAACACTAAATCCCTTATTGGGAGGTACTACTGTATTTTTACCATATTAAGATAAGTGTGAAGGAATATCTTATTGTATTTACTTTTATGAAAAAAATTAATCTATAAAAATAAAATACTTTATCTCATATATATAATGTAATAAATGCAGATAAAAGAATAACGGTGATACTGAGTTAAATGAAAACTAGGCTACTTTACTGTCAATGAAATTATTTTGAATAAATGTGTGACGTCTCTCGCGTCTTTCTGATTAACATGACTCCTATGTTCTTTGACGGCCACGATTAATGGCAAAACCTTTCCAACCCAATACCAAGAAGATAAACGAATGTAACATGTAAATGAGATATACTATAAAAGGATATCGTGGTAAACCTAGAGATATAGCATAGATAGCATAGCGTAGCAGGCTCAGAGGTTGTAGTGTGGAATCATTCTGATCAATAGCGTGACAAAGCTTAGTGTGAAATCTTGCGGACCAAGAATAAGCAGTCAAGAATTAGCTGCATTGCGGATCAAGAATCTTCATATAGAAAGTTATAGATTATATTCTCTAGGTCAAGGGACCAGAACTGGAAAAGGTAATATTAGATATAAGTAATTAGATAAACAGGATTATTTAGGATAATTGAGATAGAGGATCTAGTTGCTTGATCTGACTTAAATACGTGATTTAATTTGGGCTCGACTCTCACTCTAATTAATAATTGTCAAATTAGAACTTAAGTATTATAAGTTACTCTTAATAAAAGTTGTATTAAGAATTATGTCTCATCATTTTGATAATCCCACACCTCTAGCTTACGCGGAACCGGCAAGACATGGTCATCACAGGATGGCTATGTCACAAATGTATCAAGTTATACTTAACACAGTATATGGATTGTAAAATCTTTTCTTTGGATTTAATTGAAATAATATTGTTGACACGAATCTTTTCTTGTAAAACTTTCACTTTTGGAATGAAATGTTTCACAACCATCATTACTGTTTTCAGAATTAAAAAAAATTGTAGTTCCTTTGTCTGTTGCTTATAGTAAATTTCAGTTTTTTCCCCAAAATCATCAAATGTGAAATCAATATAAAATATGTATTTGCAAATTTTTTCTCCTTTTTTTATACATCAAGTGAAAATTTTTTAAATCATTTTGTTATTATTAGTACATTTTTGTAAGTCATTGTGTTATCATTGATTAAAGTATCCAAAAGGCATTTTTTAAAATTCTTTCTGAATATTCAAAGTTAGAATTAAATCAGTAATTAATGTGTTATTTCAACATTTTCTTTTTCTTTTTTTTTACTCTAAAGAGAGATAAATTTAGTAATATTATTTTGTTATTATTTCAAATATATTTTTTAAGGATTGCACGTGTTACAATAAATTTCGATTTAAGTATTAAAAATATTTTAAAATGACAAAAATATTTTTTTAGGAAGCTAAAAAACAGGACTTTATTGGACTGAGAAATATAATGCACTTATTATTTAAATATCGCAGTCTACTTTTTGAATATTTTTATTTGTGTTAGTTTTTTTTTTAAGATTGATTACCATGATCATTAATTTCTAGAGATATATTAATGGGATTTGAGAAAGTATTTTTTCTTTGGGAGTTGTATAAATAAAACATCTTTTTTAAATTAAAATTTATATAAATCCATGCAATCTTTTGTACGCACTGTGTACAGATTTATATGTGGGTTTGTTGGAAAAAAAGGTTAAATGTTATATTCTCAGACGGCATAATTTTAGTTTGAAAAATCTACTTTGTTAGAATGTATTGCCATGTAACTTTCATTTCCAAATATATTAAGTATACGTAAATACAGTGTTTCAATGAAAGTAAAAAATATGGGCTTCTTATTTTTTGTTTTAAATTTACGATAGGATTTTGAAAAATTTCATATCAAATACTTTAAAATTCGTAACAATTTTTTAAGGATCTTTCGAATGTGCCTTTTAACAATATGTTCGGATATGCAAAAGAACTGGCTTTGACTTTGAGGTGATCGCAGTTAACTTTGAAATGATGCATCCACATCACTGAATTCGACAAAGAAATTTTAATTTTGATTATGACGCGCAAGATGATCCAGTGGACGACCCTGAATTAAAATTCAAGATAGTATTTTATTTTTGCACAATTGATCAAGGCAATTAATACCTTGGACTGTAGATTTAATTAAAGGAGTACCCAATGCTATTGTTTTCAATTTTTATACAATATATATGATTTTACAAAAAAACCTTAAAAATTTATTAATGAAAAACTGTACAAATTCAGAAATAATTTTGGCCAATAAAGAATCAGTGGGTATAAACATGCTTGATCTTGCAAATGAGGTAGTGTCAGTTTGTATTTTATTAGGCAAAAAAGAACACTCAATTGAAGTTATAAAAACTTACTTCAACTTCAGAATTTTTACCAAATTTTACTACTGAATTAAAATTTTTGCCTTCTTTGTAAATAAGTGTTGCAAATGGAAAGTCAAGTTCTTTTCAATATTAAAATTCATAAAAAAATTCTTACCATTCACAACTCTAAGATTAAATGATTCAGCTATATTGGTTATCGAACATTAATTAGCTGAACAAATCGATTTTAAGAAATTGATCAGAACGATTTTAGAATTAAACACAGAAAAAATTTGTAATTTTTTTATTTGCTAATTTTGTTACTTACTTTAAATTTGTTTTATTGTGTATGCTTTAGTTTTTAATATATATATGTATATATATTATACTGTCTCATGCAATCTTTCTGTTCGCGCAAACTATTCAGATTTTGTAGGTGTGTATATCTATAAAACATTTAATAATATTTTTTTTATTTTGAGAAGAGAGGTGTCATTATGCATTTTTGTCTCAGGTGGCAAAACTTCTCTTGTTGACCCTGTTACATGTTTAAATGTAAAATAAAGTTACATAACCAGAATATTTTTTTTTGTTGCCATACCTAATTTAATAACTGAATTTTTCCCACAAGCAACTAATTCTAAACATGGTGTAATCTGAAAGGAAATGTAGACAGTACAGTGTTGATTATTTGAAGTTTGGTTTTATTGAGTCAGTGTCGGAAAAAAGATTGCCTATAAGCCTTTTATGTAACAGAGTCTGAAGTAATAACGCTATAAAACCATCTAAGTTGGAGGATCATTTGAGAAGATGCCATCCTGATAAAAGAAATAAAGATTTGAAGAACTTTAAAAAATTCAAAGAAAAACTTCAGAAGCGACTCACGATGGACAGAATGTTTGCTTCAGCTTCACAAAGAGATTATAATGATTTGCAGGCATTTTATAATATTTCGCTACTTATAGCAAAATCCGGAAAATTGCATACAATTGGAGAAGAGTTGATTTTGTGTGCCAGCCGTTGAAGAGGTTTTAAAAACTGTTAAAACTTATATCTGCATCCGACATAATTAAAAGAATTCCCTTAGGCAACAACACCATTCAAAGACGTATTGATGAAATGAGTCAAGATATTGAAAGTTTTTTGTGTGATTATTTCCAAGCAACGCATTTCTCTCTTCAACTAGACGAGTCATTATTATTGGCCTATGTTTGTTTTATTATGGATCAGGAGCACCGAGAAGAAATGCTCTTTGCAAGAACTTTGACAACCGACACTAAAGGCGAATCCATATTTAACGCTTTGAAGGAATATTTCATAGAAAATTTAATACCCTTATCAAATATATCAGTAGCAATAGATGGAGCACCTGCTGTAGTCGGGCACTATCGTGGATTTATAGGACATTTAAAACAAAACGTACCTGGGGTGTTAGCAATACACTGCATCATCCATTGACAGCATTTATTTGCTATAAATCTGAATGGTAGATTACACAAGTCTCTTCAATTTGTCATAAGTACGATAAACTGAATCCAAAGCAAGGCGTTGAATACATGTTTATTTTCACAGTTATGTCAAGAAAATGACGAGCATTTTCATCAATTACTCCCTCGCACGGAAGTCTGCTGGCTGTCAAAAAGCTTGTGATTGACAAGACTGTTTTAGAGTTTTTGGATTCTAAAGATACAATTTTAAGAGGAAATTTAATCAAGCGGAAAACAGACATTTAATGATGTTAACTTGCAGTTATAAGGTGATAGCTTAAATTTGATTAAAACAAAGTCCATCATTTCTGCATTTCTTGCCAGAAATAAGCTAATGAAGCAAAATATTAGACAAAGTGAGCTTTCCCAGTTTCCTAATTTGTCTCAGACAATGCCAAGAAGATGACATTTTAACCTACATTCAGCATTTGAATGCCCTCTGCTCAGATTTTGAAATTAGGTATAAAGATATTTTGACAATGGTAATACCACAGTGGATAATCAATCCATATGGTGACATTGAAGAGATGGATGTCATAAGAGGAACTGATTGGAATAAGTACCAACGAAGAACTTAAGGTACAGTTTAAAAATGGATATCAGAAATTCTGGCTTCAAAAAGATATACGTCTTACTTATCCCATATTATATAATATCGCTAGAAAATTTTTAATTGCTTTTCCATCCTTGTACCTAGTGGAAAGAGATTTTAGTGTGGTTGCCAATCTCCGAGCAAAAAAAAGAAATACACTGGACATCCATAACTGAGGAGATTTAAGACTGAACCTGACTAAATTGATACCAAATGTTCAAAAAATGTTATTACAGCATCAGGCTCATCCATCCTATTAAAAGCATTTATTTTTTGCTGAGTTATATTTTGTAACAAATTGATTTAAAATTTTTGTTTAATTATTTGATTTAAATTAAATTAATTACCATAAAATCCAGCGTATAACGCGCACTTTTAACATCAAAAATAAGATCAAAATTTACGGGTGCGCGTTATACGCCAGGTATAAAAATGATAGCTTCAAAAATAAATAAAAAAAAGAGAAATGCATAAAAAAAACAACCGTCAGGTATTTAAAAGAAATGTCAAATTAAAGGGTTGTTTTCCTAGAAGTATATTATATTTTCGAAATCCTGGGATAATATCTCGAATACATGGGTTTAAAACATAATAGCATTGCTAGCGTACATTGCAGGTTCCTTTGTAAAAAAGGAAGTGCACGTTATACGGCAAATATATCTTAAAATTAAAAAAATACAACTTGAAATTATAGGTGCACGTTATACTTCGGTGTGTGTGTTATGCGCCGGATTTTACAGTAAATGTCATTTTAATTTAATTGTGATTTTTATTTAATTAATAAACATTTAAAATTAACATGAGTTTTCTATGATGAATTTGCAAAAATTCAATATTAAGTAGCAGGGGGTCTCTACCCCAAACCTGAAAACATGACAAGGGGTCTGTGAGACAAAGTTTGGGAAACTATGACCTAGATGATGAAACTAACAGCCTATTTAAGTGAACAAAGATAATGCATTTCAACAGAGCTAATACCACAATTGTGTCCTACAGCTTCCAAAATCAGTATTTTTTTTAAGTGAAAATTTTTCCAGAACTATTTGACATGCAGAATTTGCATGAATCTCTTTTAGTCACTTTCAAAATAAATACAAAATTATAAAAATAATTTATTTGTTGATTGAAAAATTTATTGAAAAATTTTTCGTGTTTTTCTTCAACGAGATATCTCTAATTAGTTTTATAGAGAGTTCAAACATATTTTACTCTTACAGTGGAAATGTATAAACAAGAATTATGCAGTGGAGGATGCAATGGATTTATTTTTATCCTCCCAAGATATCATGAAGATTCAGATTTAGAAAAAGATGAACAAAAAAGAAGTGCTAAACAGTGAAAGAAGCATTGATTTATCTTATCCACAGCCTAGCACTAGTACAGGTGTAGGCGGGAGCTAAAAAATATCTAAAGCTACAAGTATGGTGGATCAAAATTCTAGTGATAATGAAGTGGAGGAGGATCGCTCTAGTGGAGGTGAGGGATTTGATTCCCGTGATATTTGTATGAATAATGAATCTTAATCTATCACGAGCCAGTACTAAAGACTTTTTTTCCAAACATTCTCCATTGGCATTTAATAGCTTGCTGTTAATCAAACAAATTTACATGCATCCCAAATCAAAAGAAAAAGCTATCCAGGTCACATGGTAAATGAAACACAAAACTGAGAGTTCATTTGTAATCTATGAATAAAAAAGCTATAATATGCAAATCTTTTTCCAGTTTGTTGTATTTAAAAATATTTTTATAAATATAAAACAAAAAATAATAACAAAAAGTATTAAATTCTCCACTTTTTTAATAGCCCCAATGGATAGTGGTAAGTATACTTACCACCATTAAAAATCAAATTAATTTTATCGAAAAAACTAAATGAATTTTTTCTTTTACATCAATCCCAATGACAGAAATATTTAATATACCTTTACTAGTAATAAATGGCCTGATAAAAAGCAAATAAATAACTTAATTAAAAAAAGCTATGCAATTCCATCACAAGGCTCCATGAAATCAAAGTATAACAGTTAAAAGGGAAAATTAAAAAGCTAAGGGAAAAAAAAAAAAAAAAAAAAGAGTTAATATCCAAAGAGGAAAAAAATAACATAAAAAGGAGAAACACACAAAAAAAATTCTTGTATATAATTCTGATATTCCATATATAGTAAATTCTACTGTTTCAAAACATGCATGCAGTTATTTTAAGGCAACAAATACAAATTAAATTTATTAGAAGGCAAATGTGTATTTCTAAATCTACTGCAAGAGCTAATGTCAGATAAAACCAAAACCTACTAAAATAAACTGAATAAATACAGCTTTAAGCTTAAAAGTACAATAACAGAAGAAGAGAAATTAGTTGTGCCTTCAGAAAGCAGTATACAAGCCAGGATACAGAGAAAAAGCAATGAAAAATACTAGAAATGTAGATAAACTAAACTTAGTGGCGCAACAGCCTATGACGGCCAAGGCCTACTGTGTCCAACTCAGTTTTCAAGACCTTGGGTGCTGAGGTGCATGAGCAGATGGTCAGTCTGATGTGAAACCCCCAGTGTTTAGTTCTCAAGTAAGCTTGGTACTCATTTATCAACCCACTGAGGAAATGAAAGGCTAAGTTGACCTTTCCCAGCCCAGGGTTAGAACAATGGACCTGTGGTGTGGAAGCACGATACACTACCACTGAGCTTCAAAATTATAGATATTTGAAATTACTTTTTGGGAAAGGGGAAATGGTGCGTAATGAGCACTGCAGTTTATCATGTAATAAAAAAAACATATATTAATTTCACAGAATACAAAAAAAATAGTAACTTATTCCAAAAACTTTTAAAAACTTACAATATAAATTTTACTTCTACAGATTTAAGAAAAAAGTGAATAAAACAGTTCTGCACTCATACACACACTACAAATAAAGGTCAATCCACAAAAAAGAAAATCTTATCTCTCTCTCTCTATATATATATATATATGCCTTTCTCCTGATAGAAAATTAAAGGTGTACTAAATGAAATTTGGGATTCTTATCATGAAATCGAATGCATAATATTAAAATAATAAATGCAAACTGATTCACAAGAAATTCCAATACAAGCAGCAAAAAAAAAGGAGATTTGTTAGTAATTCTCAGTATCTTATTCTTCACAGGAACATGTGTTGAAAAAATTCATTTATAAATGGTAGCAATTATTTAAAATAAAAAACACAAACAAATACTCCCTACTAATTTCAAATAAAAAAAATTTTCAACCAAAATAACAGTTAACAATTCAAACTCAGACAATTTTAAATGAATTTCAAGTAAAAGTAAATCAAAGAATATCACAATTCAGTTCAACAAACGATCCTATTCAGATCAATCCTATTCTTTAAAAATGTTTCATTAGTCATCAAAAAACAGCTTATTAATTGCAATATAAACAGCATTAGCAAAAGAAAAAAACTGTTAATGAAACTTCTTATAAGATCACAGAATTTATAGGCCCATGTGAACGTTCACTTGTCAACTATAATTCCGTAATGACTAAAAATTATGTAATATAAATTCCACAAAACAAAGCAAAATTCAGCAAATTTGAGTACTATTATTTAAATAGAAGTAATTCATAATATCCATATGATAAGCACTCTTAAAAGATACATTACTACGATATTCTTTACAAGTTATTTTACCATGCAATGTAATTTAAGAGGAAAACAAAAATAAACAGTTAACCTCTTTATTTCAAAATGAGCATGTTATTTTAGATGCTGATGCAATTAAATTCAGTAGAAATAAAGAACGACAAAATTGTGCAAATAATTCAAATTGTTAATTAAGAAAATAAATCAGTAAATCCCATTCCTAATTTTTCCTAATGTAAAAATAAGAAAATTTATTTTACACATGCATATATATATATATATATATATATTATATATGGCAAAAATTGTACGAAAATGAATGAATGAATAAACTAATAGAAAACACAAAAAGTAAAACAACAAAACGAGCATTTTGCTTACAAGAGAACTATTAAAATTTTATGGTGATGAAAAGCAAAAAAAAATAAAAGGCATTTGAATATTAGTGGCACATACAGGGGGGGAGGGGTCACCCCCACAGTTTTTAACATACAGTTTATGCCTTGATGCTTATCTTAACACATGTTTTTAGAATGTTACCTCCCCCAAAAGAGAGGTCTGTGTATGCCACTGTTTGGCATTATCATGCTCCTCTACAAGATGCTTCAAATTTCGGTTGATGGCACTTTATTAAGATGAGTTGTATATCTTTAAAAACAGTGGACAGAATAATTTAATAAAGCTAATCTGTTGGCATGTTAATAGTATATAGAGAATAACATATATAAAAAAAGATTAGATATGACATCTGAATGATTTTATATTTATAATATACTAATAGATACGAATGAAAAATCTCACAATTATTCCATTTAACACTCTTCATTTATTGCAGAAACAGTGGCAGAACTGGATTTCTCGATCTTTTTCACAATACTTAAAGAGAAAGATTAAATAAATTTATTTTAAAATATATAAATATAGCAGAAAGTATTACACCTTTAAATGATAGTATTTATCTTAAATATTTCATTTAGTAGTATTATAAAAATACATTGAATTATTTTTGCTAAATGAATCAATATATACTTAATTACTCTCTATAGTATAAGTTTTCAAAGCTTCAGCTTTACATAAATTTTGAGTTCACATTTAAAAGCATACTAAAAAAGAACATTTTCACCTTTATACTATCTTTTTAATTTTAGTTTGATATGACAACTGGTTTATTTTAACTGTAGCAACACAATCATATATTCAATTTAAAATTTAACATACCTGTATTGAAAATTTCCATCTTAGTTATTTATGTAGAGGTACCACATGTTACTTCTAAACATTTTTAATAATTTTAAAAAAAGAAAACTTCAACACTCTCCACTCATAATTAGAGAAGACTTAAATTTATGTGTATTAATAGACAGTTTGTAATGTTTGTCACTTAATTTTCTGAATAGGGTATATTACTATAAAGCAGTAAAGCCAATGACTTAGAGACTTCTTATGAATCATAATTTCAAGCTAACTTTTTTTTTTTACTTTCTCTGTTTGTTAAAATAAAATTTTGCAAAGCTATTATTTTATTGTAAGTTTACAACTAAGTTATTTTAATATTCAAAGTACATCAACTTTTTGAAAAAATATGTTAGGTGTTCTATTTACACATGAAAACAACAAATATATTTGATATATAGTCTAGACAAAACATTTCATGTTAATATGAGTAATAACTGAACAACAGCTTCAACTGCTATTTGTCATTGCATCATCTTGCTCCTTCTCTAACTTTGCAACCATGTGTGTAAGTCGACAAAATGTAATTGAATTAAAAATTCTTTAAAACACTCGATGGATTAAATAACATAGCTAGACATATTAAAAAGAGAGTAAAGGTGAATGTATATTGTAATTGTAAGAAAAGATGCTAAAACTTTTTTTTAACTTGAATTATTAACACAGAAAATTTTACACCTATCATATTTAAGGAAAACGGTTCATAATTTTCCTGATACGGTTCGATTGAATATCAACAATAAATTTTTAATTTATATTTTACGACAAAAAATGTGAAATTTAAAAGCTTTTTTTACATGTTATAACATTTTATACATTTTTAGGAAATGCATTCACTAGCTCAATAAAATGATAATTTCCAACCTACAAATCAATTAAAGAGTTTTTCACACTTACATTTCATGTTTACAGTTACTCTTTTATTAGTTGAGTATTTTTTAAAATTAAACACATAAATTTAAAAAAAAAAACCTCAATACAAGCTTAATTAAAAAACACAATCCATCAATATTTTTCCAAAAATTACAAACATTAGTGATTTAATATCAAATGATATGAAGAGAGAAATATTTAAGGGCATGTACTTTATCAGTTATATATCTTTCTTTTTCAGCAATGGAAGGAATTATTTATTACAAATTGAATATAATATTAAAATTTCCTTTACAGCTTCTAAATATATATATAAAAGTATTCTTCTTGTATAATTTTTTTTCCCCATAGAAATGAAATGCATCTTTTAAATTCTATGTCCTCAACCATGCGAAAAGATTTAATCACTTACATATAGATTAATAAAAGCCCTGGATTGGTATAAATTTTTAAAAAGATAATTAATATAAAATTATGAATATCCAACTAAAAACATATTAAATTTATAATACATTATGTATAATATTAAAAACTTTTAATAATATGAAAAAAGGTGTTGGTTAAGAATACCTTTTGAAGTAACAGTTGCGAAAATTAATATTTTGTTTTAAAATTGATATTTAAAATCTCAATTACAACAAAACAGAAAGAAATATACCTCCAAATAAAAAAAACAGAATGTCTCTACAGAAAACTGGCCCCATGTATAAGTCTTTTGTTGATTTTTCTTTTTAATACTTTAAACCACAGGTTCTCAATGTGGAGGATAACGCCCCCTTGTGGGCGTTTGAGGCTTTCAGGGGGTAGTAAAAGACCTTGAGTAAGTTAGGAGGTTTTCAGTTAATATGGAGGGGCATGGGCAGATTAACCAAATATAGCCTAAAAAAACATGCTGATTATGTACTAACAAAAATAAACTTTAATACTGGTATGTATTTAAAATTGTACATGTGTGGCAATAGTTATTTCAGATTTGCAAGTAAAACAAAAATTAGGGGCTTTAAGAAAATATATTCTATTAGTAATATAATATTTTTTTTTAAATTTAATTCTTATTTTCACCATGTATTATATCTGCTCTTATTTCTCTGGGGTGGAAGGGGGGCGGTATTGAAATATTCACTAGAAAAGGGGGCACCAGTTCAAAAAAGGTTGGGAACCTATGCTTTAAGGTCGACGCCCGTATTTTCAAAAACTACCTTTATCCAACAGATGGCGTTGTTTGCAACTCGGATGACGTCAAAGAGATAAAGTGGGTAAAAAGATAACCCGTCGTTACTATAGCAACGGGGTGTGGTTAAGAAGTGATTGACAGATATAGTCGGTTTCAGAGCGCATGCGCAGTTGCAGTAAAATAAACAAACTATTCAAAACCATAATCAATGTGGTGCAGTGTTGGTTGAATGGGGGAAAAAAGAAAGTTTTGTAAGTGCTGTCTTTTAGAATTGCCGCGGAAATGGATGCACAATCTTTTTTTTTTTAAATCCGTGAAAATATTTTGGAATATCCACAAGTGAATGAACAAGTACGTTTACATTTTCTTGAGAATCATAAACATTGCCCATAGGGTTTAAGAATAAAGATGGAATTTAAAAAAGTTTTAATTTTTGGTGGAAGGATTTGATAGACCTCCAGTTTTATTTTTGTACAGATATCTTTTTTATTTGTATTAGCGTATTTAATTCAATTTTTTTTGTTTGATAGATATGTAATACATTTCTTTCTGCTCATATCTTGGATACAAATTGTATTTGAAATTGCTGTGTAAGAATACTCATCAGGAAATAATCATTTTCAATTTGAGTCTTTCACAAGAAAATGTTACTTTTCTAAGAAAATAACCTAGAGCAATTTTTTCATAAATAGTTTGTATAATTCTGTTTTCAAACACATCTATTTCTTGTTTTACAAATTAATGTTATTATTTCCGATAAGCATGAAAATGACAAAAATTTCACTAAATTACAGTCGTCACTAAACCTGAAAAAAGTTCGTTATTTGGAAAATTTCGTGAAATGATTTATCTTTCAATATAGTTTAAAAAAACTACTTAAAATAAATTTTAAATTCACATATAACTATACATTATTATAAAATTAATTGTTCACACACCTTTTTTGTAAGTTAATATCTATTTATTTTACATATCTTAACTATCAAAAAGAATTCAGCTAGGAAAACAGGGGGAAAAAACAACTCTGTCAAGAAATACTCAGTGTGTATATATATATATATTTCCAACTTTAAAAAAGTACTTTTGTATTATGATTAACGCGAATTTTAAAACTTTTTCCAATTTTAGGCTTACAAGTAATTTTAAACATGCATATTTTATGACCAGTAATTTTAAGAATGCGTGTCCTTCAATTTAACTACTGGTTAAGTCTATTAATTTTGTTTTGAGTTTTTTCGTTTAAAAAAAATGTTTGCATCTTTGCAGTGCACGAAATACCTCATCAGGCATATTTTTTTTCACACAATTCAAGTGTAATCGTTTCAAATGATTTTACTTGCTCATTACATCACATGTAGGTCCAGAAATATTTCAAAAACAGAAAAAAAAATCGAATCCCAAGAGAGAAAGTTCGATAAATGGAAAATGCATTTAGCTATTTATAGGTTATTTGACGAAGAAAATCATAAAATGTTCTTGGTTCCAGGAAAAAGTTCGCAAAATGGAGGGCCGACTATATTATATTCATCGAATTAATTTCCAAATTAAACTTCCTTTTTATTACACTTCCTTAAGTTGGTATGGAATTGAAAACCTATTTCCTTGTTGAATTTTAACAATTGTTCTTACAGATAATCCGAGAAAAAGCATGAATATTGTTATAATTGGAAACCTGGAAGAAATATGAACATTTTTAAAATATTAATTTATTTTTTTAAAAAAACTAGCTAGAGTTCTCAGAGATATAAATTTATATAAAACTTTTATGGAACAGATATATATAAGTATCTTTAAAAAATTACAAAATTATCTTGAATAGAAAACCCTTTCAAATATTCCAAAACGAAAATCAGAAAAACACATATAAAATTTGTAAAGGCATTAACCAGAAACGAAAAATGTCTAAATCTCTAATTTTTTAATGCGTTTTTTTCCAAATGAAGAAGGTTGTAAAATAGCTTGTAAATTTCTATGAGACAAAAATCGTTTTAACATATAAATTATATCATATAGGAGCTAATCTCTGACTGCAATGTAATGGTAATAATAAATCATTATTATTGTTGTTACTAAAAATCAATAACTGTATGAATCAAATCTTGAATTTTACTTTACATATGCAGCATAGAATAAGTCTAACTGTCATACATCACTGACACTACTGGTACTGCAATTCATGGTTAGCTGTTCTGTGATAAAGGTTTAATTTTTTTGATAAGTATATAATTATCTTTTTATGGATCATGTCTAAGAAAAAGGATTTAAATTAATTATTTATAAAGCTTCATTTTTAAAATTGGTCTTTTAAATAAAATAACGTAGTATATATATACATTATATACGTTCAATAAAAAAAAAGTATATTATTCACTTAAATTAATGAAATTATATTATGATGTATAAAATAACACTTTGTTAAAGCAGATTTCAGCCTTTATTAGTATATGTATTTTTATGTTACTAATAATTTTTGAATTGTGCATTCATTGATGATATTTAATTAACGTAGTAACTTTTTTATAAATCAATACAAATAACTGAATTTTAAAAATATGAAGAAGCCAATGAGTTGATTCTTTGGGATGACAAAAAAGAAGGAAAAAAAAAAATCTTGGGAGGAGTAGAAATTACTTTCAAACAGCTAAAGGAAACACAATAACAGCTAGAATGCACAAGTTTTTTCTTGCATAATGTACGATGAGCAATTTTCGTCTTTGAACAGTGAAGAAGGGCAAACGGGGGTCAACAGTCGTAAAACCACAGATTGGGCTTCTATCCCTCCCCCTCCATTGTGGAGGGACCAAGAGGGAGACACCAGATACTTTTTTTTGTCTTCAGTTTATGTCGTTTAAAATGGAATTCTTAGTACACAGTTTTGTTGTATTTTCATGAATACCAGAAATAATAACATTAATTTATAAAATAAGAAATGGAAATGTGATTAAAAAAGATAATTTATGAAAAAGTGCTCTAATGAACATTTTCACAGAAAAATGACGTTTTCTTTTAAAAGACTCGTATCGAAACTTATTATGTTCTCGATGAGTGTTTCTTATAAGGCAATTCAGAAATTCAAATTTAAGTACAATTTGTTTCTACCATCTACATTTTCTAAAACAGGATACCTCATAATGTAGCCTATTTTCTGGGTTACTACATTAAATGAAACTGTTATTTGGTTATGAAACACACACACACATGCGTAAAAATTAAACAATATGTTTGAAATGAATTAGGGGGGAAAGGAGCTTATAATTTTCTTTAAGACCAAAATCGTTTTAACCTATAATTATATTATATAGAAGCTAATCTCTCATTGTTATCGAATGACATTAACATCAAATTATTATTATTGTTACTAAAATTAATAACAGTATGCGACTTAAAACTTGAATTTTCATTTACGTGTACAACACAGAATATGTCAGGTGTATTGTTATGCGACACTTTTATCAACGATGTAATTCAGAATTCGAGGAATACATAATTATTCGAATCTCAGCATACACATGAACGATAAATAATGAGTGAATATTAACGTCGCACTGTACAACTACACGAGGGCTTTTGGCGACGGACCATGTAATTTTGAACCATGGTCAAGTGACTTGTAAGACACCTGAGCTGGCACCCCCTCTCTCCTAACTACCTCACCATACCAACGGGAGGACGTTTGAGCTCTCGACAAATATAACGTACATCGCTGCCATACACGGCGGGACTTTAGTGGTACTGGGCTCGAACTCGTGACAAGGCCAACCAACGATCCGATACCTTAACCACTCAACTACCGCTGCCACATGTCTATGTTCAAACCTCCTCCAGTGGGTGTGGTGTGGAAGTTAGTAGAGGGGGGTAGCTCAGGTGTCGTCCTCGTCACTTGATTATGGTTCATAATTAGGAGATCGGTTGCCAAAAGTCCTCGATTAACGAAAAAGTACGACGTTAATATTCACTCACTCAACCCTTATTAAAAGTTGTATTTTTATGTTATTAATAATTGTGCAGTTATTGAAAAAGATATTTAATTAACATAGTAACTCTTATGTAAATACAATTCAAATGATTGGAATCAAAAAATATGAAGTGACCGAAACTGATTGTTTGGGATAGCAAAAAATAAATAAATAAAATTGCTTTTCTCCCATAAAAATAATTATTCTAACAGGCTTCAGTAGTAAAAGTATGAGTTAAAAGCCATTTCCTTGAAAGAACCGATTATTCTCACAAATTTCTCTCTTTATCAGGCCCGCTTTTCCGCTTAGGCGAGCTAGGCACATGCCTAGGGTGCAAGAGATTTGGGAGCGCAAAAAATTGGAGGGTGAAAAAAAGAGAAAAAATTAAAATTTTAGAGAAAGTACAACACACCTAGTATTTAACAAGGCAATTATTCTCTTTCATTTTTATACCTAAATTATCAAATCTTCATTTCGCTATCGGCGAAATTATTATGTAAATAGCTTGGCTTTTCTTCCTCAAATCATATTTTGTTTCATGTATACTGTTATTAAGTTGTGTTTTCAAAACTCGAAATAAGATCTTTATCGCTGCATCTCTCAAACTGTAGGGCGCCCTCCCCCCAGGAGGGTGTGATAACCCTACTTGGGGTGGGGGGGCGAGCATATTGCGAAAATCGAAAATAAAAGATTTAAAATAATTATCAATTTAAAATAATTATAATGTGTGTGTGAAATACATTCTTAAATAAGAAACAAATGAAGTACACATTCACACTGATGTAATACACACTACTTATAAATGTATCAAAACTGCACAAAGTATTTAATAATTAATTTATCAATATTCAATTAAAAACAAGTTTAGTAATTACTAGTGACTCCCCTGGGCTTGACATATACAAAATGTTTATCTTGATAATTAGTACGGTTTATAGTTAAAGTCGTATTGTATTGTGGTTTTACCATCAAAGTACATTATAATTACATTCAATACATTGTACGAAGGGGGGTCTGCGATGAAAATTATGACTGAAAATTGGATCGCAAATATTGCAAGTTTGAGAAGCACTGCTTTATCGAAATCTACAACACTCTTTTGTGACCGTGGTAGCCGAGTGGTAAAGGTATCGGATCGTGGCTGGCTTTGTCACGAGTTCGAGCCCAGTACCACTAAAGACCAGCCGTGTAGGGCAGCGATGGACGCTAAATCTGTCGAAAGCTGAAACATCCTCCCGTTGGTGTGGTGGGGTCGTTAAAAGAGGGGAGTGCCAGCTCAGGTTTCGTCCACGTTACTTGACCATGGTTCAAAATTACAAGATTTATGATCAATAGCCCTCTTGTTGCTTTGTAGAGCAACGTTAAACAGCAAATGACAATTCCGGGGTTTTTTCACCCATTAAGAAAGTATACACACCACGACAGTGATCTTCAAACTGTGTTCCACGAAACCCTGGAGTTCCACGATACATGCCCAGGGGTTCCATGAGTCACAATAAATAATTAAAAAAAAATTATAAATGTGAATGCAAAATGGATTCACGTTCTCTATATGAAGTTTGCATCCCCACAAAAATTTAAAGCTCATTCCTGTCATTAAGAAACTGAAAATTTTATTTCAACATAATAACTTTATTTTGCAATGCTTTTTAAACTTTTATTATAATATAATAAAAGATATTAAAATGTGTTTTATTTTTTTATATTACCTAATAGATTTTAAAAATTTTATTGTTTACACTCCTGGGTTCCACGGATCGTGGCTTGCCTTGTCACGAGTTCGAGCCCCGTACCATTAAAGACCCGCCGTGTAGGGCAGCGATGCACGCTAAATCTGTCGAGAGCTGAAATGTCCTCCCGTTGGTAGTTAGGAGAGGGGGGTGCCAGCTCAGGTGTCGTCCACGTCACTTGACCATGGTTCAAAATTACGTGGTCCGTCGCCAAAAGCCCTCGAGTAGCTGAACAGTGCGACGTTAATATTATATCAATCAATCAATCAACCCTGGTTCCACGAGATAATTGTGTACTTGTTAGTACAATGTCTTGCGAAACTAAATAGTTTTCCAATGGAAAGTGCACTTTTTGACATTTGTTGGGTAAACACCTACAATAAGGGAGAGGTAACGACTTATCGACCTTTCAATAGATTTGATGTCCAAACTCTAAATTTAAGCAAGAAAAGCTCCTAAATTTTTTGTTGCAAATTCATACAAAATACTCAGTATTCCTCTAAACATTTTAATCCCATTCAGAACAATGTGTACAAGTGAAAAATATTTCTTGGCATAAGTGGCTACAAAAACAAAGTATAGGAATAAATTAAGCTCAGAATATGTAATGCGATTACAGTTAATTTCAATAGGCTTAGACTTCGACGGTTTGTGTGAAAAAATCAAGTACATATTCTAGTTACTAAACATAATGAATGGGTGGGTGAAACCTGGATCACAGATTAATATTATTAATTAATAAATTATATTAAAAATAGATTAAATTTTTAATAATCGATGCAATACTTTTTTTAAATTGAGTTTACAAAAAAGTGTGTGTGGAATAGGGTTCGACAAAAATACTTTGTAGTTTTAGGGGCTTCACAAAAAGACCTAGTTCTAGGGCAGTGGTGGCCAACCCGTGGCACGGTGCAATTGTAACGGGGGCACGCAAAGACATACTGAGAAATTAAAAGAAATTGAATGCATAATAATAAATAATTTTCTACAATTTTATTGAAGTGGGGTTGTCTCAGACAAAAGTCTCAAAATTTGGATAAAAATATGTTTGTGTGAATAAACGTTTTCTGCTAAGAACATAATATAAATATTATTCATACACAGCTAGCTGATGTGCACCTATAATAACCTAATTTTGTTAGCATCTGCAAAAGTTAATCCTAATATAGATGACTTGGTAAAAAAAAAAAAAAGAGTAATTCAAAAGCCACATTAAGTAAATACTAACTGTTTAATAATTATTTAAAATTAAATGTTTCAAATTACTCGTTTTTATTTTGTACCTAACTTAACTGAATTGAACCTGTAAAAAGTTTATTAACAATAAAACCTAAATTTGCACTTCATCTTATTTTTAAATTTCTTGCATTAAAAAAAAATGTGCTATTTGCGTAAAAATTCCATCATAAGCCTATAAGTAATTTTTTTTTTTTTTTACTTTTCTGTGTTTGTTTGGTGGAAATGTTAAAAACGGCACTCGTAATTATTTTTTATCAAATCCTGAAAAGTTGGCCACCCCTG
>BMAV01001048.1:80074-145325 GCA_019973955.1 Trichonephila inaurata madagascariensis
AAGGATTAATTCCCTCCAGATATGAGTGTCCGAAGTGTAAAAAGGATATACATTTGGTTGAACGAAAGGAAACGATTGATAGTTTTGAATGGCGTTGCCGAGTGCAGTCGAAAGAGCATCCCCTTTTTGTTTGCCGGAGTGTCAGAAAAGGTACGTGGTTTATTGATAGTAGATTGAGCATTTGTGTGATCTTGCGATTAACCAGGTATTGGTTAATCGATTTTTTTATCATTTTTAAAATGCTGTTTTTCCTTTATTTTAATGCCTTTATCTCGTAGAAATGCTCTTTTATTTTATGCTTTTGCGTAAATACATGTTTTCAGTGTCCCTGACGCATTATGGAAACCTCGTTTTTTTTAGGATCACAAATATGTGCATAAATAGATAATGTTTAGCATAAAAATGCTCAATTGTGGTAAATGGATTATATTAATGATTAACTGAGTTATATAATTATGTGGTGAATTGAAACTAAAGTTTTCTGGTATTCTTTTGGGTAATTAGGAAGTTTTCTGTATATTATAAAATTACCCACACACACACATTGTGTATGTAAATATGAAAAAATTGAATTTTTTTAAATACACTATTGAATTCGATATATGTGTCATAATAGTTCACAAAATTAATGTGTTATCATTGCAGAGTAATTCTAATGCAATATTGTTGCTAAAAGTACAGCTGAAAATGATTGCTTTTGTTTCTTAAATATGCATTGATGACTTAATTTTTTATATGTTGGTTAAAGCACCATGTTATAATAACTTATCATCATTGATATATATAGTATTTTATTTGTGTGTATGTAGTATACTAAAATTTGAAAATCTTGTGTACTGCTTAGGAAATTTTGGTAACTTGTAAAAGCACAATGATGAAAATGAAATTATTTGTTACTTCTTATACTTCCAAAAGTTGAATTTTAAAATATGTATAGATTGGAGTGGCGTGCATAAATAATACAAGTAAATGAGTATTCTGCAAGATGTTAAAACATGTATATTCAGTGTATGTTTGACTTAGAATTGTCTAAGTTTAGATGAATGATTAACATTAAAAATGTAGTGTTAAGTTATATTTCTGTTAAATAGACCTAATAATATATTAAATCAAAATGCAATATCAGTCACATAATGAAAACAAAATGCTTAGAGAGAAATCAAAACTTTGTAGTCATATAAGCTTATATATTAATAAATAAGAAAATTCCAATTTTTAAGTAACTGATAAGTTTTGCTTTTTCTTTTTAAATAATGCTGCATCAAAAATTCGTATCATAAAATCAGGCATATAGCACACACCTATACTTTCAAGCAGAATTTCTTTATTTTTAGGTATATTCACTGTATAACGTGCACTCCCTTTACGAAGAAATCTGAAAAGTACGTGAGCAATGCTCTTATGCTTTGAAGTCATTTATTCAAGGTATTAGCCCAAGCTTTAGAAAAAATAGCATACTTCAAGAATTACAACCCTTTAAGTTCATAAAAAATGTCATTTCCTTTAAATAAGCAGTATTTCAATATATGTAGAAGTCTAATTTTTTTTTCATGCCCATCTCTTTTTCAATTCCTATTAGCTCACTCTCGATATATTTTTATCTTGTTCAAATTTTCAATCGTTAATAAAATACATTTTAAAGCACTCAACTGAGCTGAAATTTTATACACATGATTATTTTGGATGACAATACAGTAATTTAATTATAAATAATAAAAATCAATTGGTTAAAACTAATTATTCAGCAACCATTTGGGTGACTTGTGTCAAAACTTGGCTATGTTTCTTTCTCACATTTTAAAGTGCTCATTTCAGCTGAAATTTTCTATACACCATTGTTTTGGGTGACAATACAATTTAATTATAATTAATTGACTGAAACTAATTATTTAAAAAATTACAGATATAGCCATGTTGGCTTCATTTTTAGCGACTTGGGGGGGGGGGGCACAACTTGAAAATGTTTTTTTTCTCACCTTTTAAAGCATTCAGTGTAACTGAAATTTTATACACACAATTGTTTTGGATGACAATAGATGATAGACACTTTAATGATAATTAATAAAAGTTAATTGCCACTTAATAATTTGATTCTGTTACATGTATATGCATATTTATATTAATTGTAACTATTTGATAAAAAGTAACTAAAATAAAATTTTTCTTTGTTGATCTAAGTAGGGATTGACTTAAAAACTTTTTTTTATATTCCTCGTTACTTTTGAAGTTATCATTTTTATACCTGGCATTAACACTCACCCATAAATTTTGATCTTACTTTTGTGTTAAAAGTGTGTGTTATATGCCCAATTTTATGGTATGTAATAACCACAGTAAAGAAAAAAAAATTTTCTTAGAAAAACAACATATGTTAAAATAACACACATTACTTTTTCACAAATTTTATTTGTTTCTGTTTCTACATTGACGAACATCAAGGAAAAACATTCTATATTTCTCAAATAAAGGAATAATGTTTCTTCTTACTTTTTTTAAAGTCAGAAAAGTCTGGCAAAAGAATACACAGAGTGAGAAAAACCCATTTGCAGTAACAAATGTCTATTTTCAAATAGTGTATGACATTCTTTTGTACTAATGGGAACTGATAAGACAAAACAATAAGCTTTCACATAATGTACATGGCCGGAATCCTCAATGCAGAGGTACAGATTTTATTCTAGTCTTAAAAGCTTCAGGAATTATCAGCTTCCAAAAAGTACATTACATCGCACAGAGTAATGTATTTTAGAATTAGCAGATTACAAATAAAAAGGAAAATAATGAAATAAAAAAATATACAGAAGATTAATAATGCTTAACAAATGAAGTTTTTATTTATGCAAATGAAAAAATTTACAGAATGATATAAACAACCTGGAAAAAAAAAACACACTGCCGCTAAAATTTCTACTTTAACACAAAACAAATGAAATATCTGATCTGGTTACTTTAAATAAACCAAAGAGAGAAGGACAGAGGAAGAAAATAAGCATTCCAGTAAAAAATATTTTTTAAAATTGTCCGATTCAAATCATGGTTATACTCAAGCTCATGAATATATATAGTATTCCACTTTCTTGAAACACTCTTAAAAAGAGAAATCTAAATAAATTGATGCGATCAAATAAAATCAATCATCTGCTCAATTAGAATGATAAATGCATAAACACTGAAATTCTTCTGAATAGAAATCGAGATGTTAATCATTTTTTTGCATTTAAAGAAAGACAAGTTGATGATATCTGCCATGCAATAAAATTGAAAATACTGCCATTAAAACTAAAATAAAGTCCCCCTAGTGAACCCACCCATTTCAAAAGGGACACTTAGAGACAAAAAGTATTACATCCTGCTAAAGAAAGAAATCTGTTAAACCCTTGAAATATTTCTTAAAACAGGTACATTTTTGCATTGCTCAATAGCAAGGGAAAAGAAACTGGTGCATTGTTGCAGTTAGCTGCAATAAAGCATGTTTAAGAGCTTGAAGGAAATGTCACAAATTAAAGAAATATCTGAAGTAATGTATATGGGGATAAGTTCACTGTACATAGGAAGCAGCTATTTTTTCTTCACAGGTCCACGTGGGGGTGTTACAGGTCGACCAGAGTTTAGTCCTCCGTACTGATATTTGGCTTTTTTCTCAGAAGGCTTTAAAATCTATAATATAAAATACATGACATCTACTTGTACTATTATATTTAAATATATTACAATAAATACTTAATCACTTTTACGTCATTTAATTTGATTACTTACAAATAATTCAATTGAAATACCTAAAATTTTAAAAATTATTACACTTTTAATGTTCAGATATCTTGTGAGCAATTTATATAATAAACACACACACAGCCAAAAAAAATTATATCATTACACACATACAAAAAATTAAATTCATTATATATTTAAGTTAAGCTTTTAAAAACCTATAAATTAATCCAAGTTGCTGTTATTTAGATATTTAATCAATAAAAACATTAGATAATATAAACCTTTTAAAAATACAAACAAAACGTAGCAAATTTAACATTATATGAGAAATAATTTTAAGTTTAAAATATTTATGTGGTTAAAAATAACTATTATATGTGTTTGTACATATGTGTGTGTGTGATCAAAACAATCTTAAGTATTTCATTATAATGCTAAAATGATTTTTTTCTTTTTGCTTAAAACAGTAATCAATAACACCAGACACATTTCTAATGTTACAAAAAATTTAATCAATACGCATAAGTGAAACCATAAAAGAAAAGCAGAAATTAAATTTTACAAATACATTATTATAAGATAAATGAAAAATTTGTTATTCTAACATCAACAATAAAGAGACAAAAATTTTAGTATTTCCGTGCAGAAATAAATGTACCTGAAAAGAGCACATTAACGTTTCATCTACAGACATCATGCCTCCAGCATTATCAAACTCTCCACAGTAATTTGGAGCAGAAAACAGAGTCACCAACTGTCTTTTAGCAAAAAACTCGTATCCATCCTCTACTACCTAAACAAAGGAATCTCAAAATGTAATTAAAATTCATCTTCATACAAAAATATTACTAGGCATTAAAAAAAAATATCCTACATATGAAGGGGAAAAATATACTAAAAACAATGCACTTTATTGAGCTGTTTGAAACCTTCATTACATCAACAACAAAAAATTCATCTAGGGCTATATAAACAATAGTATTCAAACAATATTTTTTACGCATTAATAAAATAATTTTTTGCTAATACTGTTTGCTAATACTAATTTTTTTAATTAATACTGCAAGTACAACACTTTCCACAGAAAATTGGTAGTAAATATCAAAACTAATATTTAACAATAATAAGTAATATAAAAAAGATTTTAAGTCAATTCCTACTTTGAATGGATGAATAGAAAGTATTTTATTAACGATTAAAAATTTAAATAAGACTATATATATATATATAGGGAGAGCGTGAACTAATAGTAGGAATTGAAAAAAGAGCATGATTTGTCTGCCTTTAAATATATTTAATAGTAGGAATTGAATAAACAAAAAAAAAAAAATAGATATCAGCTGCACACACAAAAAAAATGAAGCCATAAATATTAAACAAGCTCACTAGAAAAGTACAACTTCAATTAACTTCTCTCTCTACTGCAGAATTTTTTATACCAAAAATATAAATTTCAATATAATTCCATGAAAGTCAGATAAAAAAAATAAGGTTAAATATACCTGATGAGCTCTACAGATCAGATCTAAATCATGCCGATTAAGAAACTTGCTGACTACATCTGCTCCAAAAGTAAAAGACACACCACGATCATTTTCACCCCATCCTTGAACATCTTTATCAGGGTCAGACCATAGAAGGTCACACAGCAATCCTAGAAGACAATAACACATAAATGGAAGGAACATTATATATATACTAGCGGTCGCGACAGACGTTGTCCGGTACACACGTCTTAAATCTGAAAATTACAAAGAAAGTTATTACAATACCTGACATCATCACATGTACAGTTACCACAATTCGACCTATCAATTGCGTGTGAGTATGTATTTACAATGAACTAAGCTGAATATAGAACCTATTCTTAATAGAAACTTAAACTTGTTTTGATTAAAGGGGGAAAAAAGATAAAACTCAAGCTATTTTCATAACAGGTATATTTTTTAATACACAAAAAATGAATTTATTGTAATGCCTCCAAATGTTTAATGTTTTTGGTTAATCCTTGAGGGGTATAAACAAGCAAATGCAATGGTTTGCTAAATATCGAACATGTAACATATAATTAGCCGTGCAAAAAGCAAGGATTTTCTAAATCTAAGCCACAAATTGTCCTTGTTTGACCTTGTGACTTATTAATGGTCATAAAAAATACCAAGCGAATTGGAAATTGCAAACATTTGAATGGGTAGGTGAGTCTGAAAGAATCACAGGGATCTATGGTAGAAAGTACAACTTCACCTCGAAGTTTGCCGCTAGTGGCCTTAAGAATATTGCCCATGATTTTTTTATGAACAATTGCACACCCTTACATAATTTTGGCGCATTTTTAACTAATTGCAATATCTGACCGAATTGTGAATTTAAATCATTCTCGAATCCACTTGAACCCACACAAAAAATATCACCCAAATCAGTTCAGCTGTTTAGAAGCAGTACAGTCACACACGCACAGAAGAATTATACATATAAAGATATATGCTGTATCGTGGTAAAATGAATAATCTTTCAGATTCTGTAATTATTTTTTGTCTGATTTTGACGGAAAAATTAGATTGCAATTTTAAAAACGGTGGAAATATCTGAAAATTCTCCACTCTTCTTTCTTTTCTTGTCGCGCATTAACAAAATAAACAGCACACAGGGGTGAAACAACTGCATTTTAAGGTTTTTAATTAATATCTTTTTAACTACTTGTGATATTGGACCGAATTGTGAATCTAAATCATTCTCGAATCCACTTGAGCCCACACAAAAAATGTCATCAAATTCGATCCAGCTGTTTAGGAGTCAGTTACATACACGCGCACAGAAGAATTACATATATAGATTATTTGAAGATATTAATTAAAAATGCTAAAAAGCAGGATTCCTCTGCATTTTTGTAACAATAAAGACCTGGTTTGGCCAGTTTAGCTGAAAATCGATTTTCGACGCTAACTTATATCATTTTTATGACAATAACATTGTAACAACAACGAGGATGAATATTGAGTTGAATGCTTTTAATTAATCTTTTTAACTAATTGCGATATCGGAACGAATTGTGAATCTAAGCCCCATTCTCGAATCTACTTGAACCCCCACAAATTTCATCAAAATCGGTCCAGCCGTTTAAGAGGAGTTTAGACACATACACACGCACAGAAGATTTTTATATATAAAGATATATACACACATAGAAATACACATAAAAGAGCTCCATTTTTAAAAATACTGGTGTGTTTGTAATAATTAAAAATTAATAATTACCTGTGTCAGGAACATCAGTAGGCCTCATGATTCTTCTTATCTGTTCCATAGATTGTAAATCTGGTGAAAGCCCTACAAGTAAAAAACAGAATCTCAGTAATAATTTTAAGAGTTTACAAAAACATACTTCAGTTCCCAAATGACAAATAGTCCATTTCCCCCCTTCTCAATTACTGAAAAAGTAGAATGAAATCAACCTAAGGCTAATCAACCAACTTCAAACTTTTTCAACTCACGGAACTGCTAGAAAAAGAAGGTGGTTTCATGGAATCCCTAGAACTAGAATGCATTTTCGTGGAACCCTATTCCGCACACACACTTAGAAGAATATATCTTAAAATAATATTTAAAATAGATCAATGTAAAGGCAATTGAACAAAAGCATTGCATTTAAAAAATTTTAATCTACTTTTTAATATAATTTACTCATTAATAACATTGTGTGTTCCAAGTGTCACCTATCCATGCATTATGTTTAGTAACTGGGCTATGGGCTCGAATTCTTTTCACACTAACTGTCGAAGTCTAGGTCAATTTAGATTAACTGCACGCACATTATATATTCTGAGTTTCATTTGTTTCTATACTATGTTTTTGTAGCCACTCACAAATGAGAAATATTTTTCATTTATATACATTGTTTTGAATGGCATTAAAATATTTATATCTGTGAGAGAAATACTGTGCATTTTGCATGAATTTGCAACATAAAATTTAGGAGCTGATCTTGCTTTAATCTAGATTTTAAGATTAAATATGTTGATAAGTTGTTCCCTTTCCTTTGCTGTAGGTGTTTCTTCCACAAACTCAAAAAGGTGCCTTTTCCAATAAAAAAATATTTAGTTTTGCAAGATGTTGTAATAACGAGTATAAAATAATTGTGAGGAATGCAGGGTGGTAAAGAATAAAATATTCACAATCTAGTACAGCAATACTCAACCTGCGGCCCGTATGTAGCCCACCTGGCTTTTTTGAGTGGCCTGCTCATGACCCATTGCCCTAAAAAATTCATTTATTTCAGAACAATGTATTAAAAATTTAGCTGGAAATCCTCTCAACCAAGCAATTAAATTGACCAATTTTTCTGTCGATGTGGTACGGGTGTGAATTGCAAGATTTTTTTTTCTATTTGAAACTGAAACAGTTAGTAATAATAAAAAACAGTGATACAGGAAATAAATTGGAGTAAAGTGACCCTTTTATGGGTGAACTGATTTTTAATTATAAACAAATAATACTGATTTCAGTCAAAACTCCTTGTTGCTGCCATTCTGCATTTAATAAATTAATGTTTGAAGTAAAAATAAGAGAGGCTTTGTCAAAAGAAAAAAAAATCTAATTATCAAACGGCTAGGTAGTTTTGTTTATATGCTTTTTTTTGTATGGTCACATGAATAAAAGAGAGCTGAAATTACCCCATAACCAGTAAAAAATTCATAAAAACGAAGAGAATTTTGTGTGCATGTTCGATAGAGATTAATATGGTATTAAAAGCCAAAAATAAGTTTTAATATTTTGATCAATTCTTCACATTTTAAGTGTCCAATATTGCCTTGGTCTTATGTTGTGTTTTCTATTAATCCTCATGTTACAGCCTGCATGAAATATCTGCCATATGTATGCGGCCTGGCAGGAAAAAAGGTTGGAGAGAGAGAGAGTACCCCTGATCTAATAGGTAATATATATATAAAACGTTGTATTATTCTTCTATTATACTATAATAAAGTATTGCAAAATAAAGCTATTATGCATAAATAAAATTTTCAGTTTATTAATGATAGGGATGAGCTTTAAATCCTTGTGGGCATACAAACTTCATAGAGAACGCGAATCTATTTTTCATACACATTTATAAGTTTCTTTTCAATTTATTTATTGTGACTTATGCAACACATGAGTAAGCCTTGTGGAACCCCAGAGTTCTGTGCAACACAGTTTGAAGACCACTGATCTAAGATAACAGAATAAAACAATCTACATTTTTAACTATCCCCAAAAATAATTTTTTAAAATGGTTTTACATGGTAAATATCTTAAAAGAAATCATGAATAAATGAATTTTTTTGAAAAAATACTCATAATGTAAAGCACATAAGGGTATATTTATATAATATGGTGAGATAAAATAACTGGTTAAAAGATATTTATAAATAATATTTACATTTAAAATAAAGTACAAATAATCAATAAAATTCCATTTATAGTTAATATATATTAACAAAACATTCATTTAACACTGTATAAATTATAAATAAAGAATATCACCTCCATGGCAGCAGAATATTTTTTCATCAATTATAGCAGCAATTGGCAAACAATTAAAGCAATCTGTGAATGTTTTCCATAATTTTATATTATAGCGTCTCTTACCTAAAATGAAAAAGTAAATAAAATGTATTATTCCAAAAATATTAAGTATATGGGGAAAAGAGTGTTTTTTTTACTACAGTCTCAAAACTAGACTAAATTAAATGCAGAAATATTTTAAAAATACCTTAAAATTCAATGAAAAAGATGAAGAGCCAAATATAGTTTTACAACTTTAAACAAAAAGAAATAATTAAAAATTATACCACAACAGAATATTATAATATTGTTTTCTGTAATATTTATGGGTTTTTTTTTTCATTATTACTCACATATATATATTCATAAACATCAATAATAATAGAAGATTCTACACACTGTCATTTGTCACACAAACTAATTTAAATTGTACTGTTACGACTACTAGTGTAATAGAAAATTTCACATCAACTAGAACAAACAGTTCAATCTTAAAAAAAAAGTGTAATCAAAGAAAAATATCAAAAGAATGCAATTATTTAATTTTAAATGTAACATCATAACTGAAATTTTTCAACAGAATATTGATCATAAAATATCTACAGCAGAAGGTGTTAAGTGTTTATTACTTCAAAACACCACATTAGACCAAACTGCAAACACTCTGATTTAAGAAGAAAGTTTCCTTGTGATTTAGAAAATAACTCATACCATATTTTCCTGTATAAAATCTGCGGACTATGTATTAAAAAAATTTCAAATTTTGTTGAGCGCCACTGATAATGTGATAAAAAAAAACATTCTCCATTAGAAAAGCTTACAATTAAGTTTTGAAAGAAATACCATTTATATTTTATAAAATAAATAACAGACGGTGCTGAAAGCTTTTGCGACTTGGCTGACGTATTTCAGCTACAATCAGCCATATCCAATTACATTTAAGAACGAATTCGGTTCCTCAAAAACATATTACAGTTGCTTATCGCTAGCATTATTTCGCATTTTGTCTTAACCTAAGCTCTTTCGTCCTGAAAATATTCAAGTTCATATATCGTCATGTTGAAGTGGAAGTGTGTAAATTACATGGCTGAACTAAATGTTAAAAGAGAAGGCTACTGAAGTAGGAAATCGGGAAACTGCAAGATTGTTTAACATTGATGAATCAAATATTCAATTGTGAAGGGGAAAAAAACGAAGACTAATTTTGAAAAATGTGACCCGAAGCTTTTTAATTATGGACTCAATGAAGCACATCTTAGTGAGAATGTTAAAAATGCCCTGAAGTCCGCACCTGCAACTAATACAGGCAGGACTGGCAAAGAAATTACAGCCTTTAGACGTTGGAATCAACAGATATTTTGATCGAAAGTTCAGAAACTATGGAAAGAATAAATGTCTAATTTTAGAAAAGAATTTAAACAAAAAAAATTTTCTGGTAAAATTTATTACTTATAATTTTAAACATATATAGTATATTTCTTTTTTTTTTTTAATTTTTCTGACACTACATTATAGGCACTATATATTTTGGATTATACAGTGTAAAAACTGCTGCAGGTTATACAACGCTGTAAATTATGCAACGTTTCTCTTTTTTTTTTGAGGAAAAAAAAAGGCTTTGCAGATAATATAAAGGAAATAGAGTATATAAGTATATATATGAAAGAATAAAACAACAAAGAAGTAGATTAACTAAATGATTTATTAACATTTGTTTTGAAACTACATAAGGAATATTGGTGAAGAACCATGATTGTGAACCA
Source organism: Trichonephila inaurata madagascariensis (assembly GCA_019973955.1). Taxonomy (NCBI): domain Eukaryota; kingdom Metazoa; phylum Arthropoda; class Arachnida; order Araneae; family Nephilidae; genus Trichonephila; species Trichonephila inaurata. Next base: position 91,090 of record BMAV01001048.1, read on the forward strand.
TGGTCCAGTGACAAGGAAGACACTCGAGCTGGTACCTCACTCTCCAGACTCCACACTACTCATCATACCAATTTGAACTTCAGTTTGAGGCCTAACAGACTGAATATGCATCATGTGGACTCAAATGACAGGATTCAGTGGCATCACGACTTGCTAAAAATAACAAAAGCTGCAAACTTTTACTATGATCCGCAGCTGCTGTGGCCACCAATACAAGATAGGTCAGAAATAAAAATTAGAGTACATCAGAACTATATCATTCCTGTTTGTTAGACCGCTAATCAAAAGGGAGAAAGGAAACTCATGGTTATAAATCTTGGTATTTACTTATCTCAGATGGGAGGAAAAACAGACAGTGGTGTACGTGAATCTTGCCATTTCCCACCAAAATCTGACTCTGATTGGGTTCTTTTTCACATAAAACATGTTAGAATCTTTGTTGTTTTGATATCAAGGCACAATTTGTATGGTGCCAATTTTGTCGCCATGATACTAATATGTGAACATCAATTGTAGCAAATAAAATGTACTTGATTTGTATTAGGTACATCATTAGGCTTCTATTGGTTATGAAAGCAAGCATCGAAATTTTGCATATTTTAAAGGTGCCACATGTAGGTCATGCCTCATTCAATGAGCAACAGATACTTTTGACACCAAGTTAACTATAGAACCCCAGCAATTCAATTAAAAGCTTTGAACAAATCAGATCTATGACAAACTATACTAAACACATCTTAAAATTTAAATATATACTAACTAATCCATTACACTTGGCTATAACAAGAAAAATCAAACAGACCTTCAAATGGATGCTTCATATAACCATTAATGTAAACAAAGATGCGATATGTGTATCTTTCTGTATTTTAAAAAAGTTTCTACCATGAATTGTGATTACGAATGACAAGAGAACATAATGTATGTTCACTAAAGTGGTTGGCAATGAAAGACAGAGCAGAAGAATCCAAAAAATTATTTACAGTAAAATGTTAAATAAAGATGCTTATTGTAAAAATAAGGTACAGATGAACTAAAATTTACCTTTAATCAATCATAAGCTTTTGTGAACATATATGGAGTCCTACAATATTTAAAAATAATGCTGAACCACACAGTCCCAATGATAAAGAAAATTAACAACTCAAAATATTAAATATATATATAATGCTTCATCCTTTATATTCTCAAAAATTTTCTATAAAATTTTACAGACATGGTAAAAATGATGTAGAAGTACTATGATAACAAAGTATTGGTACCTTTTGAGAGAATAATTCTTTATATTTTTCTTTTAATCAATGCTAACTAAAATATTTTTTTAAATTCAACCCATTAAAATCAAGAAAGAAATAACCAAACAACATTCCAAGAAAAGGGGATTAAAAATTATGATATACAAAAATTATGATATATTACTTATACATATATCACATAGTACAACATACCCATATTATTAATTTGGCATTATAGTCTGCAATTCAGTATACATCTTACGCAGAAAAATACCAAATATTATGAAGCTTTTTGAGAAAAATTCACTTACATTCATCATAGAAACCATAAATTCGATTGATGCTAGCACACTCATGATTGCCTCGAAGAAGGAAAAAATTCTCCGGATATTTAATTTTGTATGCCAAAAGCAGGCAAATAGTTTCAAGAGATTGCTTCCCTCTATCTACATAATCCCCTAGAAAAAGGTAATTTGCTTCTGGCGGAAAACCTCCATATTCAAAGAGACGAAGCAGGTCTGTATACTGTCCATGGATATCACCTGAAAGTATAAACCAATATACAGGACTTATTTATAACCTTGAAATTGAACATGAAAATTATACATATATAATTCATAATGGTTAAAAAGTGAGGTAATTAAATTACTTTTAGAATATGTTATTCAGATTCATTACAAATTAATTTCATTGGTTTTACGCTTATTTTTGATTGAGACATGGCCTTCCACAGAGTTCAGTCCTAAGCCCAATGCTGTTCTCATTATATGTTTCTGATCTTGAAGAGGTAATCAATAAGTAGTAGTGTTGGTCTCTTTACCAATGATATCCTCATTTGGTATTCGGATTCTGACATAAAAAAAATAGAGACTCACCTAAATTCTCCACTTTCTGCAGTCTGTATCTTAGCTGAACAGCAGAAAATGATTTTTAATACCTCAAAATCAAAGGTTACCTTTTTCACCACCAATAGATCTCTCTATAACTATCGACCAACTGTTTTCATGAATGGCAGCCAATTAAATTACACAAAAAATGCCAAATACGTGGGTTACATTCTGGACCAGGAGATATTGAGTAACAGATATATAGAGGATCAAGTAGCCAAATGCAGAAAAAGACAACATTCTCAAATATATTTCCGGACATGACTGGGGCACAAACGCTAAAACTCTAAGAACAACCTACATCTCACTGGTTCGGCCAATTTTGGAATACGATTTTCCAGTTTATTTTTGTGCTTCTGAAACGAACTTAAATAAACTTCAAAGAGTGCAACTAAGTGCCACAAGAATAATTACTGGCCTTCGTAATAGCTGCTCTAATAATATTGTTTTGCATGAGAGTGATTTACCACCCTTTTCTATAAGAAGGTACAGCCTGGTAAAATATTACAATAAGTTATCTAGCTACAATAACCATCACAGAACTGCCTATCTCAATTCTTGGCTCAATAATAGGCGATTAAAGAAGCATAGCCCTTTTTCTTTGGCAGTTGATATGGGCCGATTTTCTGGTAATGTTGAACCTCACTCCTTAAAGCTCTTTTCCCCTTTACAGTTCAACTCTGATCGAATACATTTCCAGACTCAGCTATTGACCAGGGTGTGTAAAGGGTCTGACATACCAGAATTTACAAGACAGATTGCTCTAGAGACAATTCATGGCATCCCTCATTCGGCACTGAAAATCTATACTGATGACAGCATGGGCGACGGTGGTATTTCTGGAAGCGGCATGCACAATGAGACACCTGATAATACATTTGACATCAAGATTAGGAATATTAACTACTGTTCTGTTTTTAGGTCTGAACTTATTGCAATATATAAGGGATTAAATTTATTGACACTGCTTCTGACTTTGTCTTCAGGTACTTTTGGATTTTAACAGACAGTCGGGCTTCTATACAGCACCTTTCTCATTGGACAACTGTTGGGGATATGACAAACCTGAATATTCCAGATGTTGTGGTTCGACTTTTTTAGACACTCTATTTACTTTCGATGGGTCCCCTCCCATATTGGATTGAATAGACACAAGATAGTCAATAGTTTGGCCAAGTTTGCCACTGCTGACGCCTTGTGAGGTGACACATATCTAACTTTTGCAGAATTCTCCTCTATTAAAAGGATGGAACTGAAAGCACTTTGGAGAGTGCCCCCTGCTCACCCTTGGTATTTTGGGAGAAAACTTGGTTGATGTCACCAACTTAATATTCCTAGAGATCAGCAGACGGCTTTATTGCGCTTTTTTCGTGGCCACATTAAGTCTCTTACTTTTGAACAGTGCCAGTGTCATAGATGCAAGGCTGATCAGGCCTCCCCGAGTCATTCTTAGTTGTTTGAGTTTTACTATTGACAAGGTTTTAAGAAATCCCATTTTATTTCTGGATTTCTTGAAGATTTTTGGTTTTATGGAGATGGCGTAGCTGGGATAAGAAACAACAACACACTTATTTTTTAAAAAGTTGCATTATTTTTAATGGCACTTTCTCTCTTTTACTTCTCCAGTAATACAGGCAAATAAAATGGAAGGTTGGTCCCCCTTGAAACAATGTTGTAAACTTCTTGTTCAACCCCTTCAGTCAAAAGTCAAAGAATTTACTTATTTATAACTGAAGTTATCTTTCCTCTTCCTTTCCTATTATCTTGTTTAATGTTTTAAGTTGGACAATGAAATTAAATTAGTTTTATAATATAGTACTTCAAAAGGTACAAGCACATCAAGAAAAAAATTTGCTTTCATAATTACAAAAATGTTTCATAACTAACCAAATGCTAAAATAATTTTGAATAATTTTAGCTGCTTCACCACAGTTTTAAGTGATGCAAATTTGTGTATGCATTAAAATAATCAATCACATAAAAAATATAATATACTTGAATATTTTACAACAGAAGACTGAATTTGCAAAAACATGTAGTATTTTCAAACCATAGAGTAAGATACACAGAACTGGTTGATTAAAGTAAATATAATAAATGCCAATTGTGTGTGTGTATTTTTTTTATTATCATAAAAGCCATTAAAGTCAAATCAAACAACCCATAATTAAGTTGCCCCTACCTTTTTTAATAGGTAACAAACCCATTCCCTCCCTTGCATTACTGCAGAACCATTTGCAGTGAATGAAATTAAATGCTCAAAAGCATTTCACAGTTTTTATCTGTTATGAGATGGTTAATATTTTCAACAGATGAAAAAAATTCCCAATCAAATTTGGAAATGCAAAAAGGCACTAATTAAATTGGAAATTTTACACAATCAGAATGGGACACTATCTGTAGTTTGTATCATTACTGAGCAATTAGATTCTGCTCCAAGAGAATCTTGTTCCATGTATTTAATCATATACTCTTTCCAATTAGAGAAGCTATTTCACTAATCATAGCAGATGTTTTAGATCTGCTGATCAACTTTGCTAAACCAATAGACATTGGCAAATAAAACTTCAATAAATGCTTTTGTCATCTCCAAACATAAGCAAAAACAAAATCCTGTGTAATGCTCCTTCTGTATTAGTAGTTAAATAAATAAATTGGAAGAGATTTAAAAGAATTAAATACTGTATATTTAAAAGAACACATACTCTTAAAATAAAAATATCCAAATGGGAGATGTGATTATTTTAACCAATATATGTAGATCTGAATTCATCTCACATATTTGCTAATAATGTTTTGAATATTTCACTTGATATTTAAATTTTTACAGCTGCTTAACTGTAAGCCAATATGGCAACGAAAACAAGGGATAGATAATTTTTTTTTTAATTTTACATAAAATAAAGATTGATCCAGAAGTTCTGCAGATTGGCAGGCAGCAATTAATTAGCTGCCTTTTGTTTATGGCTTCTGAAGATTCCATAAATGGTGCTGCTGGGTTTTTAGTCAGCCCTGTGAAATTAGTGATTGGTCATTGTTGACGCCTGCATGACCTACCATCCGTATGTAACATTCAGCAGAAGCTGAATGACTGTCAGCAATTACTGACGTGGGTAACAACTGCTCATGCTATGAAACCCCCAATTACTTTACTTTTGTTAAGTTTTATTAAAAAATTAGTCGAAAGACTTGGTCCGTCGTATTATTCAAAACTCGTGACACTAACAAACAGCCATAATTACCTTTAATTGTGATTGAGATTGCTATATTGGTAAATGCAGATACATTTTATTTTGTATTGCACACACTTTAAATATTTTTTCCAAAAAATATCAAGCACTGTAACATAAAGTTTATTAGAAATTAATTTATTAAGTCATATTTTTAGAAATACTCCACTGCATTTGCTTCCATAGAAAACAGGTTCAAAATTTTAATCCTTTTTCACAACAAAATAAGATAAGAATGATACAAAAGAATGCAGAACTAATGAACTATATTTTTTAGCATGCACAATGTAAGAAAATGATACAACCTAAAAGAAATGGTTATTATTTCAGAGTATGAGGGAACAAAATTGTGTATGAACATGTACAGATAGGGCTCTCCCACTATTGGCTGCATATTGCAGCTTTTGACAATGCTTTTTGATTGGGCAAAACTGATTAACAGCATAATACATAAGTACCCAAAATTCAAATATAGTATACAGTTATTTCTGTTAATTTCAGAATAAGCAGTGCTACGATAAACAAAAACTAGTTAAAAGTAAAAGAGTGAGAAGAGAATATTTGCAGTTCACCTATTAAAACTGTTCATGTAAAATATTATTATTGCTTATAATATATAAATACATTAAGGTATTTCCCCATCACTTAATGAAATAGTTTTTACATTTTTTTGAAAAAGAGAAAAATGCATGCTGCTTTATGTTTACATTATAAATTTATAAATGAAATTTTTAAAAAGAAAATCAACTTTTGGTACATAATTAGAATTTGATATAAATTTTATGCAGGTTAATTTTAAAAATATACAACAAGAAACACGTAAATTCGCTTCAAACTTAATTTATATTTTTAAAAAAGTACTTTAATTGAATAAAACACATATACATTTACCAAGATGCATAAATTTACATACCACATATTTTTAGTGGAGCTTCCAACTCTAAGAGTATAGGTTGACTCAGAAATATTTCTCTGGATTTCAAACATAATCCACGAACCTCTGCTTCGGTGAGTTGAACTGTTTTTCCAGGTCGACATCCCCTTACTAACAAAAGAGGAGAAAACAAATGAATGTTTCGTAAAATAATTTTCTGCCCTAACATATTTAAGATAACAATTAGTTTGGACAAACCCACAAGATTACCTTTTTCAATATTATAATAAGAATCTTTTTCTAACAATCCATTTTTCAAACAGAGTCAATGTGTCAGTAGAATCTTATAGTAAAATAGTTGAGATATGTTGCATCATAACAACTTTGGCAAGGATAATTGATAATATAATTAAAGTATTATATTATCAATATAATGTATCACACACACGCTTCTTATGCCATATTTATTCATTAGAAGTAACACCATTCTGTAACAATCAGCATGTGTTAATTTAACATTACAAATTATACAAGAAATACAAAATTATACAAGTCTATTTATAACTTTGAGGGTATATTTTTCTTTAAATTGTTCTGAAAAGTACTTTTTAATTAAAAAAAAAAAAATGGATAAGTTGTAAATGGTGTTGAATTCACAGAGTTCCTAAAGAGAGAGAACTAATGGTCACCAGAAACCAGCATAAATTATAGCAAATAATACCTACCATAAAATCTAGCATATAACAAGTACCTACACTTTCAAGCTGCATCTTTTGATTTTTAAATGTATTTGTCGTATAATACACACACATTTTTTTACAGAGGAACCTGAAATGTATGTGTATCCACTTATGTTTAAAAGCAGGAGTACTGAAACTTTTTTTCTGCTGGGCTACATACATGTTATTTCACGCAGGTCGCAACACAAGGATAAATGGGGGAGGGGGAAGAATGCTTTAAGACCAAGATAACATTTGAAATTTAAAATGTGGAAAATTGATCAAAATATTATCTCCTGTTTTGCTTTTTTTTAATTATTTTTTATTTTTGTCACTAACACTAAATTAGAAGCATTTAAGAAACATTCCTTCACTATTTCTACATCAGTAAACAGTTTCATATGATTACCAATAATATAACAAACTTTATAGTATGTCTTTGTTACCGCTGTGATATTACCACTGACAAAACATTTTGTTGCTTCTGCAAAGATTATTCAAGAAAGCCTATTTATCACCTCTTGAAAGAGATCTTCAAAGAAAAGTGTCATTGAATGATTCCTCTTTATTGGTACTTTTTAAATACAGCACTTTTGTGACAAATCAAACAATTACTGATCCATGTCTGTTTTTCACTACAAAATAGTCAACCTCCCAATCGTCTTGAAACAATAAATTTTCTTCGAATATTTTTCATTTGCAAGATATGAAAGGGAAGTTAAAATTAGTTCTACCCATAAAATTGTCGCTACTCCACTCTGTTGTCTATCATCATTAACTGTAACCATTCCAAACAGAAAAAGAATATCAATTCGTACCCATACAGCAAAAAGCAAAATTAATATATTTGATTTCTTGACAAAGAATTTCCCAACCAAATTTCTAATACAATGTTCTTAAATAAGTGAATTTCTCAGAGCAATGGGCCATGACCAGGCCACTTAAAAAGGCTCGGTGGACCGCAGGTTTAGTATCGCTGTTTTAAAGACATTTAATTCTAGGTATTATCCCAAGAATATGAAAAATAATACTTCTAGAACTACAATATTTTAAGTTCATTAAGTATGTCATTTCTTTTAAATAAACAGTATTCCATTCTATGCAAAAGCCTTCTTTTCTTTTTATGCTCATCTCTTCTCTTTACTTTTAAAGCTATCTCTTTTATATCTGGCTTATCACATACACATGCAAATTTCGATCTTATATTTTGTGTGAAAAGTGCATGTTATACACCGGTTTTACGGTAGGTAGAACAAAGTGTAACCAGGAAGCAATAACACACACAATCACATAGAAAAGGCATTTTTTTTAAAAGTCCTGGGTTAAAATGCAAATAATTTTAGAGAAAGGCATCCCTACTCAAATGTACAAAAATAAATTCTTAATAAGATAGAGCCATTAATGATATAAAAATTTAGAAGGAAGCAAAAAAAAAAAAAAAAAAAAAAAGGAAAAATTGAAGATAGTTTAAGTGAAAAATTAAATCTCTGGGCTAGATATTAAAAGCAAGATTTTTATTCCCAATGCAGAACATACCTCCTAATCAAAATTATTAATTTTATTCAATTTAAAAAAATAAGATAAATTAAGAAAAAAATATATGCAACAGTTTAAATCAGGTATTAAATTAAAAAGTGTTTAATGTAATTTTTATTCTGAAATTCTAATCTGAGCTATAAAGTTTCCTCAATATTTTTACTATTTAAGGCTACACAATACCTTAAAAATTTCATAATTACCAAAAAAAAAAATTTGCATTATCTTGTGGTCCATATCATTGAGAAGCTTGCCACCATATTGCAGATCTGTTAGCAAATTAGTTTTTAAGATATTTGAAGTTTTCTGAGCTATGATTTTGGTTTCATTTTAAAGCATTTTATCACTTACATTGAATTAATTCAAAATATTTTTGAGCACAGTCAACTCCTTTTAGTATGAAATATTTATTCATTTCAATTTTCATTACAAAAATCATTTCAGCTTGATTATATTGAGTTTTTTCAGTTCTCGTAGTTAAGATTAATTTCAAGGCCAATTTTTGCTTTAAAAAATAGTTTATACAACTTAAAGAGATTTATCATTAATTTTTCTTGTTGAGAAAATGCTATGACCAGAACGTTCTCAGGTTGCTGTGAGAAAAAATATTTCAAAGAGATGGAATACTACTGAAAATGATGTATCTAAAAATCAGTCCTCAGCTGATACTGCAATTAGACTTCTGAATACAAGTATTCTGAATTCAAATGCTGCAGATAAACTGAATATTTCCTTGATGTACCAAACTACATTATACTTAACAAATTATGGTACTATATTTTAGTATTTTAAAGCCGTACAACAAGAGCTAAAGCTTCCTAAACTGCCCTAATTTAAAACTGAAATTTTTTTTTATTTATGGACAAACCTGGCTAATTTTAGCTTAAGTTAGTATCATTATTATTTTGCACATAAATGCTTTGTGTTTCAAAACTTTTGTGAAAATAATAGGTTAAGATTAAGCTGAATATACTGTCGTTGTAACAAATGCTATCAATACTCAAACTCAGTGGCACAACAGCCCATGAGGGCCAGGGCCTACTGTGCCCATCCCAGTATACATAGCCAAAGGGAGCTGACGTGCATGAGCAGATGTCTCGATCAGGTGGTCAGTCTGAAGTGAGACCCCAGTGTTTAAATCCCCAAGCAAGCTTGGTACTCATTTTATTGACCCACTGCAGTAGGGATGAAAGGCTGAGTCAACCTTGCCCAGCCCGGACAAAGAACCTGAAGCTGTGGTGTGGAAGCGCGATACACTACCACTCGACCACTGGTCATGCTATCAATATTATGCAAATATATATATATATATTTAATTAAAAATACTATTTTAGTCATATTTATAATTAAAGTAGTGTTTTAATGTAGAACATTCATTGGAAAATAACATATTAAAAAATTAGAGCTTTATGGGCATTATAAGTTTTTGTTTTATGCCTTTACAAACTTTAAAGACGTTTCTCAGACTTTTAATTTTTAAGGTATAAGTGTTTTCTAATCCCAAAGGCTTTTTTTTTCTGTTCAAGATAAAGCCTTGAAATTTTTTGTATGTAGTCCCAAACATAAGTTCTATAAAAGTTATAATGGATTTAGCGCTGAGATCTCTAGTTATTTTTTAAAAAAATGCTAAATCTACTATTTGAAAATTTTTGGGGTTTTTTTCAGGTTTTTTTAGAAAAATAATTACTAAAAATCAACAATGGAATAGATTTTCAAATCCGTACTAACTTTAATTTGCAATAATCTAAGAAACAAAAATAACTTAAAATGACTAGTAAAATGCTAACTTTTTAAAATTTTTTAAAAAGTTTGAAAAAACTTCAAAAGTTCATAATTTTTTAAAATTGTAAGACAATGGCTGGTCAAACTGACTTTTTACTATCAGAATCAACTTAATAAAATCTGAATATAAAACAAATTATTTTTACTGTTACGGTCTACAAAAAATTTTTTTGAAAAAGAGCACTTTGTAGCCATTCTCGTATCATGCTCCAATACGTTGTCCAACATATTCTTTCGATTTGGTCAATTTTCGGGAACAAAAAACAGTAAAAAATTAATCATTAATGATAAATACTTCATTAAATTTTACATACTATATATGAGATTATAATCAATAAAAAAAAATCAAGGGCTATGGGGGGAAATAGTAACCCAACTTGAACCAGAAATTTTTAAATTTTTCAGGATTTGGACAGTGGTTACTTCTTCCAATAGTCATCATAGACAGTTATGCAAGATATTTCTAAAAAGCTGAAGATGAAGGAATGGGTGGATTTTTTCTTTTTTTTTTAATGAAACAATTGTGGAAAGAATATTTGATAGAGAGAAAGGGAGAGGCGTCAATAAATTCAATTTGGAAAATGTTTTTCTCACTATTGTATCTTAGAAGCAACGGTTTGTTCTATAATATTCTTGAAGTCATTTTGGAAACCATGTTTTTTTTTTGAATCTCAATGAATGAATATTTTTTCTTTTGAATGAAAAAGGTAAGAAAGAAATTATTGCTTTGTGTGTGAGTGAAAGATTGAAAATATTTTGATATGGATGTCCGAAATATGAAAGAATTTGTGATTGTTTGACAGAAATGGTGATTATTTCATCAGCCTAAAGCATGCATATTGAATGCTTTTTCTCACTGTTACATTTTAGAAGCGATATTTTTTCTGTTTATCTTGTAGAGGACGTTTTAGAAACCACGTTTTTCTTCGTAAAAACACAATGAGTGGATTTTCTTCTGAATAAAAAAGGAAAGGAAATAATGATTGTTTTTTATTTGAATGAAGGATTGATAGAATCTTGGTAAAGATGTCCGAAATTTGGAAATAATTAGTATATATTTGATCTCTTTATTTTTTCCATGTTGCCATTTTAGAAACCACGTTTTTCAACACTTGATGCCACTTTGAAAAATAGTTTTTTCTTTGGCGCCATCTGGGGTAAAACTTTTGTCACCAAAATCATTACCATATTTATGTATTAACATAACCGCAGCAAAATTTACGCCGCTTTCCATTAAAATCTGATAGGTTTGTCAAAACATGGAAGAATCTTTTTGTTGTTTTGATATCATGGTGTGATATTCTTAGCACAAATTTTGTTGAGGTGACGCTAATATGTAAGAACCTACAATTCTTGAAAAATATCACATCTTTATTCTTTAAGGGAATAATATAAATTTTATTTATTAATGTTAACATTCATACTATAAATAACAAAGTAAACAAATTTTAAGTACCATATTTTCCTGTATATAATTCGCAGTGGCGTATTATCCACAAAACTTTTTTTTCGAGTAAAAAAAACATTGTATAATCCGCTGCAGTTTTTACAGCGAATAATCCAAAATATAAACTGTTGATAATGAGTGTCACATAAGATAAAAAATACACAATATAATTAACGATTGAAGTAAGAAATTGTCCAGAAAACAAAATTTATTATGAAACGTCTTTTTCATATGTATGATAATATTTTTTACGATTATCTCAACAAAAAAATTCTTTGCTACTGCCATCTATGTTTTGAGTTGTTAAACAAAACATTGCACACAGAAAAAATCTTTTTTTTTTTAATTTAGCAAGTTAACAGCAAAAAAATTAAGATCGAGACTGCTTTCTCATATTCTTTTTCTTTTAAAATCCATTTATTTATTTCTTCCTCTAATTCTGGCCAGTGAGGTTTTCCACGACTATCGGCTCTTTAACGTCGATCACAATTTTTGAAGTTGGTATTGTTTTTTCTCCACAAACGAATATTCGATTCGTCAACGTTAAAAAACCTTGCAGCTTCCCGATTTCGGTAGCCTTCTCTATAGCTTTTTACACGCTTTCGCTTCAACATGATGAAAACTTTTAAAAGGACGTAATAGCTCTAGTCAAGAGAAAATTGGAAATGGCTCCAGCGACTAGTAACTGTTTTTTCCTTGGAACTGAATTCGTTTTTGAATGTAATTGGACAAAAACTAGTTATGACTGAAATACATCAGCCGAGTCATGAAAGCACCATCTATTATTTATTTTATAAAACATAAACGGCATTTCTTACAAAACTTTATTGTTAGCTTTTCTGATGGAGAATGTTTTTCTCAGATAATCCACGACGGCGTATAATATGAACAATGAAATTTGAAACTTTTTAAACACATATAATCCGCAGATTATATACAGGAAAATACAGTAATAATATTATAATTATGATAATTTGCACTTTATACTTTATTTTAACTGCTTCTGGAATGTAATTTTTTCATCCAATGTTCAATGGCATTAAAAAAAAAAATGACTGTGCAATATTTATAGTACTGCTAAACAAAAGATTAATAGATAAGATAAATTCAAGATTAAATTAAAATTGTACTTTCAGTTTTAGCTCATAGCAGTAAAACAAATTGAAGAAAATATTTGTATAAAAGCAACAATCGTCTTTTATATGATAAATCTTTTAATTAAACATGTATAATTTTATAAAATGGATAACTTGTTCTGTTTTTATTGCTTTTCATCCCTCCTCATAACTGCAGTTAAATACTTAAAACACATGAAAATATAAATATAAATTATAATAAATTTCATTTTTTATAAGAATGTTATTAATTTATAATAAAAACATCACATAAAACACATTTTATCTTGCATTCAAAACAGTAAAGTTTTACACGAAAAACATACGGAAATGAAAGAGGATATTACGAACTCGGACTACATATTGCAGTTCCAGTTGCAAGTACAACACCTGTTTCCTCCATTTGATAACATTTTTTTTTCAAATCGCAAAAGTGAACCCTATATTGATTCCCAAAGAAGTTCTACAATTGTTAAGGTAGAAAAAAAAAAAAAAATAACAAGACGATCGAAATAATAAGTAGTTTATTACAAAAGGTTTTCGGAAGAAAACAGACCAAGAAATTTCGGCAACATTTAGCTACAAATGTCAGTACGTTCCTTTAAAATTACGCAACATTTAATTTTAGATATAATTCTTATAATATTTATTTAAAAATATTTAGAAATAAAAAGTAATAGCTTCAGCTACATTTTATTCAATAACTTTATGTGCATACAACATTATATGCAAAACTTTTAAAAACAAAACTGAAAGCTGTTTATCAAAACAAAGTTGACAGAATTCAAGATATTGAGCCATCTTGCAAACTATTAAAAAATATGTCCTAATTCGAAGAGAGAGTGAATTAACTACGAAATCATGAAAATAAAATAAGTATTTTAATACTGACTTACCTTCCAATAACCTTGAAATTATGCTATCAACGTTCAACTCATTCTCCGCCATTTTCAGATGATGACGATAAGTGACGGCATATAACTACTGCCAACGATAACTAAAAACAAACAATGAGTTTCCTTTTCCAGATGATCATAAGATTTATTTCCAGCTTCGAAAAATACAGAAATTGTTCCAAAAATAGATTCATCCGAAAAAAAATTTCATTATTATTTCTTATTTATAATATTCACTACTTATTTTAAAGTTATTTTATCTCTTATTTTAATAACAAAAATAATGGGTTTGCTATTCAATATAAAGGTCACCTCCTTTATGTAATACAAAAAAAAAAATAATGATTTAATCATTACAATTTGTTAAGCAAAAGTAAAATCTCAACAAAATAAAACCAATTCATTTTTCTTAGAATTCCAATTCTTTTCCGATTATGTGTGATAAAAATCTTTTTTTTTTTTTTATTTTTACACGTTGCAGCCTAGTTTTTCCCCCCCATGTAAACAGGAAAGGAAAAAAAAAGAAGAAATTCTCATCTGTTCCCAGAAATATCTTTTAATTAATTTAGAACAGTTTTAGTACTTCAATAATTCATTTTCTAAGAGATAATGTTTATTTTGCGAAAAATGCAGGAATCATTCTTTAAATGCATTAATAAAATACAATCCGTAATTTTAGTTTCGCAATCGGCATGAAAAAGTGAAAATCTTTTTCAACTAAATTTAATGAATAAAAATGAATAATTATTCTCATTTTCTTTTAAAAGTATTTATAGTTCAATTTATTTTAATTTTATAATATAAGGTATTGAAATATTTCAGAATAGAATAATTTGAAATAATTTTGTCAGCATAATTTTTCTAATTTACTACTATAAGCTGAAGTTATCCGACATCATTGTTGTTAAATTCAAATAAAGGAAGAATAATTGTAATGAATGTATTATAAATAAATGAAGTAATAATTTTAATAATGTAAAAACTTTCTTAATACGCTCTTTTTTAACCTTTCTCTTTCGATATTTCATTTTCGTGTGTTTCCTTTTGGTTTCAAACTGATATTTGGTGTTTTGTTTTGTTTGTTTTGAAATTATTTAAATGATCCCAAGAATTTTTTTAATACAGTTGAGATATTTTTATGTATTTTTTCATTATTTATTAACTTTTACATTTATTATAATCCTTTTACATAGTAGTTTCGGCTTTTAATCTCAAAGTTCAATCTGTATATTGAAGTAAAATGAAATAAATTCAATTGTATAACTTAATTAATTTTCTAGTTTTTTGTCAGAAATAGTTATAAACAATAATTCCACTTAACATAGTTTCATGACCCTCTCTGTCCTACACGTCAATGACGTAATTGTGTGACTCATCATCGCAACGATAGCTCTTCCAGCGGACGCTGCCAGCGAGTTGAGGTTCCTAGGGGTGTTGTGCTTGCTAGCCCTGAACGTAGATCTTTGTATCTTTTACCAGTAGCCTGATTCCGTGTTATCCGGACCGCCATATTGGTACGTAGGTATTTGTGTTTTTCTTGTAATCGGACTGTAAAAAGTACTGTCTCAGCACAATTATTTTATTTTAGTACTTGCTGATCGATTTTAAAGTGTGGAATGATTTAAATCTGAGGTAACGGGAGTTAGTGAACTATTCCGGTTAGCTTTAGCAATTTATTGCATGTCCTCTTCTTTTTCGCTCGTAAGCCTAAATACTAAAAAACTTTAATTGATCTCGATTTCGAGGCGTTGTTTTCGCGAAATGTCTGTTATTACTTATTAAGAAAGTTTATGTGTTAAAATGATTAAAAATGTCTTGTGATTGGTTTTTAACATCGAAGTCAATTTGGTGTCATAGTTTAAACTGTCAGCTGTTTTACTTTCATTTTTAAAAATTCCTATTAAAAATAAATTTTAAAATTAAGTTTCAGTATTATTTTGAAATATGAGATGGTTGTTTATTCCCATCATCTTTTTGTAAACAAAAGTCTCCGCTCTTTGATATGTAAGGTAATGTACTAGGAATGTCAGTGATCTGTGTAAAATGCCTTGAGACTTTAAATGTTGCTACTGATTTGTTTTTGTTCTTATTTCAGACATCTTCATATACCACTTATTTATAGAGTAAATTTGTACTTATTTTTAATTCAATTATTAATTTTACTGTGGAAAATTAAAATAAAATGAAACTTATATTATATATATTATGGCATATATTTAAATTGCTTTTGTGACAAAGTTAATAATTTTCCATCATTTATATGAATTTGACACTTGTGAACCAAATTTTTGAAGTTTGATGTTTAAATAAATGTTAAATATTTAATTTTTTAGTTTCTGACCTCAAATGTAAAAAAGAATTAAATGGCAGTTATAAAAAATATTTGTATTAGACTTTAGTTATATCATAAGTTAATTGAAAACTTCTATCTCATTATTTCTTATATTGTTCTTTATTTCATTATTTTTTATTATGTTACTATCCCATTTTATGGAGAGAATATTTCTTATTTTATGGTTGAAAATAGCTCTGCATTTCAAGGATGTTTATCTTTTACAATTCAGTGTTATTTATTATAGTTTGTTTTTATTGTCCATAGTTTGATGGTATATAGTACACATGATTTTTCTTGTATATGGATGCTTATTATTATAAAATCTTTTGAATTAGATTAAAGATATATGAATTTGTATTGAATTAAATATACTTATCGTAATAAATTGGGGGGCAAGTGAAGTATTATCAATCCTTAAATTTAAGGTGATTTAATGTTAGTTTCATAGATATTTATTCCTTTTATTGAATTCTACATAATTATGTGTATGAAAATTTTCTTGTTTTACTAATCTCAAATTATTTTGTATGTATTTTTCATTTTTTTTTAATTGGGATGGATATGAAGAAAGGTATTATGATATTTAACCAAAAAATCTGAGATTATTTGTTAGAACATGGGCTAGTCTTAATTTACTTTGAAATAATGTACAATTGAATTTATTTACAAAAGTGTTATCATTTTTGATTGGATACTATATTAAACAGAATTTAGGAATCGATTTTTCACAAATGCTGTAATTAATAATTAGATTCTATTTCGGCCATGTGTGCTTTCAAATGTGAAAGTACTAGTATAGAATTTCATTATTTTTTTTTTAACCTACTATCATATTACTTTAAAATGTACCAGATATTAAGTTTTTGATTAGAATGTAAATGCTCTTTTTTTTTTTATTACTTAGTCCATAATTTTAATTACTTTTGAGTGTATTAGGAAAAGTTTGAAAAATATTTAATTATTATACATGTTGGTTTCTTTAATGAAAATTTGTTGTATTAGCTATAATAATTTTCTAGTGTTATATGAAGAAAAAAAATTCATTACAATATCGCAAATTATATATGTTAAATTGGACAGGTATAGAATAAATGAAAATTATTTGTTAAGTGATAAAAATAATTTTATAAATTACTAATCATTGAAAGTAATTATACCATGAAATTTTCTTTTTCACCATGTTTAATGAATCAACTATATTAATCTATGTATATACTATTCATTTAATAATAAAATAAGTGTTTTTTTGAAAATGAGCTTGATTTTAGTTAGTAAATTTTATGATGAAAGCTCTTGGATTATGGAATAATAGTATGAAAGAAATAAGCTGTTGCTGTTTTTGGTAATATTGTTTAAAAGGGTGTAGTTTCTAGATTTAAACAAAGCTTCATTTTTAAAATTTAAGAATTCTTTCATTTTTAGATTTTTGTTGCTAAATGATTAATTTCTTATTTAAAATATGTGTATGCATTTTTATCTACATAAATTTTAATATATTCATAATTTCATTTTTTTTAAGGAATATGCATTTGTTTCCATAATCATATGTTGTTTAAAAAAATGAAAAATATTAATTTGGCTCCTTTAATTTTATATCAAAATTTAGTGATAAAATTTTTAATCTTATTATTTTTGTTAAAGAGGAAATCATTGCCATTAATTATAAGCATTTATTTGCAAGGCAATTTGAAAATTACTTTACAGCTTGTGATTTGACAAATCTTGATTATATATCAATATATTTAAAAATGAAATGGTATAAACAATGGTATTGCATTAAAAAAATATAAACTTGCATAGAACTACTTAGTAAAGTAGTTAATGTGTGAACAAATTTCAGAAATTGGTTTTTGCCTGGTGGTTCTGTTAAAAAAAAATATTAATCTGCTGATTTGTGTTGAAGAAATTATCTAAAATACTTAATTTAAAAGTTTATAATTAATGTCTATTATTTGATATCGGTGATTAAATTTTTAGTAGACTTTTTGTCATTCTTTCCTCTTTTTGGTCATTTAAAATGCTTCTCATTTAACTACTTAGCAAGCTCTTTCATCAGTTTTATCTTTGATCCGGCGCCCGCCCGGCGTTTTGTCGTGGGGGTGGTCGATCTCAATGAAAAATGGCTGTTACAGTTACGTCGATGGTTCTTAATTTCTTTTTTGCCTGTGTTGGAAGTAAATAATCTGGAAGGACATCTTTTCAAAATGGGCTTTCTTTAATAAACTGAAGTATTTCCCTTAAATAGCAACCAATTTCTTAACCATTATTGGAGTATAAAATTTAATTATAATCTAATGGTAAGAAAGATGATTTTGGGGCAAAAGTGATTTTTTTTAAGGTGCTGATTTGAGTTTAATATAGTCAGCATTCATCACATTCAGTTGACTGTAATGATTAATTTGCACTGTAATTAATGAATGAATATTGGGTTTTATATATGTATGTAAATCTGTCTACCCCAAATATTATATGCTTTTTATGCATTTAAGGTTGCTTCAAAAATAAATTTAACTCTGGTTTGAAATTGGCAAATAATTCCGATAAAAATTTTAGTGTCTTAATGTTCAAGTTGAAGTTTTAATTAAATATTGGTGGGCTATCTATGAAAATGTTGATTATACAAATAGTTTAAATGTATTTAGTAATATAGTATGTGTTTCTGTAATTTCTGTCTGTGATTTTAATAATTAATGCACTTGTAAAGTGTAAGTGAAAAATTATAATATCTTTTTTTTTTTGTTATTTTATTTTGTTATCAACAAATGGAAAGTTCTATCCTAAAGGATAAATTACTTTTACTCATATTATATGAATGAGCCAGTGAAATTTTTAAAATTATTTAATAATTACCTACTTGGGGTTTTAAAAGTTAAATATTCTTTAATGACGGTTGATTTTTTCATGTTAATATCAAGATTTAAGGAGTTTTTTAATCATTATTAATTGTATTAAAATGAGGATTTATAAGTAAAATGTTTCAAATGCTTTTAGTTTCACATGTGTTTAATAATGTATTTGTGATGTAATTTAAGACTTAAATTGTGTTTCTTCTTTGAAGAATTTTTGGTGAAATTGTCGAATCGGCCGCTTCTCCGCCAAATTTAGAAAAATCGCGTATTTGGCACGTTTTTGTCAAAAACAACTTCTCCTTCACTGGAGAACAGATTCAGAAGGGTTACCAGATTTAGCGCATTTATCGATTTGGCGAGAAAACACTTGGCGCGAGAAGCGGCCGATTCGACAAATCAACCGAATTTTTTTCTATTGGGAGGGTCGGGGATTTTACTTTGAAGTAATTAAAATTGTAATAAATATTTATATTGCTGATGTTATATATTCTTTAATGTGGAATAATGGGAAATATTTTTCAGAAAATTTTATTTCTGGGTAAACGTATATAGAGAGAAGTTAGTTGAAATCATAGTTGTGCATGTTAAAAAAAATTCTTTCATAATTTTAAACCATTTACTCTCTGTATAAATCATTGAATTCACGTAAAAGAAAAAAGCAGCAAATATAAAAATGTAGGATTGTTAGTTTTATCACAGTGCATCTATTAAGTTGTGACTTAAACTTTGTAGGAAAAAAAGGAGAATGTGTGATTTACATTATCCAAAAATCATGCTAAATAAAATAAGTTCAGATAAGTAAGTATTTAAATGAGTGTTTACATTTTTATGTATTAAAACTAATATCAAATTCACATCAATGCTTTAATTAATATAAAATTGAGAACCCATACAAAATTACTGTTACTCGGGAAAGAACAAAAACTAAGTGAAAACCGAGAGAAATATGAATTATTCATTATTTGTTTATAATGAATACATTTGCTTATGGTTAGTTAAATCTAAATTTCCTTTTTTCTCTTGGGAGTTCTGGGGGCATCTTTTGCACTTGAATTCAATGAGATTTCCTTGCAGTTATGTTTTGAGTAGATAACTACTTTCTAAAATATTTTGAGATATTGATTTTTTTAAAATTTTAATCATGATTCCTTCCCTTCTCTCTTATTTTTGCTTGTTCATTATATCATTCCTAACAAGACAAATCTCTATATTTTATTAGAATTTTGCAGGCATATTAAAGTACCCATATCTCGATTTTTAAAACTATATTTCAGACTTGCACACACAACAAGTTTAAGGGCCTCAGAAGTTAAACTAAAAATTAGTTGAATGTATTTCAACCACATCCTGACTATTATGGTCATTTGTTGCCAAAAATGTAGTAATACTCTTCTGATGATTTCTCGTATATGAATTCTTTAGTCTTCAGCATTATATGGCCCAGAAATCTAAAAAGTGATCAGTGATTATAAAAATCATTAATCCTGTAATCAAGCTGGAGATCAAATTAGTCACATATATAAAGGTTTAAAAAATTTTTTTTTCCCCTGGATCATTCATTATTTCAAAACTTTTTTAATACAGAGTTGAATGTACATGAACACACAAATTATGATGGGAAAATATTCTTTTGTAATGTTATGGTATTTTAAATGATTTTCTATTTAATTTTATAGAATTGAAATATTTAAATAGTGTATGAATTTATTAAGTAGAATATATTTTCAATTAAAGTATGGCATTTGTGTTATTCAATTTTGTATTTTATTGTTTATACTTATACTAACTGATATACATGTTATTCACATGAATGGATTGAAAAATATAATGCTCTAGGTGGAAGAATAAAAAGAAATTGTAATGTGATCTGACTGCTAAATAATATTCTGAATAATTTTAAGTGAACTGCAAGTTAGAATTCAAGAAAAGATTTAGTAAAAAAAATAGTCAGATATATAGATATAGCTAAATTACCTTGTATTTCCTAGACTGATCTAAAAAAAACTGATGCAATAAAGATAAAGGAACTACAGAATTTAATAAAATTCAAAAATTTATTTTTATTAATACTTAGAAAGAGTAAAGAAGTACTCCATGCAAAAGTTGAAAATATTAATTCACAATAAAAAAATTCAAGCAGTTATTGTGGATTATAGTATTTATGCTTTTTTATTTGGTGTGTAGATGTGTAGAATTTATTAACTTATTAATGGTTAATGTAAAGCTGTCTGCATGAAAGACATGACTTGAGTAGATGGACATCTGTCATTGCAAACAATTGGCCCTGCACTTTATTGATAAATGAAAAGATAAAATAGGTTTTAAAAACAGTGCAGTTTGAAAAGGGCAAAAGCAGAACTTTTAACGCAAACTGTATTGTCCAAGTAAAAGTGAAACTTAAAAGAATAACTTAGGATAATTTACTCAAGGAACAATTTTAATTCAACTTTAAATAAATAATTATAAGGAGATCAATAAATGTGATGTCATATCACCAAAACTATGAAAAAACACTTAAAAATTTTAGTTTTTACAAAAAATCTGAAGCAAATTTTTCAAAAAATTACTTTTGAAATACAAATTATCATCACCATTAGTTTCAGCATAGGAATTTTGCATTTCTAAATTTTTCAGTTTTTGTTTTACACTGCACTCTCAAATATACACAAATTTCTTTATTGTAAATCTATGCTACTACTAGTTGGGGTGGAGGAAACAATTCACCAAAAATAGATTTAAAAATCTTTTTGTTTATAATAGGCTTATGGCTCCTTCAAAATATGAGGAAAGCTTCATAAAAATTTTTGCAGCAATATGATCAATGGATTTGTATAAGAAACAAATATCCATATTTTATATACAAGATATAATCCAGTTATATTACGAGTGAAATGTGTTTCGTAGTAAGATTCCCTTTATTTTAATAAGGAATTAGTTATTTTAGAATTGGAAGTTTTATTAAATAAAATGTAAATACTGTTCAAGAAATTAATTAAATTTGTATGCTTTTTTTTTTGGACAATTTCCAATTTAAAAATGTTTTATGGATAATGCGTGATTTTATTGAAAAAGAAATTAAATTGCCAGAAACTTTTATCTAGAAAAATGTTTGATCATTCATAGGTAAATGGTTTATTCATGAATATTAATTTGTGAACATAACAGTATTTTGAAAAGCATTGAATGGACTGCAGTCTTACAAAACTTAATTTTTAGTAAAATTGTACTAAAAAATTTTGAATTTGATGGTTTTTGCATTTTTAAGAACTTGATATATATTTTTACTGATAGTACTAGGTAATGCAGTACTTTTGTATTAACTGCTAAAATGTTATGATATTTGATAACCTTGGGAAAAAATAGGTTGAAAATGAAAGATATAATTGAATTTGATGCCTCTTAAGTTAAATTGCTAAATATTTTTCAGGGGAACAAAAATTTCTAAAATTCACCAAAGATTGCCAATAGCATGCAGTTAATATGAAAGTACTGATAATTTTATGTACTATCTTATATGTGTATTTTTGTTGTATATGTTTAAATTAAATAAAACTTTTTTAGTCTTGGTTTATATCTTGCTCTATTTATTGTGTAGGGAAATTGAATTTTTTTGTAATTGTATATATCTATGGTTCAAAATTATAATACTGCAAAAATTTAAAAATATATTTGTACTATAATTAATGTAAAAGAGATCTACTTGAACATTTTTTTATGGGTTTTTAAAATATTAATTTTTGATTAATATAAAATGTTAAGTGTTTGGAATCTATTTTTAAGATATGAATGTAAAGAGCACATTTTTGTGCTCTAATTTTTATTCCTTATTTTTGTCCTTTTTTTTCTTTTCAGTAGTTGCTTACAAATAAGGTAGTACTTAGATCTACACTTTCATTAACTATAATTTTATTTTTTGTTTTTTAATGGGAGAAAGGTAAAATGATATGCATTTTCACAGTAATATTTTGCATTCAATAAAAAGAAAATTTTAAATAAAATTTATTAAAAATTTCAATGCAATAGTTTTATTTTTAAAAATTATTCTCTAGAATATAGACTCAATATAAATATGATAAACCTTATAATGCTCACAAATTTTGGATTATTATTAAAATTGTGAAAATAAAAGAACTGATTTTTATTGTTGAAAAAATCTGATACTTAAGTTTTTGCTTTAAAAATTTAAGAAAATTTTGCAGAGAGTTTCAGTGTTTTGTATTAGTAGATATTCTCTTCTTGAGCTATTAAAAAAAACATTTGGTTCAGATATAATTAAATCTGATGAATGGTTGTAAAATTAAATGTTAAATTATGCAAGTTGTTTGTAAATCATGCTTAAATTTGTATCTAATTTAAAACTGGGCTTAATCGCATTGAATGACATGATTAATAATTTATAATGAATTGAAACTTGCTTTTACTTATAAAATGGTTTTTCTTGCAGGTTTTCCATGGCTAAAGTATTTTAAATTCCCTAAAATGATAATAAAGTTCAAGAAAAGAGTATTTAAGTTCCCTTAAAAATGAATTATAATTTTAGTTATGTGATTACAATCAGCCCAAACACTGGTTACTAAGGAAGGCTTTACCTGATTCTTTGCTGAAGAAATTTCAGGTAAATACTTTTTTGTATATGTTAATGCAAGTATTAATATTGAAAATTATTTCAAATTATGTTAAATAAATTTATCCCTATAAAAAAAATTAGCTGTTGCATATGAATATTTAAATTGTTCATTTAATTATTTCAATTTGCTGAAAGAATTAGTTTAAAGATTGGTAGATTTTAGTGAACAAAATCAACTTATAAAACATTTACTTTGTTATTTTGAGAAATTTGTTTTGATTTTGTTAAGTTAAATGTTTTCTATGTAAGTTTGTGAATATTGAAGTTCCAAACTGATTGATATGTGATTCAATTAATATTTTATTTTGAATTTTTTTTAAAGCATTTGTAAGAATTCAGAATGTCTGCCAGTGTACGGACTCCATTGCAAACTGTACATGAGTCAGTTACTACTGAACAAGTTAAGGTATGTTGGGATTCATTTGTTTTCTACAGTTGGTAGTAAAAAGCCAATATGAATATTAACCAATGTATTTTGTTGTTTTCCTTTTATAAATAAAAAATGTCAACGAAATCTTAATCAATATTAATAGTGATTAAATTTTGTTAATAACAAGTAGATTTATAATTTAGAGTTAAGTGGCTATTTCTGTATTCCTGTATTTTCTTCTATCCTTTGCATTTGGGATACAAGTTTCTGTGTTGATGTAAAGTTTACCTTTTCTTGATTACTAAATTTGCTATTTTTTAATCTTAAATGAACTTTTATAATAATAATATTTATGTTAAGTTATCGTAATTATGAAGCTTAGAATAAAAAAAATATATCAATTGAAAATTTAAGCAATTGGAGAACATTTTATGAGATTTTAAATGTGCATCGAAAAAAAGTAACTTTTCAGCAAATAATTAAAGGAAATATACTGAGCAATTCAATCATAAAAATCAAATCAATACTTAATTCAACATGTACATTAAAATAGGTTGATATCTGTTTTTTATATTTGATTCTTGTTTTTAATTTTATGACTTAAGATAATCCTTCTTTGATCATTTTTTAACTGTTAGGTGTTACTGAATTTGGGAGGTGAAGGAATAATTATTAAAATTTTATGAACTGTTAACTTTTAAAGCGCTAAATTTTGGTCAGATTTATCTGTTTCATTGTTTTCTACAAAAAAATCTTATTAATATATTTAGTTGCACATGCGCGTGTGTTGAAATCCTTTTGTAATAATTTGTAAAAAGTAAAACCCTCTGATTTTAATCAAGATTAGTTTGATTAAAATCAATTGGTTTAAGTCACACACAACACTGTCAGCAGGATGATGATCTTTCTGAATCTGATCAGCGGCAGAAGGCAGTTGCTGCTTCTAAAACTGCTGGTGCAAAAAAAGAAAAAGATCAAGGTGCCTCCTCTAAATTTAAACAGCGTCCCGGAGTGAGTAGCTATTTGGTTCATAAAGTTTGTGTGCATTCATTTTTTAAGCACAAATTCTAAATAAGAAGCTTGCTTGCTTGATTTGGTAGATAGAATTTCAATAATCGCATGTGAGGTAGAAATAGAAGATTTGGCAAGACTAGATAGTTTCAAGCGGGCAATTTTTAAACAATAGTATGGTATAAATTTTTTAGTTCAAACAAAATGGGCTGAAGTTCTGATAAAGTAATTTATAAAATTTGTTATAGCAGCAAACATACTGAACAAACCAAAAGTCTAATCATTTTTCAAAATGTCACGTAGCTTCAACAAGTTGGCATATTAAATTGTAATAATGCTTTGAAATCCCAATTATTTCTTATTTAAAAATGGGAAGAAGAGAGACTTCATTGGTAATATATACTATTGTAACTTTTATTGCATAAGTATGCATATTTTGTTAATTTAAAAAGCATTAATCTGCATGATTAACATTTACATTATCAAAAAAAAAAAAATTTACATTATGCAGTTAAGCATGTTAAACTAAAATAGATATTTTTGGATTAAAATTCCTGGTATAATCTTTTCCACTGTTTTAGGAGCATGGATTTGAATGTTTTAGCTGAACTATTTTGAAATTTCAAGTATAAAATATTAGAAATATCGTATCTAACTGTCGTGTAAAAAAAATTATTTAGAAACCTTATTTCCTAAAACACCAGAGTTATACTTCATAATAATAATATGCCTCCTGCTTAAATTAATGTTTTGGGGAAAATGAATAGATTTTTAGGTTTTGTAAAATAACTTTTTCTTTCTTAATTTTTTAAACTTTGGAATAATTTATTTGTTCACACAACATTTAAATATTTTTGTTAATATGCACCATTATATCTGCTTGCTTTTTCTAAATAAGCTCTTCCTAAAATAGCTATCTTTCTTTTCTGAATATTCTTATAGTTTCTCATAGTAAATAATTTTTAACTTTAAAAAGTTCTTCTAAAAATATTAGTGACTTTATTTTAGGGTGTGATGCAAGTTCTTTATATATATAAATTAAAAAAAATACAAAAGACTGTTGTGTTTTAGAGTAAAAATATTTATGTAATAAATTTTTGGCTTTTTAAATCAGATGATTTAAGGAGATACATTATTTGTTTGGAAAGTAATCCCTTCCCCTAACATCACTAAAAAAATTTTATACCTAAAATGAAAGTAAATCTCATACTTATTCAGATTACTTTGTATATATATATTGTTCAGTATAAGTGTTTTTCTTTTTTCAAAGTTCTACTTTAAAGTTAAGTAAATGTATGGTTTATAACTTAATTTTAGAACTAAAGTTTACATGTAAATTATTAATTTGTTATAAAATTTAATAGTGGTCTTTTTTAAAAAAATTAATAAAATTTAAACTTTCCATTTCTATAGTATATATGTAATCTTGTATGTAACTAATTTTAATTTCCTCTTAAGGATGGAGATAGGCATCGAGGCTTTTCCAATTCTCGTAGTCGGGCTTCAAGTCATACATTGGATGAGCCACACATTGGGCGGTACAGACTACTCAAAACTATCGGAAAAGGCAATTTTGCAAAAGTAAAGTTGGCTAAACATCTGCCAACTGGAAAAGAGGTAAGTAGCATATAAATATTAATGTGTATGAAATTTTGTGCTTTTTTTTGTGCCATTGTTTTGCAAAGTTGTTGCTAAACTTTAAAAATATTTTGAAAATCATTAAAAATTCTTTGACTGTAAAGATTCTTTTTTTTCCCCTCTTGATTAGTAGCATCATTTTTAGATTTTTCAGCCCAAAACCTCCCATATAATTTCGTAATTTAAAGTTTTGTTTGAAAAATGTAGCTAAATTATTTAGATTTATGTTGGAAAGTATCTGAATTATCTTAAAAAATGTTTTCTTCCCTAGGTGGCTATTAAAATAATTGATAAGACTCAACTGAATCCATCCAGTTTACAAAAAGTAAGAAATATTTTAAATATTCTTATTCAGTTTGGTAAATGGTATTGGTATGGTATAAATTCATTTCCATTTGCAGAATACATGTGCATTGTATTTTTTTTTTTCTTTCAAGAAACTGAAAAAAATAGTTTCTCTTATTTTGTTGTATATCTTTTGTATGTTATTTTTTAAAAATTTCTATTAAATGCAAGTCAAATTTTTTAATTATAATGTTTTTTATATTTAATGTACGAAATTATAAAATGTTAACATCATAAAGCAGATAATTCGTTTTCAATGTTGTTAATGTGCTGAAAAAAGTGTCTGCTCAGTTGCATAGGGGGAAATTTCAAATGTTTTGTGGAAAGCTTAAAGTGATGAATCTGTAAATTCCTGTAAAAGATGGGTTTTAAAGTAATATCAGTTCATTATTCAAAAGTTTAAAATACCTTGATAAAATTATTTTTATTTTAAATAATGGATTTTTTTAAAAAGATTATTTATGAAGGTTTTGATCAATATATTTGATGGTATGGTATTGATTGTGTTATTTTGGAAAGAATGTTACTAATCTGTGTTTAAATATTTTATTTGATTTTGAATTGTAAAATGATTTGTTCCATTTACCTTCACCAGTTGATAATGCCAATAGCTTTACAAGAACTTGGATCCTTTTTATACATGTTAAATTGTATCTATCTTAAATTTTGACTTTTTCAACCAAGATCAAAATTATAAATGTTAATATATAATATAAACTCAAAAAATACCTAAATCTAGCTTTAAAATTTATTAATGTGATTAATTATGCATGAGATTTAGCAATTGGTTGGAAGTAATGCAGAGTTTGTCAACTCTGAAATTTTTTTTTTTTAATGCATATCCAAAATTACTTTTTTTTTTATTATAGCTTTTCCGTGAAGTGAGAATCATGAAAATACTGGATCACCCAAATATTGGTATGAATTTTTGTATACTTTTAGTGTGCTTTAACTTTACCATTTATAAAATTTTGATATAAGGATGTACCATAATTTTTCTTTTTCTTTCAACAGTTAAACTCTTTCAAGTTATTGAAACAGAAAAAACATTATATTTAGTGATGGAATATGCTAGTGGAGGTACTTATCTTTTTTTTTTTTTTAATTCCATTGTTACAAATGTAGTTTTGTTAAAATTTATTACATTGCTTTGTTTTCAGGCGAAGTGTTTGATTACCTTGTCGCTCATGGAAGAATGAAAGAAAAAGAAGCTAGAGCCAAATTTAGACAAGTAATTGCTTTTTATATATAGTTTCAATTAAGTTTTTGAAAGAAGTGTTAAAATTCATGCATTGATGTTTTTTCTTATTTTTCAGATTGTCTCTGCAGTTCAGTATTGTCATCAAAAGCGAATAATTCATAGAGATTTAAAAGTAATAATTTATATTCATTTAATAATTTACATACTATTATATTTTCTCTCTCCCTTGATTATTACTTTATAAATTATTTTATTATTAAACATTGTATTAAACCATGAACTGTTAAGCACAGTAATTGTAATATTTCTAATGTAAAGATTACAGTAACCTTTCTAGCTTTTTACCAATAATGTCGTAGTTTTAAATCTGATAAGAGGATCTTGTATTTAATGGGAAACTTCAAAATTATCTTGCTTGTTATGTAATTTAAATGACCATACACTCTGCCTACCAAATGAAAATGAGAATATTAAGATTCATTGCATTTAATATTATGAATTAGACAATGTTTAAATTGTGCTGATATATGGCCGAAATAAGCCCCTTGGTTTTCTCATTTGGCTTTTTATTTCATTATCCAGTTAAATTTTTAACAAATATATAAGCTGAAGCAAGATGCTTAACATTAAAAATTAAATTTTAATATCTGGGTTTGGAATATATATCTATATAGAGTTTTGTAAAAACCCTCCAGGTGCAAAATATTACTTATTTGGAACTATGTCGTGTAAGTTCTCTTGGACATGTTATATGTATCTCTGACAAGAGAATTGTGCAGTTTTCTCTCTAGACATGCTCATAAAATGTTAAAGAGAACATTCATTATGACAATTGTATAATAGTGTATAAAGTTTGCAAAGTAAAAATATAAATTATACAATGACATATTTTGTCTTAATTTATATAGGCTGAAAATTTATTATTGGATGGTGAAATGAATATAAAAATAGCTGATTTTGGATTTAGTAATGAATTTGTTCCTGGTCAAAAATTAGACACATTTTGTGGAAGTCCTCCGTATGCTGCTCCTGAATTATTTCAAGGTACATTTTTGTTTATTTATATGGTTTTAGATAAAGGGTTGGGATTTTTAAAAGAAATGTTTTGAAGAGTATAAAATATGTTCACCAAGAATACGATTTTCTCTCTCTCTTGGAGCAGAAGACTTCTACAGACAAGTCTTGGACCTTTTGTTTTTTGTGCTGTACTAATTCCTTTTCTACTACTTATTCACATATGCTCTTATTCTCTCTTTTCCAAATATGCTGTTTACTGTATTTAAGTAGATTACTATGATACGCCATTACATGTTTTGAGCATTAAATGTTCAAAAGTAGGCTTTAGTTTTTTATAACAATATTAATTTCATAAATGGTCCTTTTTAAAGATTCAACTGACTTCATTTTTCCTCAAATAAGTAATATAATTAAATAGCACATGTGTAGTAATTCTGCAATATTAAATTCCATTGAACATGTTTGAGAATTTGCTGATTTTTCTTGTCATGTTATTTTTCCTGTAATACATAGCAACTAACTTTAAAAAGTACATGATCAATTGTTTGGGTTTCCAACATAAAAAATTTTCTACCCGTAGTAACAACTTTCTTTTTTCCCCCTGCTCTAGGTAAAAAATATGATGGTCCTGAAGTTGATGTTTGGAGCTTGGGTGTTATCCTGTATACACTTGTTAGTGGTTCTCTGCCGTTTGATGGAGCAAACCTCAAGGCAATTAATTTGTTATTAATTTTTAACGTATATGTATTAAGCATCAATTTTTGAGTTTTTTTAAAAACAAATTGTTTTTGAATTTTTTAGGAACTTCGTGAACGTGTTTTACGTGGAAAGTATCGTATTCCTTTCTACATGTCAACTGATTGTGAGAATCTCTTAAAAAAGTTTTTAGTTTTAAACCCTTCAAAAAGAGCGTCATTGGAGGTATATATTGTCTTTTTGCTGTATGTATGTATGTATGAATTATTTATTTTTTGGTAATTAAATGAATTTTTTTAGGCTATTATGAAAGATAAATGGATGAATGTTGGTTACGAGGATGATGAACTGAAGCCTTACATAGAACCCGAACCCGATTTTAGCGACACTAGAAGAATGGGTAAGCAAGGTGAATTATTTTTGTGCTTCTCTAGGTAGCAGCTTTTCTCTCACTTTGGTATCTAATTCTCTAATTTTTTCTACTAATTCTTTTCTATTAAATACTGTGCTTGGTGCTGTATTATGGGGTGTGTATCCGTTGTGTAACAGTGAATCTAACTATAGTATATTAACTCATTAAAAACCATGTCATGGTAAGTGTTTATACACATTTTCAGTTGAAAAGTATATGAATCATGTAATTTTTTTATCTCAATTTAATACAAATTTGAAGTCAGTGGGCCTAAATAGGATTGATTTAATTTGTTAAGAATTGATTAGTTTTTGTTTTTATAACGCAAAAGGATGTCTTTTTGTAAATGCTTAGAATGAATGCCCTTGTCATAGATAAGGTTGCCTGCCTTCTCTCAATCAGTAATTGAATTAACTGTCCCTCGGACTTAGTCAGCTGAAGCTATTGATTTGGTATTTTATATATTAAATACTAATTTCTGTCTGAGAACATGGTCTGTTCCTGTTTCAAGTATTTTAGATTCCAAAGTTCTAAAAATTTCTCCTTTTGAACTTACATTGAGAAGTTTTTCCTGACATTAATGTAATAAAATTTATGATGGAACTATAAAATTATAATAAATGATTATTCTATAATTTTGCTGAAATCAGGCTTTATCCCCCCCCCCCTACTAATTTTAATGCATGACAATCTTATGGCCATGTTTTCAATAGGTTTTGCCATCTGAGCTTTAATTTATTAAAATTTGGCCTACGATTCTAAATTTGTAACTCTTAATTAAACTATGTTCATTATTAATGTACTATTTACTAATTGTAATTATTCTACTCACATAGAAATCTTACTGTCGATGGGATATACCCAAGATGAGATAAACGATTCTCTAAGGAGCAAGAAATATGACGATATAATGGCAAATTATTTGCTTCTTGGGAAACGTACTACAGAAGTAAGTTTTTTTTATATATATTGACTTCTTAGGAAAACAGTCAAATTGCTTTATGATATTCAGTAATTTTATATTTTAAAAAAATTTAGAATTATTAAATTTTAATTTTGATATCAAATTCTGAATTTCTAACTAAAATGTCTTAACATTAGATCAGGAGTACTCAAACTTTTTTCTGCTGGACCGCATACATATGCCAACTATTTCATGCAGACCGCATACATCTGTTAGATTTTTCACATGGGCCGCAGTATGATAAAGGAAGGGGGGGGGAATGCTCTTAAGGCCAAGATAACATTCGAAATTTAAAACGTGAAAAATTGATCAAAAGATTAAAACTCCTGTTTTGCTTTATTATTATATTTTTTATTTTTGTCACTAACACTAAATTAGAAGCATTTAAAAAACACTCCTTTCCAATTTCTGCATCAGTAAACGGTCTCGCATGATTAACAATATAACAAACTTCATAGGATGTCTTTGTTACCACTGTGATATTATTACTAGCAAAACACTTTGTTGCTGTTTCAAAGATTATTCACGAGAAAGCCTATTTATCACCTCTTGAAAGAGATCTTCGAGGAAAAGTGTTATTGAATGATTCCTGTTTATTTTTTTAAATACAACACATTCGTGACAAATCAAACAATTACTGATCCATGTTTGCTTTTCACTACAAAATAATCAACCTCCCAATCGTCTTGAAATGGTATGTTTTCTTCGAATATTTTTCGCTTACAATATATGAAGGATAGTTAAAATATAGTTCAACCCATAAAATTGTCTCTGCTTTTCACTACAAAATAATCAACCTCCCAATCGTCTTGAAATGGTATATTTCCTTCGAATATTTTTCGCTTACAATATATGAAGGATAGTTAAAAAAATAGTTCAACCCATAAAATTGTCTCTACTCCACTGTTGTCTGTTATCACTAATCATAACCGTTTCAAATAAACAAAGAATATCAATTCATACCCATACGACACCGACAGCAAAAAGCAAAATTTTTATATTTGATTTCGTGACAAAGAATTGCCCACCAAATTTTTAATACAATGTTCTTAAATAAGTAAATTTCTCAGAGCAATGGGCCATATGAGCGGGCCACAGATTGAGTATCGCTGCATTAGATTATTTGTTATATGTGTATACACTGCATAAGTAATTGGTGAAATAAATGATAATTGAACCATAATTATGCCCCAACCCTCTAATATAAGTCATGGCAACTATTTTTTATCCAGTAGATATGTGAACGGATCACAAACGTATATGTGTTGTGTGAAGTTCTGCAGGCATAGTGGGTATGCAGAACAGATGGCTCTGTGATAGCTGGTTGTAGCACAGCAAGGGCTGTGAAATCATTCAGTTGGCGAGTGTCATATGAGATGGAAGTAACCTGTGTTGAGCAGCACGCTTACATCAAAATAGCAGTTCTCAGAGAAGAAATGCGATGGAGTGTCACAGTGAATTAGTGGAAACCCATTGGGAATAATGCCCTACCATACCATATATTAACACTGTGGGTAGATAAGTTTCAGCAAGGACGTGTGTTAGACAGTGATGAGCAATGTTCAGGACGACCAGTCAGTGTACAGGCCCACTTGGCACGTGCCGTCATCAAGCAGCTCATGGATCAAGACAGATGATGGATGCTACTGGAGTTATAGAGAGGGAGAGTGACATCAAGAAACGCTCCGTTCACAGGATATTGCGTAATGAGCTATACCTATGCAAAATCGCAGCGCGGAGGGTACCGCGTGCACTGACAGAAGTTCAAAGGTGGTTGCAATATGCTCTGACCACTTTGCACGCTGGCAACATAATGGTGATCAATTCTTGTCATGAATAATCGCCATCAATGAATTTTGGGCCAAGGCATACAAACCAGAACTGAAACGCCAGTCCACTGAGTGGCGACATGCTGGATCACCAAGGAGGCAGAAGGTCCGTCAGAATCCTTCCCTAGTCAAATTGGTCATCACGTATGATGTCAGGGGTGTCATTGTTTGTCACTTTGTTCCTCATGGCAGAACAGTGACCACACGGTACTACAAGGACTTCCTGGTGCTACTGGTATGACAAGGCGTTCAGGATAAACGTCCGGATCTTGTGGACAGTGCAACAATCCTGAACGACAATGCAAAACCACTTTCAGCATAGTGTGTACGGCAGCTACTCTGATGTTGGGGATGGGAAGAATTGAAGCACCTACCGTACTCTCCCAACATTTCACCCTGGTGACTTTGATCTCTTTCCTAAGATTAAGGAACCAATATGTGGTAGGCAGTTTGCAACACGAGAGGACATGGCTAATGCTGTGCTCCAACAGGTGACCCAATTCACACATGGTGCAGCAAATGCTGAGGCTGGTGGTATACAGTGCCTCCCACATCGTTGGCAGCATCTAGTGACAGTAGTAGGGGACTGCATTGAAGGGCTTTAGGCTTAGGTTTGTCATGTCAACTTTATGTGTACTGTGTTGTCATTCTCTTGCACTACCGTAATAAATGTGTTATATATCAGTGCTATTCATTGTCCACACATGTAGTTAACACCTTGTCCTTTCGTCTGTATGTGTCACATTTTCCAACCGGGCAGGTATCTTCAAGAAAAAAAATAGTTGCCTTGACATTTGCCCCAACTCTCATATTATAAGCGTAAAGTAGAAGAATCTTAAAATTTTTGTGTTGCTAAATATTTATTTTGTCTGTAGGATTTAAGATTTGATTTGTGAATTTTTCTGATATTATAACGATACTATTTAGTGCCTTTTTCGTTTTGGCAATTTTTCTTGGGATGATTGCATCAGTTCTTATTTATATAAAAAGCCTGGTATTATGCAAAAAAAACAAGCAAAAATATATTTAACATAAAAAAATGCTGATTTTGTTATATTGAAAAAATACATTTTTTTTCATCATTTAATGATTGAATGGGATAAGCATAAATTGTTTGGATATTTTTAAAATCGTGATTTTTAATTTGCAATTTATTTCTTGTTTTAGAATGACAGTTGTGATTCCCAGTCTAGCTCTAGTTTATCGCTACGCACACTGAAAGCACCTACAGAAAGTACTGGAAACAGTCAATCTCCACCGCACATAAAAGTGCAGCGTAGTGTCTCGGCTAGCAGCAAACCTCGTCGCTTCAGTCATAGTAAGTAATTTTATTGACTTAGAATGAGCAAATGTCTTCAAATTGTTTAATTTTAACAGATTTCAATTAAATAATTTTGCTTCACCAAAGCTAGATTTAATGAAATTATTAGTGTGTAAAAATTTAATGTGTGCGTAACAGGAAACACATAGAATTTGTTATAAGTAGTACATTATATTTTGTTTTCTAAATATATATAATCTGAAGCTCTTATTTTTAACTTGTTCTTAAGATTTGTTTCAATTTTATTCTGGTATGCTATTTTATAAATTTAAAATATTGTAAAATGCGTTTTTCATTTTTTAAAATTTTTTTTAGCCAATCAGACACCTGTAACAAATGGTCCTCCTCCGTCCTTCAAGGCGCAAGAATTGCAAAATTTTCTCGATGCGGCGGCTGCAAAAGAAAACCGTACCGTTTCTCTTGGATCTCCCACTATTTCTACTGGTCCGAGACCTTCGAAACCTAATCAGATATCTCAAGAGAACTCCAGTAAGTTGCTATCAAATTGCAATCAGACCTTAATTTTCTAAAAATTTATTCAGTGTGTTATTTCACATTGTTTCAATGTTTAGTAAGAGTGAAATTTGTCTATGCATGTATAATTAACATTCAATAGTTTGTTAATTATATGTACTGTTTTGTAAAAAGTATATAAATGTGGCTGGAAATAGTTTTTTAAAAATTCATAAATTGTGTGTGCTTAAATGAAAATTTTAAATGTGATTATGTAATAGTTAACATCTAATGATAGCTGTTATTTTTTATCAAATAATTTTTATAAGAAAATGTGCAGTAAAATTAATTTCTGTTTAACATATCTAAAAAATATTGCATGGCTGATTATTACTTTTGTTCTTAAAATTTATACCTGTGTTGAGTTTCCAAAGTTATTGGTTCACAAGATTGATATTTTAAACTTGTCCTTTTTTAAATTTCATCACTACACATTATATATTTAAATTTTCTTTGCATCTAAATTTCTAAAAAGATTGAAGAGAAATATTTGTATATATATTATGATGAAATTTTTTAATTTAATAGGTGATATATTATCATTTTATTGTTCACTAGACCAAAAATCTTTGTTATTTCTTTAGCTTCAGGTCCATCTGGGGCAAGCAGCCCATCGAAAGTAGTCACATCAACAACACGTAAAGCTCACACTCCATCGGCTAGTGCAAAATCTAACTATAGTGGTATTCCAAGAAGAAATACTTACAATTATAGTGAAAATAAAACTCTATCATCTGACAAATCTGGTAGTCAGGAAACTTCTAATAGGTAAGTGTTTTACTATGTTCTCTTGTATCCTTCTGGTTTGAAGGATAAGGAAATGGAATGCATTAAATATTAATATTAGTGTGGTTTTTTATTTTGAAAAGTATAATGTAAAGGAATTTTATCATTATTTTGAAATGTTTTTGACCGGATAAGTTATATATGCCCGCAAAGTTGTGCAACCAACCGTTCAGTTGTTTTCAAATTATGTTTTTTATTGTTTAGGAAAAAAAATTTTGATATTTATATCTTGTAACAAGAGATGTATAGATAAAATTCCAAAATGCCCAAACAGGGATTTTGGCAGCTAAATGGGTTAATTTCAATGTTTAGTAAACTGTAACATTCATAATTGTAAGTTCAACATTTTAAGTTTTATCATTTTGAAAAATTAAGGGTTTTATTTCCAATTTCTGCTTATAATTGCTTATCTAATTATTTCTTTTACATTTGAAAGAAATTGCTATGAAAAACAGTTAAGAGATCAATTTTTTAGTGCATTAAAAAATTTTAATGTTGCCATACTTTATAGAGATTTCTCATAAAAGAATATTAAAGTAACTTTTTAAAAAATGGATCTTGTACAATATTATTGCAAACAAATTTGTAACTATATGTTAACCAAAGAATTATTTCAAACTATACATTGATTAAAGTAGGAATTTGAATAGATATCTTTATAACTTATTTTTTAACTTTAAATTAATTTTAAGCCATTTAAAGTGATTGCTTCTACCTTATTTTTTACTGTGCCTGTGCTAAGTGCTATATGTATATTTTGTATTCTTGCTTTTTATTTGCCAAACTACTCCCTTTTTAATAAATGCTTTTGTTACATTTGCTTATTTAATAATGCTAACAAAGCTAACCATAATTATTCATGTACTCCTCATTTTCTGCCCAGCTGTGCCTCGTTAAAATATTCAGTTCCATTTTTCTATAGTTTCTTTATCATGGAAATAGTTTGAAGTCTTTTCCTGTACAGCTTATTCGTTTAACTAATCTGTATTGTATTTTGGATACTTGCTGTATTTTGAAAAAGCAGAGATGATCATCTTTTGCATTATTAAATGTTAGAAGATGTGGCATTGTATAAGTGAACATATTGTAATTGATGACAGTTTTGCAAGATGAGGCGTGCATGAATAAACAATAACATTTTAAGTTTGCATGTCTCAAACTATTAACCCAATTAACTTTCTCTTAGTAACATCCCATTGCTTGGCGATAGAACTCCTGTTCCTAGACCTAAGGGACACACAAAATCGGCCTCTGTGTCTTGTACTGGTCGACCGGAGCTTTCATCTTTTGATTCATCAGATCCACTCAGACCAAGGTAGCATTACTGTTCTGTGTACAGCTATGGTTTTTAACCTTTTTAGCTAGTTATCTATGTATCCTCATGATATTAAAACTGGAAATGCAAGTTTGTTTGTAAACTTTTAAAATGGATTTTGGGTTAACTTCGATATGTTTTACAATTTTTACCTTATTAATGTTAGTTTAAAAAGAATAATAATTTCCATTCAAATACCTTCCCCTAAAATATTAAAATGATTCTATTGCAAGACATTTAGATTTTTTAGGTTGAGCTGTTGATTTATCAATATGTGGTGGCAGGGGGCATTTTTGGGTAAATTTATAAAATTTCCTTTTTCTTCCTATTTTATAAGTAATGAGTTCAAAAAGAAATTCAAACAAGTAACAACATTCTGTTAATTGGGAAAATTAGTTTAAAGAATTTGGAATTTCTACTATTTAAATATGCTTATATAAAGTTACTAATCTTATGCACTTTCTAATTTAATCTGGGTTTAACATGTTTAAAATATGAGAATACGTTGATGACATTTGTGAGAATACATATACTTATATCCATTTGAGTTGTCTAAAGTAATTTATGTCAAAATATGAAATATCAAGGTTATTTTAATATTGAACCTTTAATTATAATTATTGCTTTGTGTTGGACAAAATTTTCTTTGTGTTTTTAACTTTCCAAAATATAAGTTGTAATCCATTTTTATGGTTTTTAATTAAAATACGATATGATTATATATACTTCATTTGTTAGGCTCCTAAAATTATGCTTTTTTCCCCAATTTTCAGTATCTTCAAAAATTATCCACTTAATTTTGTCTTGTTGTGCAAAGATAACTGTATAAAGAGCTTTTGTTTATGCATGTGCAAATCTTGCTATTGAGCTGCTGCATCTTTCTTTTCCTGATAAAATTGCATATGATACAGTTCCATTACTCAAATGAATTCTTAAGAAATGGAATATTTTGTTACATCTTGTTACAATTTACCTTCAACATACTTTATTTTTTAAAAATTTATTTGCGAATATTCCCTTCCCTCTTTTTAGTGGGAAATTGTGTGGAAAACATTGACTGTTTTTAATTTGTTTAAATAAATAGTTTTGATTGATCAGGAAAAAAAAATTTAAACCAATGTGTAAAAGGTTATTTCTTTTCAAGGGTCTTTTTTTTTATATTTTTAACCAAGTTGAAAGGGAGAGAGAAATCAGCTTATAATTATTGTGGAAACGATGAACTTGCTGCTTCATGTTATCAAATTAAATGAAGGTATTTTATGCGTGTAAAAAGTGTGCTTTAACTTAGCTAAATCAGAATTTAGGAGAATATCCATTTTAGAAAATAGTGGATGGTAA
The DNA here is from genome assembly GCA_019973955.1 of Trichonephila inaurata madagascariensis. Lineage (NCBI taxonomy): Eukaryota > Metazoa > Arthropoda > Arachnida > Araneae > Nephilidae > Trichonephila > Trichonephila inaurata. Next base: position 129,378 of record BMAV01001048.1, read on the forward strand.
TTTTATTGAAATCGTATTTCTTCCATACAACACACACACACATCCTGGACATATTCCTTTCCAAAATTTCCATTTGTGTCAATTTAATTCAGTGTGTTGAATCTGATTTGGGGGGGGGGGGGGGGATCCCTGGGAAAAAAGGTGATTTTTTGGTCCGTGTTCTAGGGGTTTTTTTTTTCTTTTTTACTCAGAACTTGTTTTGCATCTTTTAATCACTTTATGAGAAGGAATTCAAATAATCAAACTGATTTATCTAAATTGGATTGAATTTCTGTTAATATTAAATTTGTATTTTCAATACTAGTCATATGATTGTATAGTAATTTAGATCAGTGATAGTATTTTAAAGTGGGTGAATTGAGTTTGTTACATTTATGCATCTGGTTCACAATGTTTTTTAAATGTAACATTTTACTTATAAATTTAATGCCTTTGAATTCTAAATTCACACTGAAATGTATAGTGTTTTAAAATTGTTACAATTTTTGATATATTGCAATAGTTTTAATATCTTTTGTCTCTTCCATCTCCTTAAACAGAATCATTCAGTTTTTAACTGTTCAAAAGTTAAATACAGTGTTTTCATAGTTTCAAGTAAACTTTTTGTGAATTTTAATTGAGGTTTATAGTAAATAAATCACTGTGGCATTTCATCTGTTTTGAAATCATTCAATTTCAAAACATCTTATTTACAAATTATGTCTATTCATATTCATTTAAATATGAGAGTGCCTTCTATGTGTATTTTTAACCCCTTTTGGGCCCACCGTCATGTATGTGTGCCAGCGCATTTCTCCTTCCTGGGCTGATTGTCACATCCCTGTGCCACTGTCTTGGAACTTCTTAAAGCTCAGTTTTTTTGGCTATATAGATGGCATTACATGTTCATAAGATTTGACATACTTGCAGATCTGACCTTCTACTTGAAATAAGGAAAAATTTTACTTTCATGCTCATGAATTTTGATTTATAAACATTAAGAGAATAGAATTTTTCAGAATTGAATGCTTTATGACTGCTCTTGAAATGAACCTGTGGTTTTTGTTTATAATGAAGATGAGTTTAATTTTCACTAGAGCATTTGGTTTGGGTTTGCAGTCTAGTTTTTAGTGGATAATTGGATCTCGTTGACAAAATTTTTCTTTTTATTTTTACGAGGTCGAAGCATCAAAAATGTTTAACTGAACTTAGAATAGCAGAATGATGTAAAATTAATTCTGAATTAGAATCCAACAGTAGTGATAGTAACAATTAATATATTCTGACTGTTCTGTTCATTGTGAATTAAATGATAATGATACTTCGGGCATCTGTATGCCAATTGCATCAACCAATAGAAAATTTAGTTTCCGTTTGTTCGCATTCATACAAATAAACTCCGAAATAGCAAATGATCTATTATGAGAGCAAGAACTGCAATGTAGGTCTCTGTGTAGATTCCTGTTTTAAAATCTGTCATATTAAAAAGAATTTTTAGAAATATATTTAGTTTTTAAATGTATATTGTTAAGTCATTAAATGATAAATACTGAGAATATAAAATGTTTAAAAAATTGTACCTAAACAGAAAGTGACTGAAGTAAATATAGTATATTAATGCAAAATATATAAAGCATGTGCTATTCATATAATATACAAAACAATATTGAACAACACATTTATATTTGGGTATTTTTATGGATTTAAGCTTAACTTCTATAAAACCTCTGGCTCTAGCGGTGCGCAGGTGTTTGTGTCCTTTGTCCCGAAAGATTTAAGCATATGTACCGTTATTTAATATTTTTCTGTCAAAAGAATTTTTTGTAAATTATCAACTAGCTATACATATTTTAAAGTTGAAGTTTGTAAATTCTGTATCAAAATTGGATAATTTCAGAAAAATGCAATAAATATATCTTTATGTCAGTGAATTGTTTTTGTGTACATTTAAGGCTGTTTTCGCCATATGCACAAGGGCATAAACTTAACACTGAGCACATTTTCAGACTGAAAAAAATGCCTTAATTTTTCTAAACATTTCTGAAATTGTAACTCATACATTTGTTTATAATATTGTGTTTTTAAAATTTCAATATTTAACAAATAATTAGTTTTTCCTTTTAACATGTAAAGGGCATTCTTTAGCATTATGGTATAGGAGAAAAAATTCGGAACACATTTTATAAGAGAAAATGTGTCAACTGGGATAAAAATGAATAGTATGATAAAATGAGTGATTCTCTACAGGATAGTGAAGCCAGAATATTATATTAATGTTTGGGTCCTATTCTTTAAATATAGCGAAAAACAGCCTTAAGGAATTAACCCAAAGGGGTGCAAAATACCAAAATTAAGTCTTGCATATTTTGGTCAAATATGACAGCTTTTAATTTAGAAAAAACCATCTTTTCCCCTAAAAAAATTTGAAAGTATTAATTATTCAAAAGCTGTTTACTATTGTAACAAAACTTAAATTTATTTGAAATTAGTTCAGAAGTAGTTTGATAACTGGCTTGGGATTTACTGTGCTGGTGATTTAAAACGTTTGTTCTGCATTTTTCTTATAGAATCTTTTTAGTTGTAAGTATAAGTTTGTGTGGGTTAGTTTACGAGAATATTGTTTATCTTTATAGCACTGCGGCTATTGCAAAACAGCCTGCAGCACTGTCTCCATTGCCAGCTGTCAGCAGAGCGTTTCCACGAGGCACTGCTAACAGAAGCACGTTTCACAGTGGGCAGACGCGTGAGCGACGTCACGTCAACACCTGCAATGGACCTCAGGGCATGGTTCCTCTCAATTCTCAAGACATGTCAATGAATCATGCTGGCCGACAGTCCTTTTTTAGCAAGCTTTCCTTCAAATTTAGTAAAAGGTAAATAAAACTCTTGAAAGCATTTGTTCCTATTTTACCTTAATTGTGATACCATAGCTCTCATTTAATGTATATATAATCTAGACAATGTATAGTGTATAAATATCTCGTCTTCCACAAATGTCTTCTGCTCTGCGCCATTGGTTTTTGTCTGTGATTGAAAGGCAGAATTTTGTCTTTGAAATTGTCTAGTACTGTTGTAAGAAGTATTGTCATGTATATTGTAAAAATTGCCATTTGACAAATTTCATTTTGTTGCATGATTTCTGAAATCTAAGAAAATAACTTCAATCATAGGGGTTTTTAATGTTTCTTCATTCCCCCTTCCTCTCACCTTAGGAAATGAAGCCTAGTAATTCACCCATTTGTTCATTTGAGCAGTAGGAAATTTCTAAAAAATTTCTTTTTCATGCGAGATAATATAGTCTCATTAAGGGCATATTTATTTTCCATTTTTAATAGACAGCAATTATTCTTAATTGCAATTGCTTATGTCACTTTGTGACCATTTACTTTCTGATATTATGGCATTATATTTTATAAGAAATATAAAAATTTTCAATAATGTATAATGTCAGAGGAAAAGAATTGACTCTTTTTGGCATAATTCTATAGCTTTTTTTGGGAAAATGTCGGAACTTGTATTTAAATGAAGCAAGAATGTGGTTTTCACTAAATTTAGTTATTCTTCATTCCTTTTCCTGATAGAAAATGTTTGTCTTTGTAATTTTTTCTTCAAACACTTACAAAGTTTTATTTATTTTTAAAATTTTTTTTATTTATTTTATACCAAAAGAAATTATTAGAATCTAAGTTTGGTACACAGTTATGTTAACTATATTGACTCAAATGACAAAATGTAAATTTAGATTTATTTTTGTGATTCGTTAAATTATATAAAATCTTTTAAACTTCGTTAAACTCGAAATTTATTTGTAATTTTTTTACCCTTTATATGTTACATGGGTGTTAAAATTGGTCAAAATATTGTGGGATTTTATGACTTTTGTTTTAATGTTTTATGTTATAAGAAAAGAGTTCAGATTTTGACGTACCTTTTTTTTTAAACACTTGCTTTTTAGGGCAATCATTATTTCATCCAAAGTTATTTATACAACTTTTATCTCACTAAAATTTGACATTTTTTTAAACAGTAATACTTAAAACTTAGATAATTTGAAAAATTAATTCTAGCTCTGTGAAATTATTTCAAACTAACTTCATTCACCTATTGCTTTGATTCAGTATTTGTATGAAGTTAAAAATAAATGTCTGTAAATGTTTTTTTTTAATTTGTTTAGAATTGAGTATTTTTATTTACTGTGCATATAATATTTATTGCTGTTGTAAAATGTTAGGGTTTAGTATTTTCCTTATTGCTTTTCAGATTAATTTTTTTAAAAAAACTATTATGAACTACAAATATTAATTCCAATTCTTCATCTAGATGAACATTGTTTGAGCAAACTACTATTTCTTGTGCATTTTAATATGTATGTGTGTATGTACTTCTTCAAAATGTTATATTTTCCACTTAAAATAAGCAAATCAAAAAGTTATTTAATTATTAGCTAACATTAACGATACGTTTTAGTTTATAAAATTTAAATATTGGGTCATATATTTTATTTTTTTCCCCAACTTGCAGTAAATAATACCAACAAATTTTAATTCTGCTTATTTCATTACTTTTGATGTATTTTATTAATTTTTCCTTATTGTTTATCATGTTCATGTTATGTTCTCAGTTTTTCTTTTTTAAGAATTTTTTTTAAATGTTTATTTTTAAAAATCTGAAATAACAAATATAAAAACTAAGCACATATCTGAGGCTAGGGCTATACTGTCTTTTGCTTAAAGGGCGGATCCTGATCTCACACTTATCAGGCCTGGTAATAAATACATCTCAGCAAAATGATCCAGTTTCCTGTTCACTCTACTGGCTGTCTACTGTGCTACCAAGTCACCCAAGTTTATGTATTAATATGCGATAATTCTAGCAACACACTTTGAGCATCAGCAACTTTTATAACTGCAATTGGAAGCAGCAGTGAAACGGTTTGTACTGTGTAAATTAAAAGAAAGACATTAATTTAAAATACTAAAACTAAAGTAGATATATCAGCTAAAGAATTGTAGCCAATTTATAAATCGGTGCTTGCAAAAACAAGTGTTGGTTTGTAATTTATTGTATTGGTGATCTTGAGGTGAATCCAGATGATACTTTTATGTAAATTCTGATACGTTTTTTTGTTTTATACTTGAAATTGTTTTACTCTGTAGTGCTTTCTAATTTAATGTGGTTTTCTCAGTTGGGCTTGTTTTATTGTAATAATGTGCAATTTATTAAGATTCCACAGATCAGTTTATGCATATATATATATAATATATATATTTCTCATGGTGATGATTGAATTTTTTTTCATTTTCTGTTATACTTACTGCTGGTTTCTGTAAGTATACAGATGTTTTTTAACTGAATATTTATTGGTAAAAAGCAAACAAAAAAAAAAAAAAAAATTTAAGTGACATGAATGTTTTTATATAAAAATTATTTATTTTTAAATTAATTTAGTTTAACCTTGTCAAGTTTTTATAAGGTTGTGATTGATTTTTTTTATTGTTGTATTTTTAGTTCCTTTTATTTAATGTTAACTGTTTGTTAATTGTTTTAATCACTTTGCTCTAAACTATGCAATCAAGCATAGATTTTGCACCTGTGATAAACAATTTTTAAAAATAAACTGAAGACATTCAGAGAGAAAGTATTTTGCATTGCTATTTATTCTTTTGTTATGAAAGACTTGTGCTAGTATATTTTAATTTTATTATTAAATATGTATTTATATATTTAACTCTTAATTAAATTTATGTAAATAGTGGGGAAATATTCCTTAAATAAAGTTGAAACATTCCCGGTTGCCCTTCCCCAATTTTTGTTAATAAGGAAATATGAAGGCTGTATTATATGTAACACTGCACTGTTTTTATGGTATGTTGTTTTTTAATATTACATTGCTTGAATTAATTGAAGACACACTAGGACCATGACTTTTAAATTTCAATGTGAATTCCAAGAAATTTGATTGAAATTTTTCATTCGCCTCTTTCATTTTATTTACTTTTTCTTCTAGTTACATTTAAATTAGAAAAAGTCTGTTTTATATAATAGAAAGTATGATTTTTTTAATAAATTAATATTTAATGCAAATAGTTGGAGGAGAAAGAAACTTATATAACTTTTATAGTGTAAAATGGAGATTCTTGTTAGTTAAGTAGCCCTAAGATTCCTAAGTAAGAAACTTTTATTAGATGTAAAAAAAACAACAGATTTCATTTCTTTCAATGTCTTTAGCAACTTGTTAGATTCAAAGTACTATACCAATGTATAAAGTCACTGTAATTATGTAATAGTTTTATTTTTCCAAAGAAAAAAGGTCTTTTAAAATAAATAAAAAAAACTTAGGGCTTTGACTCTGTGCCAAATGCTGATAAAATTGTGCCTTGCATTGTATGTTAATTTCAATTCTGTATGGTACCTGTGTGTATATAGATGTCACTTTTCCCCCTTTCTAAATGTTTTGATCAAGCTATTGTGATTTCTTTCAAAATGTTGAGCCTTACTGCAATTTGATGAATTTGTACAGGAATTTATTTGTATATCAATAAAGAATTTTGAAGTAATTTATGGTCTGCTTACTATTGTTTCCTCATACTCCATTACAATTAACTTTTTCGGTAAATTTATAAAATTGAGCGAACTTGCATTAATTAGGCATACTATATCTGATTTTAAATGTACATTCTGATGAAATTGCTATTAAATATGTTTAAAATATAAAGTTGTAAAATTGTAATTTTCTCATGTGATTCATTGTACATGCTTATTACTTGTATCACAAAAATTGTTTAAAATGACACAAACCTAATTTCTGACATTGTGATTAAAAGGTATTTGGAAGGAAAATAACACTTATATTTCTTATGTATGTAAACATATTTGTATATGTAAGAGAAATTGTTAGAAAAAAAATTTTAGTTGAATGTTTACTTTTGTTGTAATAGGATTTTTTCCTTGAGAAGAGAGAAAATCCTTTTATATATATTTGATTGTAACAATTGTAAATTGAAATCAGTCAAATTGACTGAAATGTGATATGTAAAGGTGTCCTATTTTGAACAATGTAAAATGTTATCAGATTTGTGTTTAGTTCATGAAAATGTTGTATTTGAAAAAAGTAAATAGTTCATAAACTTGTAATGTATTTGCTTTTGAACTGAAAACAAATAACAAGAAATATTTTTTTCTTTTATTTCTCTCTCCTCCTTTTAGGCCAATGAATGATGACCAGGTAAAGCCAAGATCCCTGAGGTTCACATGGAGCATGAAAACAACATCTTCGCGGGACCCGAACGAGATAATGCAAGAAATTCGCAAAGTATTAGACAAAAACAACTGTGATTATGAACAGAGGGAGAAGTTTTTACTGTTATGTGTTCATGGGGATCCAAATACAGACTCATTAGTTCAGTGGGAAATCGAGGTTTGCAAGCTACCCCGGTTGTCCTTGAATGGTGTGCGCTTCAAGCGCATATCTGGTACTTCTATAGGCTTCAAAAATATTGCATCTAAAATAGCTAATGACCTTAAACTGTAAGTATCTGTATAAAGCGGGAAGGATCGGAAGAACAATGGCTACTTTTATTCAGAATTGCTGGCATGGGCCTGAATAGCTGATTGATACACCAAGACTTGACAGAAAAGCAGTGCACTGTAAATCTAGTGTTAAGATCTTATACTCTTATTATTTGTGTCACCTATATTCTGTAATGGAAGTTGTAGGTGCCACTATTTTTTAAAAAGGAGGCTTACTAGCGAAAAAGACACACCCTATCTTGTGCTCTTTGTTTTATGGGGATAGTGTATTTATAAAATATGGTACCTTATACTTATGACTTCCAACTTCTGTACAGGTTCTTCATTTAGTTGATTACAAATTACCCTGGCACATGATAGGAGTTTGTGTCTCTGTGTTTCTCGGGCTTGGCATATTTGTGTGTGTGGATGAGATAGCCCAATCACTGTATATAGACTAGCACTCGGTATGTAGAGTTATATTTCAAAATGCTGTCATTTTTATTTCAAAACCCATTATTTTGTAATACCTCTGGAGAGTTGAGGTTGATGAGTGTACTTGATTGTAAAAATTGTAAATTCTATAAGAAAAAAAAAACGTGGTAATTTGGAAGTTTATATTATATAAATATATATATATAATAGTCTAATTGCATCGTACACGTCTGACAAAAACCATGTAACCATTCTCTTGCGTACTTTGTTGTACATTTTCCTCTAATTTTAGATTAATATAAGATTTTATCCACTTCACACTTGGAAAGATTTTGTTGTGGCTGTTTTATTTAATTGCTTAAACAATCATTTCATTCAAATTAAATTCTTTTTAAATAAATACATATCATACATTAAAATAAAGCAGGATTACCCATATTAAGCATGTTGCATTCATACTGGGTGGGTAACTCAAAAAAAAAAAAAAAATTAAGTGCTAATGTTATGATTAAATAAATTGTAATTTTTTTTTTCAGTAATCAATTTCATATTTGGGTAAAATATTGTTAAGTTCATGGCTTTAAGTTAACAGTTTCTCTTGCTTGATTATTTTATTCTGTAATACTATTCTGTTATTTAATTCTTGTGGTTATGCTTTTTGTTTGAATATTTTCATGTATATTTGTAAATCGTACAGTTGACTTCTGTGGGGAAAAAAAATCATAAATCCTTTTAGACATCATACTGACTTGCTGAATTTAGATGTGTTACATATATTTTTTTTTAATCTGATATCATCTCATCTCTGTAAATAGAATAGAGAGAAAAGTATATCATTGTAGCATGGTGCTACTTTGTGTTATTTAATATTCATCTTGCATGAGAATCAAATGCTAGGAGTAAAATAAGGATCTGTTTACACTCGTATGCTCTGGCATTGTTATTTTTTTCCTTTTCCTTGAAATTTTTCATACATCTTTTGTACGTCACATATATTGGCAATAAACCAACAGATAGGGTATTACGCATTCTGTAGTCATAGTTAATTTTGATTGGCAATTTTAGAATTAATATTTCCTGTTTTCCATCCAGCTGCAATTATATGTTCTTTAATGTGATATAGTATCTTGTATAATATTATTTAAATAAAACTATAAAAGAATATTTTAAGTAAGTAAATATCAAGAGCTTTTTTTAAAAAAAAAATTTTTAATTAATTGATTGATAGGATGGATATTGATGTGAATCACTAAAATTGCAGTATTTTTCCAATACATCTTAATTACAAAATCAAATTTTGAATGCACCTAAAAATTTGAAAAACAAGGCGGCTACATATAAATAAGTTCACACATTGCTCAAGAGTTTTGTAAAGGTTTTCATAGCTTAAATGGAAAAGAGGTGTAATTATGAATTTGTGTAGTTATTTGTAGTGTGTTACTGTAGACATAAACTATAATGTTTTGATCAAGGGGACAATTATTTAACTTAGCTTAAAAAAATGTACATATAATTCAAATATAAATTTGAACAAATGTTAGTTATTGATCTAATTTATATCCATTTTAGTCATTTTGGCCCAGTTTTCATGAAAGAAAACTGATAATTTATTATTTAAACCTACAATGTAATTTACAAATAAATCAGTTTTCTCTAAAAAGTTAATTTTGCTGTGAATCTTTTGGATTCTTAATTACATATAACAGTAGTGAAAAAAAATTAGTTTTTATTTCATTTTTTGCTATATTGTTTTGATCGCAAGTATATTCTGTCAGAAAGGATTCATATACATTGCTATGAATGATTTAATGAAAATGCATATTCTGTTGGAAAATTTATGATATTTATAATACATTTTAATTCAATTGATCTTTTGGAAAAAAACCAATAGGTCTCATTTTTGGTGGTACCTCTATTGTGAATGGCTTGTATATGTAATTTTTCAAGATATAGGTTGTGTCCTCATCCCATCCTCCCTCTTTCCATGTTAATTCTCCAATAGAATGGGGATTGTGATTATTTGCTAATGCAACATATTGTAGGTACCTCAGTGGAAACAGCAGTTAAGTGAAAAAAATTTGGGATTAGTACATATTTAATTAAAAATCCAAATTTTGTCTTGACACTCTATCCCGGACTCTTATCATTGCATAATTTTTTGAAACTTCTCCCACTTAAGGAACAACATATAACTATTAAATACATTATTTGAAAAGTACGTATCACAAAAATTCAAAGCAAATAGAGGGTGAGAATATTGATACGAAACATGGGATTCAACAAAAGAAAATGTGCATTAATGAATAAATGCATTTAAGAAATCCAAAACTGGGAAATTTGGGAATGATTTAATTGTAAAATGCAAAAGGGAAGCTACAACATGGAACTCTATGATATGAATTTTCAAAAAAATTAAGTTTACATGTCAAGGTACCACATTATATGCGATTATGCAATTTAAAAGTAAAATTTCACTATTATGTTATTAATGTTTCTCAATTAAATAGTTGAAGAATACCATATAATTAAATTGCACTTTTGCTTTAAAAAATTCAGGGCAATATTTTTCGTAATGTATGAAATGTAGTGTATGTTTTATTTATGGAATCTGTTTTTGTGTCAGATACTAGAAAGAATTAAAAGCTGAATCTTATTTTATTAATAAGGTGTCCAATGACAAAATTTCATATTATGTAGCTAATTGTGTTCATGATTAGTTTCTCTAGAGACCATCATAAAACAGTGCATAAAACATCCAGTTTAGTTTTGAGGCCCATGCATTAAACTTTAATGTGACATTTATTTAAAAGAAATTACTTAGTGAAGTAATCCAAATATTGCATATTTCTATAGATTTAAATATTTTGAAACTTTGTAGAAGTTTTAAAATCAGTAAATTCTTTTTAACTTTTGATTGATCAATGTAAAATTACCTTTTGTGCAGTTGATCTAAACATTGAACTCTTGGTACAAACTAAAATTGAAATTTTTATTAAAACTTGTGATGATGTTTTTATTTTCGTCTATTTTATCTACACTCAAATTTGTTCCAGTTTTTATGTCACTGAATAAAATTTTAATTACTGGTTATTTCAAGCCAAATAATTCTAAAAACTGAATTTAAAATTGAAAAGATGTGTTCAGCTTGTAATAAGCAAATTAGCTCTTACCACTTTTTAATTATAGTTTATCCTTGATATAAAAAGACAATAATGGATCAACCTTCTCATTAAGAAGTGATTACTAGAAAGAGATAATCATCTTGCATTTAGTACAAATAATGGCATCCTCTTATATTTAGTTCAAATGTACTGCTGGTAGTTTTGTATTATTGGAAATTTAAGTTGTGTTGTATAACTGAAAAATATGTTTTAATCGTGGACACAAATTTATTTTCCTTTTCTACAATTATGAAAAGGTGCTCATTATGATAATTTTTAGTAGGGATACACACATTAACACAATACTAATTGCATCTTAATCTGTTTTTCATTTTTATATCAGTAGAGGGATTGTAACGTTTTGAATTTAAAGATCTTTCTAATTCCAGTATGTACAATTAAAACATTTGTTTAAAGATAATTTTAATCATTTTTAAAAATTGACCTGATTATGGAATGAATTTTTTATTGTTAGTGTGTTCTCTTCTAGCACAACTGAATGCAAAATTATGGGATTAAATGAAATTATGCTTGAAAATCAAACTTAAGAATAAGTTTGTAATTGTCAGTAAAAGGAGGCATTGTGTGCATGGGAAATGTTTACAGATAAGATCAGAGATTTAAGAGTATACTTGAAAGAGTTACATTATACACTCAAATATTGTATACTTCTTTTTTTCACTATCTGAGATTTTTTAGAATAAATCCATGCATTTATGTAAAGTGCATCTGTATACACACATTTTAATTTTAACTAAAAAAAATTATCAAGTAGTTTCTACGCATCTTTGAGTTAAAATCGCCGAAGTGCAGTGTGCCACATTTCCGTAAAGTAATTTTAATCTAATATAAGAATCCCTTTTGAAATGTGAGTTAATTAGGTACTTGCGTATTAGCGGCACCGCAGCTAAATTTGCACAACGCGAATCACGCTGTGATGTTAAAACAAATATTCTCATGTATTTTATTCGAAGGAAAACTATTCTCGTGGTGCAATTTTGGCTGCGGTGACGGTAATTCGCAAATAAACAACCCCACAATACTCATATTATTAGCCAAATATATTATGGGCTTAAATTCACAGACAATCAGTCATAATTAATACAATTGTAAAGATATTTAACATTCCTCTCTCCAGTAAAGTAGCTAGACTACATGTATGCTCTAATTAAATAACACAAGTTTCACTTGTATGTAATGGAATCTTGGAACTCGATTTTTACCCACTTTTAAAGGTCAGATTAATTCGAAATTTTGCACACTTGTCAAAGACCGATGACAATACAATAATTTTGTTTCATTGTCCTGATAAGGATTTAGAGATACGGTGACTGAAAGATTAAGGAGCAACCCTAAAACCGCAAATAGGCTTGTGGTTAATACATATGAAACAAAAATAATTTATGTTCTTGCTGTTAAATGTTTATTTTTTAAAAAAATATTTATACGTTTAGAAGTGATGATACGAATTAACATTATAGCAATATATTTAAAAGGTAATAACGATAATACGATTGACATTAATATTTCTTAACACACTTTTATTAGTTAGACCAGTAACAATGGAGACGGAATCTTGGAAGTATAACGATATGTGACTCATCAGAGACCCGTAAACGGCAAGAATAAATACCCTTCATACCCACATTAATTAATATCCATTGAAGAGCAAGACTAATTCCGCCTCCAAATATCAAACTCGGGGATAAATTCAACGAAGAATAAATGATAGTTTTTTAAGAACTAAAAAACCAGCTTTTATTGTAAATGGAACTAAAAGAATCGAAAAATAAATTAGTTTTATAATAAGAATTATTTTATTACTTTTTTAAGAATAAAAGGATTAAAAAACGAGAAAATTAATGTCGTGTGTGGTAAAAGTGTCGGGTGCTTTGTACTACATTTTTACACTAACTCAGCATTTCGGAATAGAACTAGTAAGAAATTATACCAATTAATATAGAGTACCCCACGCTTTATTCCGATGACATTAATTTTCTCGTTAATTTTATTATAATAATTACTTTTTTGCTCGATTCACTGTAAGAGCGTTTTTTTTTTAAACTATAATTTATTTTTAAAACAAGATGCAACTGATGAGTGTGCAATATTTTTTAGTGTTGCCACAACTAAAACGGAATTTTTGAAATGGTTATTCGAGAAGAAAAAAAATTAACCCTCCAAGCGGTCTGCACGTAAAATTCCGCCATTCCAGAGATGCTTTTTCTGCCTTCAAGCAAGATTCCCAAAGGCGGCCGAGCCGCATTCCTAAAAATACGGCTCAACCGCTTTTGAGAACCCCACCTGAAAGCAAAAAAATACGTGCGGTGCATTTTTGAAGCATCTCCAGAATGGCAAGACTTTAATTGCAGACTGCTTAGAGGGTTAATTCATAAATACAACAGAGTAAAGATTGATGATTACGGATTATTTGTGGAGGAAAACGAATAGACTGTTTCACTAACTGTACAGTTAAAAACTCGTATAAATCTGCAAACGACTTTTTCTTGCTATACCAGAAATAAAACTAGGTTTAACAACAACGAAAAATTACCCTACTTGAAAGTTTTCGATGCATCTGTGATGGTTACAAATCTCCCCAGCCTTGGTGGAAAAGCATAAATGTTATAATTTACACCTGAATAATTTTTTACACTTGTACCAGTTCTTAATTTACAAAAGAAAGGTTCAATCTGAAGATTCGAATGGATTTTTTTTAGATACTTTAAGGTTGTCTTCGGTGTAGAAACGCGAAGCACATTTTCAGACAGAAAAATGACACAATTTCCATGGAAATTTGCAATATTATAACTCGTACCTCTGTTAACAATATAGTGTTTTTAAAAATTTCAAAGTATTCCGTGAATACTTTCTTTTTTTGTTTTAATACATGAAGGCAAAGCCCATTTAACATTACGGTATAAGATAAAAAATGCGAAACACATTTTATACCAGAAAAAATGAATCAATTCTGTTAAAAATGGGAAATATAATAAAAAAAATGCTGCTCTCTAAAGGATAGTAAAGCCAGAATATCATTAATTTTTCATTTCTTTTATATCTGAAAAAATGTTTCGAATTCGGGTCCTATTCTTTAACATTAACCGAAAACAGCCTTAATATGCTTTTTAATATTGTGGCAAGGAATGATAAAAAAAATTTTACTCAATGCTGTTCTTTAGAAGCCTTGCCAACTGTTTCATTACCGTCGAGATTTCAACATGGGAAAGATATCTAACAAAACATTAGTTTGATTTTTTTTGAATATTTCGAAGTATGCGTCAGTTCCAATGATCAACTGATAACAATAATCGGAATAACACAAGAGTATTGGGACACTGAAAGAATTAGTAAAAACAAGAAAATTTGTATTGTTTTTGGTATGAGAACACATTCCAGTGCTCTTATTGGCAGATATTTCTGCATTAAAAAACGTGCAGAATGAAGCTGAGAGGGTCTTCAAAGTATTGGTCAATCGGATAAGATGCACTGCAAAAGTGTGATTCATTCGCTTGGAACCGTCTGTGTAAACACGAGTAAAATCAGAAAACTAGTTAAAAAAAATTATTGAAAGGCTGTTTGCAAATATTATAAACCATGTCTGCTGTGTAAATTTTTTAAAAATTGAATGTGCTTAATCTAAGATGAAAAGTCTTTAAAAATTTTTAACACCGAAATATATCCATTGGCTTACTCTTTAGCTCGACTATGAAATGGACGATTTTTAGACACGATACGGTCTTTCTAAAAGTAAACTCTTGTTAATGAATGATAAAATTCTAAAAAAAAAATAATAATGAAGGGACAAAGGAGTTGTGTGTGGGCCTTGTCCAAAAAGGGTACAAAATATACAAGCAATGGATAGATGATGCAAGAAGACATATTTTCTGGCTGTGGCATTCACCACCCATCCATATTCTAATCTTGGACCGATGAATGAATAATATACCGTGATATAAATGAAATCTCCCAATTCCAGGGTGTGAACGATAAAACTTAATTTTTTTCCCCTCACTGTTTACGAAGCTGTGAAAAACATAAGGTTTGAAATGTTGCTTGTCAAAAATTAAACCTAAAAATCTGATTTCGTCAACTACGTTAGTTAAAATATTAATGCCATAAATTTAAGGATCAGGAAGACGCAGTCTTTGTGTCAGAGGAAAAGTAAGACCATTTTTGTTAGTCCTATTAGTAATTTTATTTACAGCTGGATAAAGTTGTTTATAATAATCATTTCTTTTGCAACGTATAAAATTTGCAGGCCATCAACCTATATAAAACTTTTACCGATGGTCGAAGATGGGGAAACAATTTTATATTAACTTTTATAATGAATACGACGTCACTATTCTGACACCCCTTCTGGGATGAAAACATCAGATAATAAACCCTCAAATCCCCCTTTTGAATGCCACTGATTTATATACTGTTGTAAATTGCTAATTTATATACAGTCAGGGCCGGACCAACCTAACCCCTGCTTGGGGTGGTATTTGGGTCAAATTTTTTTAAAAAAAATATTTTTTTGTTACAAAAGATTTGATATATTTTCTGAAACGTTATTGGGTGTGAATTTGGTATTTCATTTAACGCATCTTACTTTTTTATTTTGTACTCTGTATATTTAATGACAGTTTTCTTTTATGCTCCAACTTGAAGGGTTTTAGGCGGGAGTATAAGTGAAAGCATTTTATGTTTACACATCTTTAACTATACTCCGTTTCACCTTAAGTTGGCAGCACTGGGAAGGGTACGATGACCAAATCACACAGCTGCTACGGGGTTACTCTATGAGAAGAGTGTGACTATAACAAATAAAATTCTCCATATTTGGCGAGCAAAAAAAAAAAAAAAAAAAAAAAAT
>BMAV01001048.1:147900-164303 GCA_019973955.1 Trichonephila inaurata madagascariensis
TTATTCAATAATTAGTTTTTTACTTTATTTGGTTCCTGAAAATCAACAAAATAAAAACAAGCATGATACAATAGAGGTGAACTTTCACCCCCGGACCCCCCCCCTCTCCCCTTGAAAAATTCCTGTGTGCGCTACTGGTCGAAAACATTACATTTTATAGGAAATTGTAAGTGTATGAACATTTTTGTGGTCCACTGTATATAAAGGAGAAAAAAGCGACTCACTGTACATCATAAAACGTAATTTATAAAATAGAGGAATGATTTCAAACGGAACATTACTCACAAAATGTAATTGGGTAGTATAATTTTGCAACATTATATAAGAATTTAGTATATACAGTGAAATGCGTTTAACGCGAAAACGCTTAAGGCTGTCTTCAGTAAAAGTACGAGAGCTTGAACTAAACACGAAACACATTTTCAGACAGAAAAATGTCTCAATTTCCATGGAAATTTGCAGCATTATAACTCATACCTCTGTTAACAATGTAGTGTTTTTAAAAATTTCAAAATATTTTATGAATACTTTTTTTTCCCCATTTTAATACGTGAAGGCATAGCCCATTTAACATTACGGTATACGAGAAAAATCGCGAAACACATTTTATACCAGAGAAAATGAATCAACTCGGTTAAAAATGGGATAAATGATCAATATTGCTGCTCTCTAAGGGATAGTGAAGCTAGAATATCATATTAATTTTTCATTTCTTTTATATCTAAAAAAATGTTTCGCGAATTCGGGTCCTATTCTTTAACATTAACCGAAGACAGCCTTAAAAAGAAATATCGGTTCACACGAAATAATACAACGATCGCTACAAACTATATGTATTTTCATGCATTTTTTTCTCTTAAGGTATCCGACTACGCTCGGAATTGTAATTTTTCAAAAGCGTACAAACGAATATTTTTTTTAATATTTAGTGTTTTTTAGATCAGAATACGCGTATAAAATTGTTTTAAGAATATTATTACAATAAAAAAGTATTTAATTGCGATATTTTGGCAAAAAATGAACTTAGTATTATTTATTTTCAAAATGTTCTCCTTTTATGAAGAATGTCTCTATAATAATAATATTTTGCATATACATAGCTAAGATTTCTCCAGAGAGCCTTAACTACGATTTTATAAAAATTCACATTATTTTCAGAATAACTACTAATTGAAACAATTATCGGTGTTTTATTTGTTAAAATTTCTCCACTCTGATGTATTAAAATATGAATAAATCCACTTCTAACTGTAAGTTAAATATATCAAACATCCTAGTCCAGACTCTCTACAGAGGTTTGAGCTATATATAGGCAAAATATTATTATTATAGAAGCATTTTCCATAAAAGGAGAATGTTTTGAAAATAAATAATTCTAAGTTCATTTTTTGCCAAAAAAATTGCATTTAATTTATTGTAATAATATGCCTAAAACAATTTCATACGTGGTGTATTCTAATCTAAGTGACACTAAATATTTAAAAAAACATTCGTTTTTACACTTTTGCAAAATCACGGTTCTGATCGTAGTCGGATACCTTAACGCGTAATGAAAGTCGCTTAACACAAAAACATTCTGGGAATGAATAAAATATGAAAAGCATCAGCTGCGCAGGCAAGATTTGAGAAAAGTGTGACATGAAAGAGAGGTGCTTTCATGTGTTTCGTAGCAAGGAGGCTAGCTTGGCTTTGAAATACCCTTGGAATAGCTTGTAACACGAGGCAATTTTGTTCATGTAAGCTACTTTCTCTCTACAAATGTCACAAAAACATTTCGTCTCTCGTCAGTTGGCTTTGAAATTCGATTACGAGTACGTTGCAGTTTGAGTAAAAATTGGGGAGTTTAGTTCGCCAATGGTGAAATAAATAATAAAAAGACGGCTTTGAACAATTTGATGCTTAAAAAGACAATGCAAAGAAAAATATCAGATTATTTTCCAAAAACTTAAAAAATGTTTTGTTTTTCAAAGAACTTGAAAATGTTGTATTAAATTTCAATAAGCTCTTGTGAATGTCTTTGTTTCACTGATTTTTATTCAATACTGCGCATATACGCGGTGATTATAATTAAAGTTAAAGCTTCAAAACGCTATAAAAAAAAGAACTATTGATCAGAAGGACGTCAAATGTGAACGGAACATTTTTGGAGAAGGGGAAAGTATATGGCATAAGAAAAAAAAAGTAATTCAAGATTTTAGCAACAGATGGCGCTGTAAGACACATAATTTAAAAGGGTTCGATTAGAAATGAAAGCGAATCGTAAAACAACAGCTAGGTTGTAAGTTACACGGTGAACCAAGTGTGCTGTTCAGTGTGCATGACTGTTTAGGTATGATACTGTTAGTTACGTAAGTCCATCCACCACGGCAAGGTCATATCATATCGGATGAGAAAAATCATTTTTTAACTGTCCTGAGGCCAAACACCGCATAAAAAGCGTCTATAAAATCGGCTTTTAAATTTCACGAGACTGGCACAAAACATGTTCAATATGCTGTCCACCGTTGTCTGAGATAGGTTTAAATCGAGAAGCAGTACGTCCTACGGCTGATCGAAGTGTCTCCGGGGTCGCGTTCAGAATGTGTTGCACAATGCGCGATTTCAATTCAGCTAAGTGTGAAATCGGAACACTGAATACAACATCTTTCAAATAGCCTCCCAGCCAGAAGTCACACGGATTAAGATAAGGAGATTGGGATTCCAGGCTCTAGGGAAATGGGGGCTAGTTTTTCCAAAATGTCCCTTCAGCAGCTGCTTCACTTGATTTGCAATGTGCGGAGAAGACCATCTGCATAAAAATGATCCCATCCCCAAAACCACGCTGTTAAAGATCTGGAATGACATGGTTGTGTAAAAGACAGTGCTGACCAGTGATGGTAACGGTAACAGGACCAAAAGCACCCGTCTCCTCGAAAAAGAATGGACCTATGATAAATGATGCCGTAAACCTGCACCATACAGTGACCTTTTCAAGATGAAGTGGTACTGGTTGAATTGCTAGTAAATTCTCTATATCCCATATTCAGCAATTCTGTGTATTGACATATCCTGTCAGATGGAAATGGGCTTCGTCTGACTACAAAATTTTCCACAACCATTCATTGCCTACTTAAATGTGAGCAAGAAATTCTAAAGCAAAAGTCTCTCTTGCTGGCAGGACAGAAGGAAGGAACCCCGGGACATGGCTAATTTTGTATGGATAGCAATACAGGATGTTTCATAGGATTTTATGCTCCGTGCTCACAGGGCTGTCCAGTGTTCGAGCATTGCACGGTCGCAAACCACTGCTCAGCTTTTCTTGCAATGCTGTGGCCACTTCAACTACTGTCGAATTAACTCTTTTCCTCCCTCTACCAGATTGTACATAAAAAGAACCTGTTTCTTCAAATTTTTGAATTATTTTCTCCAGACCCTGGGCAGTCATCGGACCAACGCCTTTTTTCATACCCTTGATTGTCCGATACTTCTTCAGATCTATTGGTGCACAGTCATTATTCTTGTAAAAAAGCTTTACAAGCAGAGCGCGGTCCTTCAACGCAACAGTCATGGCGAAATTCTCAGACGTGAAATGAGGAAAAGTCGTGTACACGATGTTTTTATTACAATTAAAATGAGTTGGAACCATGATAAGTGTTTTCCTTTACATATTCTAACGATTACAGCGCCCACTGCTGATAAACTTTCAAACTATACTTTTCTTTATCCCATACGCTTTCCCTCTTCTTCAATAATATTCCCTTCCAATTTGACATAATTCTGATCAGTGATTCTTTTTTTATAGCGTTTTAAAACTTTAATTATAATCACCGTGTACATATCTATATAAATAAAATGTACTGTAATAAACTGAATTTTGATGAATAATTTTTTTTTTTTGGCAATATCCTGTAAGACGAGAAAGTGTTCCCCTCAGTTTCATGTCAAGCGATTTTTGCTATATATATGCATATTTATATATGCTACATATATGCTATATATATGCATATTTGCTATTTATATTTTAAGAAATGACGTAAAATTTATAAAACCTATTTTGTAAATACCACTACCTGAAAAAGAAATGGTAAATTATATACATTTTTTGTTCTTAAATAATGAGGAAATTAAGAATTTGTCCATCTTAATTTCCAAGAAATTTATGAAAGGGGTTGTATATATAGGTTGAAATACACTACTCAAAAAAATTAGGAAAGCAAGCAAAAAAGTGAAGAAACCGTTGCGCTATAGTCATGCATAGATATAAAATGGAGAATACAAGTGTAACAAAATGCAACACAGACAAAAAGAAGCAAAAAAACAATTTTCTGGGAACTTTAATTCTTTGAAATGGCATACAAAGCATGAAATGACGCTTCAGGAAAACAATTTGGTTGGGAATACAGTTTCATTCTTGACGAAGTCCGATCCTCCTATTCTCCAGGAAATTTTGCAGCAACGTGTCGTCCGACTTTGTCCCAAACAAGATCGTTCAGATAAAGATCAGGAGAACATGTTATCTACTCCATACGCTGTATTGTTTCAGCTTCAATCAAGTTCTTGACAAGGCGATTTGTATGAAGTCCGAAATTATTTTGCATTTAAAGAAAGAAATCACTAATGACTGCAGCGTAAAGCACGACATGGGGCCTCAGGATCTCATCTGCATACCTTTCAGTCATCAAATTGCCATTCCGAATGATATGTAGATCAGCAAGTCTTCCTTTGTTGATTACAGCCCATAGCATCAAACACTGGCATAGCAAGTAGGGCTTCTGATTTCCCGGGGTTTTCCATTCCCGTGAATGTCCGAATAATCCCGAGAATGTAATTGTCATTCCCGAAATTCTCGGAAATACATCAAAATTTTTAAAAAATTAAAAACAAGCTATTTTTAAATAAAATCAATAATAATTATATAAAATAAGGATACATATAAATTCCAAAATTAATACTTATTTATATAATCAGCTAAAAAATACAAAAAATCTATAATAAATTGACTATTCATTCAATTTCTACTATTAGCTCACGATCTCTATGATACTGACAGATAAAAGGAACCTTTAAGGCCGGACGTGTAATAAAATTTTACTAAAAATCATAAATAATTAGAAATATATCAATATACTAAAATATTTTACTCTTCTAATTTTTGTTTACAATATAGTTGCAGTTCAACATTTGTTTTTTCAGTTTCATTTAATGTTTTTCAAAATTTAATCTTAATTTTTATTTTATAAACATACCATATTTCTAATGAACTTATATGCAACAAATAAATAATGAAAAATATTTATATCTTAAAATTCAAATAAATATTGAAAAAACATTGAAATTGTTCAGTAGTGAAGGTATAAACAATAAATGCACAATATTTATAATAGGTTATTAGATTCACACATACATTAGCACTATTCTCAACTAAGCATATCGTGAAAATATAATTTATTGCATTTTTTTTATTGTAATTATTTTGAATGTAGCCAATAATTTATAAACAGCCAAATATAGCAACCCCGAAACAGAGGAGTTTGAATTCCAACACCACAAATAATAGGAATAGAAGCCCCTAACAAAATCGAGCATTACACGTCCGTTCCTTTTATGTATCAGACTTCTGCTACATACTGGTGGTGTGCCTCGGCACCCTCCTAAATTCCCCTTAACTGGAACCAGTTGCGAGCAGAGAGAAGTGAACTGAGATGAATGCATACTCGAAAGGCCTATTTGTCTAGCGAGGTTAGAATGAATGATATTGCTTGCGGTCTATCTTAGGCAGTGGTTATAAATTTTTATAATGGTTAATTATTAAGTTGTAAAGAAATTTTTGATTCATTATTGTTCTTAAATACAATTACCAAAATTTATCAAAAATGGAATGTTGGGATTCAGATTGCTGGGATGATGATTTAGATACCTATGGAAAATTGGCAAAGAACGCTCAGAATACTGGCTACTATAATGACAGGTTAGCTGATTCTTCTACTAGTCAACCCAAAGATGAAAGACCAAGAAATAGGGATCGAGTATTTTCTAACAGTGCTAATAGGTCTTCACGAGGTGGCAGAAGTAATTACAGACGATCAAACGATGATTCTTCGCAAATGGAAATAGACTCAAATTTTGTAGGAAGAGTTATTGGTCGCGGTGGCTCAAAGATACAAGAATTCCAATATGAAAGTGGTGCTCGCATTAGAGTTTTCAACGAAAGCAGTGCTGATGGTCGCACAGCGATCCACTTAAGTGGGTCTGCAGAAGCTCGTGACAAAGCGAAAATCCTGATCGAAGACTTCATTTCGGATTTCTCTCGAGTGTCGATTGATAAAAGTTCCAGGAGCAGTAATGGCGCAGCTAGTAATACAAATAATAGAGCATATGATAACGAACCAATTGATTGGAATTTATTAAATCAAGAATATGAAGAAGCTAGAAAGAAAAAACTTGCAGCTCTTCCTGAAATAAAAAAGTACTTTTATGTAGAACATCCAGCTGTTGCAGCTCTGACCGAGACAGAAGTTGTTCAGTTTAGGGCTCGCATGAATAATATATCTGTTTGCAATGTTGATTTGGATGATGATAAATCCATCCCAAATCCTATTTCTACATTTGAAGAAGCTTTTCAACCTTATCCTGAACTGCTGGAGGAACTTAGAAATCAAGGATTTTCCTCTCCTTCTCCAATTCAATGCCAGGCATGGCCTATTATAATGAGTGGTCTAGATATGATTGGTATTGCACAAACTGGTACTGGTAAAACAATAGCATTTTTGTTTCCTGCCCTTATTCACATTGTAGGGCAGGTCACTCCGCGGGAACAACGAAAAGGTCCTAGTTGTGTCGTTTTGGCACCAACGAGAGAGTTAGCTATACAAATTGAAGAGGAGGCAAAAAAATACTCTTATCACAACATTAAAAGCACATGTGTTTATGGTGGTACTAGTAGAAGAGAACAAATTAATGTTGTAACCGAGGGTGTAGATATTATAATAGCTACTCCTGGACGTTTAAATGATCTTGTGATGAACCATTTTGTTGATGTGACTGGTGTAACTTATCTTGTCCTTGATGAAGCTGATCGTATGTTAGATTTAGGTTTCGAGCCTCAAATACGAAAAATTGTCCTGGACATCCGTCCTGATCGACAAACCATCATGACTAGTGCCACTTGGAATCCAGAGATTCAAAAATTGGCTGCTCGTTACTTGACCAAACCAATTAAAGTAAATGTTGGTGCTCTTAATTTAGCTGCTGTACACTCAGTTACTCAAGAAATTCTTTTTGCAGACAATGAAGACGAACGGCGATATTTATTAAATGACTTTGTCAACTCTTTGACAGAAAATGATAAAGCTATTGTTTTTGTTGATCGAAAATATGTTGTAGATGATGTGGCAAGTGACTTAATTATAAGTGGCATTGATTGTCAGTCGATTCATGGAGAACGAGAACAATCTGATAGAGAGCAAGCACTTGATGATCTAAAAACTGGAGCGGTCAAGATTTTGGTAGCAACAGATGTCGCTTCTAGAGGTCTGGACATCAAAGATATAACTCATATTTTCAATATGTATTTTCCACGCAATATTGAAGAATATGTTCATCGTATTGGGCGAACTGGCCGTGCTGGCCGAACTGGAACTGCTATTAGCATATTCACTGAGCAGGATGCAAGTAATGCTGAAGCTTTCATAGAAATCCTTACGGAAGCCCATCAGTATGTTCCAGATGAGCTGAAAACTATGGCTGCAAGATTTAAAGAACGGAGACAACGGAAACTAGCTGAGGATGCTGCAGCTGGTGGTGGGAGACGTTTTAGAGGCCGAGGTCGTAAACGCTTTTAATGTATAAGTATTGAGATGCATGTTTTTTTTGCAGAAAAATGCATGATCATTTATTTTGTTATAAAATCATTTTTGAATCTCATAAATTCTTATTTTGTTCCTTTAACACTTTAATCCTTTTCCATTTATTGGCTTCTTTTAAAATAGTCCAAGACTATGATTCTCTGATAATTGTCAATTTAAAAAGTATCACTGTTACC
The DNA here is from genome assembly GCA_019973955.1 of Trichonephila inaurata madagascariensis. Classification (NCBI taxonomy): domain Eukaryota; kingdom Metazoa; phylum Arthropoda; class Arachnida; order Araneae; family Nephilidae; genus Trichonephila; species Trichonephila inaurata. Next base: position 155,921 of record BMAV01001048.1, read on the forward strand.
ATAAATTTAGTAGTGTACAATCATAATGTGGATGTATTTGCATCATTATAATGTTAAAATAAGTTTACATTTTTTTAAACTTAACATTTGTAGAATAGATTAATTGCTGTAAATTTTGTAAAAAGACTTTTAAAAATGGCATGTGTTGTATTGTTTTAGAATGCAATGAATTTTCTTTATTACAAATAGCTCTTATGAAATGTATGAGTATCATTTTGGTAACTTTTGAATGTACACATTTTGACTTTTTGTTAGATTCAAATTTATGTGATTGTGTTAATAAATTTCTTTTTTCTTAGTTTTGGTCTCATTTTTATGTACAAATCAATTTAATTTCTGCTAATTTTAAGGTTAACATGCATGTGCCTTTACTTAATTTATTTTAATTGGAAGCTCACTAAGTTACTTTGAATTAACTACCACCAATGAAAACAAAGTTAATGAGGCACACAAAATTAAAATATCTTGAAATTTCTTTTCAAAATATTATATACTGATTTCATTAATATCTTTTCTATTTGACTCAAATTTTTATTTCCTGAGTAGTATGTCTCGTTTCATATTTTGACACCCATACTTTGATAAATGAATTTTTATGTTAGAAGTGAAAATTTGAATAAGTATTTAATTTTTTCTGAGTTTTAAAGTTGCATTGATATCTAATCACAAGTCTATATCAATACTGTAACATATTTATGAGGAAACATACTTATGGTTGGAGCTGAGTTTTTCAAGATTAAACTTAGACATGTGCAAAATAAATTCTCTTATAGAATTTTTAATAAAGGCATTTTCTGCTGACAAACGGAAGTAAGATCAGTGGAAACGAAAGCTAGAACATTTCGAATAAATTTAAATTCTGAAGTATTGAAATATACTTTAAGCAAATTATGAACCTGAAAATGTAAACGAAAGCCTTAGAAGTGGGAATTATGCCCTAAGACCCAAATTCTTGAGTCAAAAGAGATCATATAGTGAGATAGTGATTTGTTTAGAAAAAATGAATTTAATCATTTCAGAGTAACTAATTATACTAATTAAGTACTTTTTAATAATCCCATGCTTTAGCTATATTCAATGTTACAAATTATCATGAAATCAATTAAAAGTGTTGTGCTAAGATCGTATAGCTTGATCTCTAATGGAAAGAGATTTGTTTAAATATAATAAAAATATACAACTATAGGTTTTATTCAAGATAAGAATGCATCCTGGGTTTCTACAAATAGTGATGTGTTTATAAAACAAATTAATATTAATTAAATAGTTAGCTTTATTAACTAAAACAATATGCATAATTATGGAAAAAATTCAGCTACCTCAAATCTGTGTGAGTAGGGTTGTCAGGAATAAACAAATCAGCGTGGGAAAAAAATCTTTTGAGTTACCACAACAGAATGATAAGCGTCCTTGAAGCCATATTTGGCGAGAGGTTGGTGGTCGAGTCTCATCAATATCTATGCAGGAATTATAAATACTCTTCTAATGACAAGTGTAGATAATAAATTGCTGAATATGGCTTACAAGCCATAATCATAGTTTTTTTTTTACATCAAACACTTCAAGCTCTTTATTTCTCATGACACAAAGTTCTGCTGACTACATCTAATATGCCTGGTAATTTTGATCCATGGCCATTAGACATTTCCTTTATTGATGCATGTTAATGAAATTTGATACTGTGCAAGTAATCGAAAGGTAAATTCATGGGTTTTCGCAAGACAAAATGCTTGTATTCCAAAGTAGAACAGCAGATTTTAAATTAAAAGGTATATTACTAAGTTTCTTTTAAATTTTGTGAGAAAATGCTTTTGATTTTAGGAGCTGATTCCAAAATACAGTGGTAGAATATTTGGGATGGACAGTTACAGGGATGTGCTAGGCCAGGGGTGTCCAACCCAAATGACCTTGTGGGCCACTTCGGAAAAACAATCTCATGGGCCGCACATAAAAATATGTACCTTTATATCAGATTTGGAGACAAACATTTATTGGAGTGAAAATTTAAACTGGAATGAATTATTGTTGTTTTCATTATTTTTCATGTATACAGACATAAATAGTATATGATATTGTTTTTATAATTTAATAATGCAATAATCAAATAATGTTTAAAATATTGGTTGCCTTTTTCTTGAAACTTACGGTGTTCCTTTTGAATTGATCTTTTGTTACTCGTTGAAATTTGATAGTGCTGTCATTCACACAAACAATTAAGTATACACCGTCCTTTATCTTAACTGTCCTGAATATACTTCTTAAACTTCAAAAACATCTTCGACTGCCTCTTTCATTTTGGACACTTCAAACAAAAAAGGAGGAGGAGAAATAAAAGTCGCACACGCAGAGAATCATGTACCATCCAAAGGATATGCATAATGCAATTCGGAATATATTCAAAAAGTAATTTATTATAGTAAAATCAAATGTAACTGTTTGATAAAATATAAATATTTTAATTTATAGGACATTTCTATTATCAAAAGAGATTTATTTTAAAACAAGAACAGGTAAATACATTGTAGATTTATATATGTATATAAATTTCCCCACAAATAAATTTCAAAATGAGCAAAAACTTTAAAAACCTGTTATTTAAAAATTTTTTAAAAAGAGTCGGCGGGCAGCGTGTTGGACACCCCTGTACTAGGTTATATATATAGTTTTCATTTTGGGTAATATTTTGAGTTATACCAATGAGAAAATACAAACTGATAAAAAAAAACAAATATTAGTGTAATGGATGTAAAAAATAATTCTTCTATTTTTCTTTAAGTATTAGAAGATTATGAAATAAAACAATTTCTTGTAAATAATTATAAGATATTTTACAAAAATATTATGTGTAGTTTTCTGTTGGGATTTATTGTGCTATTTTACAAAGTGGGTAAAATGTGTGATTTTTAAGAGGCTATATTACATTATGCAACAAAGGCTTTTAAAATTGCCTTCTGTTAACTTTTAAAGTTTGATGATATGGATGCCGTACCACCACAAATCATTTTTTAGTTTACATTGGCTGTTGTACAAGTGCTGTACTAATGGATTCATTCCCTCTCTAAAGACTTTAATTTGTTTCAGATTTTTTTCATCCCCTAACATGGAAACCTTGACAATTTCACTTGTAGTTAAAATTGACTTATTAGATTTTCTAGCAATGGGGGTGAGAAATTATCATGGTTGCAAAAATGTACATTTTTTAAAAAAATTTCTATTTTAATTATCATAGTAACTCTCTTAAGTTATCAGATAAATATAATAAGTTATAATTTATTTTATTTTGAGTTATGAATTCATATTTTGTATTCATTCTGCAGTATTCAAAATGGTTGAAAATTGTAATATTCAAAGGATTAAACGGTTTCTGCACATTTCATCTGAACTTGATACTTTATGACAATACATTTGTCAATGGTTTGAAGTGATTCTCATGCTTTTGAATCAATTTACAGCATAAATTTCATAACAGTACTGAATTTCTAAATGTATATTTTTTTCAGAATTTTATTTATCACCTTTCAGAATTGTATAGAAAGGAAAAATTGGCTCCAAGATAGCTTTTTTTTTACTAGCATTGTTTGAAGATATTTAAAAGAAATAGAGTTTAAAATGTTCCTTGCTATATAGTTATTTTAAAATAATAGCTTATGAGAGGGATAATCATAGTAGAATGTGAGACATTGTTTGTGTGAGAATTTATGTCTGTTAGCAATCTCTTTTATTACATCCATTTTAAAGTATGCATGAATCACAAGGTACAGTTGTTGTTGCTAAGCAAGAGAAATGGAATTTATAAACAGCTTCATAACGTCATTTTGAAAAAAATAATTTTATCTTTATTTAGATTTTCAAGAAATGGGGGGGCGGCAATCTTTTATATGACATATCAACCATTAAATTGATATTTGTGTGTTTTATACTTCAGAAAGTAACACAAACAAACTGATTGAAGGGAATGCTGAAAATCAGGTAATATGAAAGTCTTTATGGAATAAAAAGTTGATATGCATAATAATAGTAAAATTAAGATAAGGAAATCAGCAGTAAAAGGAAAAACTGGATTATTTTCCTGGATAAGAAACTGGACTTTTTTCTTTTATGTGAAGATCACATGCTTATTTTTTTTCAGATTTGGTACCATTTACACATAAAATGCATGCTACTTTTCCAAACATGGGAACATTTGAATATAGTTAAAAATATTTAAAATAGGAAGTAATCAAAATAATGAATATCTTTCAGCTGAAGCTATGAAGATCAATACTCTTGGAAACAAAAAATAGATCTGTGGCGGTGGATATCTATATGAACTAGTACCAACATCACGCGTTGACGATCGTTTTGGCGTGATTGGCTACGTACTTGCGTTCGAAACGGAAGGTACCCAGAACGAACCTTCCCTCCTTCATTGGTGACCCGGACGTGATTTGAACACGCAACCTTCTGATCTGCAGTCGTGGCGCCATCTATCCACCGCACAAGCAACTAAGCCGTCTATCATTGACGCAATTCTCAAAAGTCGTCTCACACAAATGACGCAATTCTCAAGTCGTCTCACACAAATGACGCAATCAAAGTCGTCTCACACAAATGACGCAATTCTCAAAGCCGTCTCACACGAATGACGCAACCCATCAAGTGACGCAACTGCTTACATACTCGCCACGAATATGGTATCGTTGTTCGCCTATTCGCCGAAACACTGGCGGGGGAGTATGTGGCGGTGGATATCTATATGAACTAGTACCAACATCACGCGTTGACGATCGTTTTGGCGTGATTGGCTACGTACTTGCGTTCGAAACGGAAGGTACCCAGAACGAACCTTCCCTCCTTCAGATCATTAGTTTTCGAATAATGGGCTATGTTATTTTTGGAATTATTCTATTAAAAGAAATATAAAAAAAAAAAATTTTTTTTTTTCATTGGGAGTCAAACATTTTACTTTATGTTTTAATTTTTTGTGATGTGGTTTTTTAATTTTTGTATATTTTTTAGTGTTTATCACACATTTGGAAGATAAATATTGTTTTCTATTTTTTTTGAAATTCAAAATATTGGTAAGATTCTTTTGCTCTTTGTTTTATTAACCAAGTTGATCATTGATAAAATGTAACTTCACTCAAATTTATCATATTTTGATACAGTGATTAAAATTATAAGTCATACTTAAACAACAGTTACTGTAAACTTGTTTCATGTGAGTTGGTATGTTTCCAAATCACTTTTACCAAGTTTTGCGTAAAATTTGATTGCAGCACTTTTCTTCATCTTAAAAAATCAACATGAAAAAAATTCACCTCTGCAAATGCCATCAACTTGTTCGCAGTGTGGCAAAAGACCAGGGACATTATGAGGCACGCGCATTTGCACTCATGGCGCCCATACAGCCAGCCTCTGGGACGAGTCTTAGTACTTATTTGCCGCACTGTGTAGCCATTTTTGCTTTGACCTACTATCTCTCGCTATAATCTTCATATCGTTTAGTTAGATTTATAGCAATTTAGAGTATGATTTCAGAGAATATATATACATATTAGCTGATATACCCATTCTTCGCACAGGTGAATTGAAAAATTAAACAATACAGAGACTGAAAGATAAAGTTTAATAAGTTAATTTTACGTGAATTGTAAATTAAACAAAAAAAAAAAGCTTTTTGCATGTTTCAGCTGAACAAAGAATCATGTTTCCTAAATTTTAATTCTGTTGATATAATAGCTGATAAAAAAGACTTTTTTTTATTATTATTTCTAACGCCCCGTAACTTTCTTGTGGGTCGATTTTTGAAAACACCTTCCTTCTGCTCAGCAAAAGTAACGCTTTGTTACAAATTTTGTGTAATACTTAAAATAGTGTAAATAATTTGTGTCTGGATGTTTAATACGTTAATATTATATACTTTCTGATGCGTTTATTTTATGTTAAATAGCTGTTACCCGTGACTTCGTCCACGTGGAATTTAACAAAAAAGAGTTCATTCAATTCGTAGAGTTTACGAAAACTTAATAAAATTATGTATTCCACGTAATTCTGATTGTTTGAATATTAACGTCGCACTGTTCAGCTACACGAGGGCTTTTGGTGACGGACCACGTAATTTTGAGAACCATGGTCAAGTGACGTGGACGACACCTGAGCTGGCACCCCCTCTCCTAACTACCACACCAACGGGAGGACGTTTCAGCTCTCGACAGATTTAACGTGCATCGCTGCCCTACACGGCGGGTCTTTAGTGGTACAGGGCGCGAACTCGTGACAAGGCAAGCCACGGTCCGATACCTATACCACTCGGCTACCGCGGCCATGTATTCCACGTAAAGAAATACCTATGCTATAGGTATAATGTCATTCTGCTTTTTGTTTTCTTTTTGTTTATTTTTTCTTTGTTTTTTGTTGATATTTGGTTTTTTGTATTAAATTTATATTGAACTATTTCTCTATGTACAATATTAAAAAAAAAAATTTAACGAAAAAAATCTCTCTATATACAATATTAAATTCATTGAACAATCTCTCTGTGTACAATATTAAATTTAATGTGAACAATCTCTATATACAGTATTAAATTTATTGAAAAATCTCTCTATTTGCAATATTAAATTTATTGAAAAATCTATATACAATATTTGGTGTAGGATTTTCTTGGGCTAAAACAACAACGCTGGTGGCACCCCTCGCACGTGAACATGCTATGTATAGTTGCCCATGGGAAAAGCAACCCTTAGATAAATCTAAGCCAGCTTTGCTTAACGTTTGCCCTTGTGACTTGTTAATTGTCATAGCAAAGCTGACATTGATAGGGAATTACAGTCTTCTGAATTCAAAGGGGAAATTCGATGGTATTATGGGAATTCGTGGTATAAATACGTAGGCTGTTCAATAAGTAATAAGACTAATTTTACTGCCGCGAAACCACTCATTGGAATATTAATTACTGTGGCATATAAGAAAAGTTTGTTGTCTGTATTAACAAAAGCTACCGATAGATGTCGTTTACAGACTCATGTTCTTGAGTATCTCTTGCTCAAACTAAAGCGTGTTTGCGGGTGGCTACGAGACTCAGCCAGTTGTCGAAATGGAAGCAAAAATCAGCAGCGGAGACCTTTGATATAATACGATATGATTAAAAACTGAAACAAGAAGGCGACAATATCTTAAAACGCTTCATCACAGCAGACAAAGCTTAATTGTATCACTGATCCAACCATAAAACAGTGAACGGAAACATCCATCTTCATCTACTCCCAAGAAAGCAAAAACTGTGAAATTGGCTGGTAAAGTTATGATCATATTTTTTTTATTATTATGAAAGAATTGTGTAATAACACGCTGTCAAACCTGGTACTACCGTAAACGGCTCGAACTACGCGAATGTCCTGCGAACAATGATACAGCTCGTTAAAAGGAAACGTCCATTGCTCCGAAATGGCTTCCTATTGCACCAGGACAATGCCCGACAGCATATTGCTCGTTGCGTACTGGATGTTTCACAGCAGAACAACGTAGAGATTTCACCACACCCTCCATACAGTCCTGATAAAACTCCATGCGATTTCTGACTGTTTCCTCAACTTAAGAAACCATTAAGAGGCAAACGTTTTGCGAGCAACAAAGCATGTGTAAAGGCTGCGGAGGCGATTTTGATGAAGCTCCCACAAAACGGACTTTTACATGTTTCTAAGAAGTGGACAGAAAGTTGGGATAAATGTATTACGTGCCACGGAAGTTATTATGAAAAAAACCATGTAAATGATGACGATTAAAGGTATTTTTTTTTATGTATAATTTTAGTCTTATTACTTATTGAACAGCCCTCGTACTATCTCACCTTATTTGGATATTGTACAACCTTCTATAACTTTTTTTTTGCAATGACACTACTCGCAGCCTACTGCCATTGCAATGTTTTGGTGGGTTTAAATTACGGAGTAGTATGACGGGTACACCAATCTTAAGTTCTAGTTTGTGAGGGGGTAAACCAGGCAAAATTATACTGTTTAAAAATTCTGTTGGATAATTAAGCGCTTCATCCGGATTGCAAACTTTATTGATCGTTGGAATGATGACAAGCGTTGAATGCAACAGGTCCAGTAGCGCACACAGGAATTTTTCAAGGGGGGGGGGGGGTCCGGGGGCGAAAGTTCACCAATCTTGTATCAGGCTCCTTTTGATTTTGTCGATTTTCGGGAACAAAACACAGTAAAAAATTATTTATTGAATAAATATAATTAGCATTAATTAAAAAAATTAATCATTAATAACAAATACTTAATTAAATTTTACGTACTATATACTTAGAATAGTAATCAATCGGAAAAAAAAATCAAGGGCTTCGGGGGGGGGGGGGGGGGGGGGGGGGGGGGGGGGGGGGGGGGGGGGG
>BMAV01001048.1:164403-175554 GCA_019973955.1 Trichonephila inaurata madagascariensis
TGTTTGCGCCACTGAACAGGTCTATACTCCATTCCACCTCAAGTTGGCAGCGTTGGGAAGGGTAGGAAATGTAACAATCCGCTTGAAAAATAGTTCCAACTTATTTTGGAATTTAAATTAAAGCAGATGTATAGAAAATTGTTAAAAAAGAATATCATGTATTATAGAAATTGTGGGTTTAAAGATATATTTTAAGTTAATCACATCTTAAGGTATCTGACTACTTGCGACAACTTCTTTTTTTTTAAAAAAATGGAGTTATGGAGATTTTTTTGGTGGTTTTTAGATTTATTTAGTACACTTTAAGAAAATAAGGCTAAAATTAAGAAGATAAAAATAAATTATTACTACTAAAATGGGAAGAAATTGGCAAAAAATTACATAAACGGGACCTGCTCTGTACAAATAGTAAATGAACAAATTCTCAATTTTGATGTAGTATTTTGTTATTTCTTTTTGAAGTGAAAGAGATATTTTAATTTTTACAAAAATTAGAGCACTTTATCTTAGTTGTTGTATGAAATTGCTTAAGAAAACAGTGATTATATTCACATAAAGAACTCTAAATTTTGTAATAAAACAGTGATTGATAAATCTGAAGGTTAAAACACTTCTACTGTTACACCAGGGGCGGCTCTAGGGCCGGACAATCCGGACCCCTGCCCGCGGCGGCAAATTTTAAGGGCGGCATTTGGATCGGATTTGAAATATATATGTACTTTTTTTTTTTTTTAAAGAATTTGATATATATATTATTGTGTGTGAATTTGGTATTGCATTTAACGTATCTTATTATTCTTTTTTATTTTGTATGTATATTTAATGGCAGTTTTCTTTTGTGTTTAAACTTGAAGGGGTTGAGGTGGGAGTATATATTAAAACATGAAATTTAATATGCTTACACATCTTTCTCTTGTAAATTTCTCATCCCGAAGTGAGATCACAAAGGACATTCCTTTCACCCCTACGATATCTGGTGAGAGTTATCCAAAACAGGACAAGGGTAATAAGAGGTTCTGACAGATAGAGAGCTACTGGAGATGTTTTATTTTAGTCCCGAGTGTTGTTACTATAAGTTAAAACAAACGCTTGTGATCCTCACCATCAGTAGACTATTTTTCGAAGAAATTGGCCTGCTGAAATTGACGATTCTTTCACTTATATTTCACTCGTTTGATATAACAAGTAATTATGTCCTTAATTTCGAATTGTTTTGAATCTTTTAAGACTTAAAATAATGTATATATAGAGAGAGGGAGAGAGAGAGGCGGCATTGGAGAAAGGGCTGGTATTTTTGTCCGGGGTGGCAAAACTGCTAGAGCCGGCCCTGGTTATACAGAACATATACAAAAAATTTCAGCAAATTATTTTAAAAGCTTTTTGAGCAATCGCTGTCCCTGTTTGAGTTTTTCAAAAAAAAAAAAAAAAACACACATTTCGAGTAAAACGCATTTTAAAGTTTAACATCGTATGTGAAGTTACGATGTTTGCTTTTACTAAAACACTTGCAGTTTTTGTTCTAGTGAATGGAAAATAAAAAAACTAATAAAGCTAATAAAATTGTCTATAAAATAAAATCCTAAAAAAAAAAAAAAATTAGTCAATTTTTAAGAAAAATCATGATTTTAGGGTAGTCGGATACCTTAAAAGCCTTTATCCTTTAATATCTGTGAACGAATACAGTTGAAAAACAACAACTTGATGGAATTATATTAGGCCAGTGTTTCTCAAACTGTGGGGCGCGCCCCCCCATGGGGGGGCGCAAGCATATCGGAAATAAAAGGTTAAAAAAAATTAATTTACTGGAATGAAGTAAAACAAAATACTTTCTGATGTAATAAAAAAATACAGATTTACGTTGATATGATTTATTATATCATCTGGTGAAAAAAAGGTCATCAAAAATAAAAGATTCTACTTTGAACGCTCATTAGCTATCTTTGATCCTATAACTCAATAAAAAAATATTTTGTTTGCTTTGCTGTAATCCTACGATGAGAGATTTTTTTATTACGTTTCTTTTAACCTAAAATATTTCTTATGCTGACTTTCTCGAACTTACTGGTATGGTTATCTGCGTCCCTTTTTTTTTTTTTAGGGAAATTGTAAATTATATAATTCTGTTGTGCTTTTTCAATGTGAAAGAATTTTATGATACATGGATAAGCATATTAAGCACTTTGAAGGGTTAATTGGCCAAGATTTATTTTTATGAGTCTTCTGAAACATATAATACATAAATCGTTAATTCTGGGAAAACTGTTTATTTGTTACCAATGACCTTGACAGAGAATCCTTCAATATGACAGTCTTAATGGGAGCTAAAATGAATTGATCACATATCTCCTTCTTTTTTGGGAGTGGCAAACGTTGTTTTAGAGTCTTAAGGTACTTGTTTTGACCGATTTCCCGGCGCGACCACTTTTGTTCAAAAATATTTTCTTCAACGTGCTGCATTTTCCTCTATGAATAACTTAGTGGTTTTAATTGTGATGTTGTACGACTGATTATGGTTTATAAATGTAAATGAGCAGAATATAAAAAAAGAATTGAGCATCTGTGATTTCTCTGAAAGGAAATTGAAGCTGATTAAACAAGGGAAACACTTGCTGAAATAATGCATATTAATCATGTTAGAGAAAGTAAATTTGAGAAGAACAATAAACATGAAGGAAAATTTTCAATAGCTACATTAAGAACTATATCAAGAAAAATATGAAGCCATAAGTATACCGTAAAATGCATTTCGCCCAGTTAAAAAGACACAAGCAAGAAAAAGTTCAACAGGATATTTGTCGATCATCAAAGAACATTAAAACTACAATAACGTGAACAAAATGTGACAGTTTTGCTTGCAAATAACTTTCCTGTAATGTTAGTGAAAAGTGTCTGTGATTTGTGTCCTTTATTAAGGGCACGCACATTTGGAACAATTTAATTCAGTTTTATTGGATTTTTTCTCAAATTATGAAAGAAAAATTGAAAAATCCTTGAAATAGGTAAGTATATTTTCTCTTAGATAAATTATTCACTGAAATTGTGATTTTAATCGCGTAAATTGAAAATAATTATAAAAAAAAGAATTGGGATGAGTCACTCCCCGCGATCATTAACGTTAGTATCGAGTGCACACCTGATCCCGGGCTAAAACATTTGGAAGTTTTCTCGCTTTAAATAATAAAAATAGCACAAATGTTATTAATTGGAATTTTATATATTTTTTTTTATTTCTTAACATTTATTCTAAATGCTAATTCTGCGAGGCTTAAAATTACAGTTCGTTAAAAATCGTTTATAATATGAGTATTCATTTCAATAAATCATTTTACATTTTTGTATACATTGTCTCATGCACTTGGTTTTACTCTCCTTACAATTAAGCTATTATATCAAGAATAACGTATTATCATTTTTAAAAAAAATAAATTCATGTTAAAAGGGGGTGCTTCAGCCAGTATAAGAACAAGCTTAATAATTATTAGTGACTTCCATGGGTTTGTCTTGCAGAGCTAAGTTTTTCAAAGGAAGGCTAAAAATTAGAAATTGATACTAAGAGTTATTTTTTGATATTTAGCTCAGATCTATATTTTGTCTTCAAAGTAGCCATCGCAGAAAATCCGGATTCACAAAGGTATGATGTTAAAAATGGTAATAGTATACGAAATGCTTTTGTTTTCAGTGCATAAAATTCAGCATCCACCTCTATCCAGAATTCAAAGAGTGATTTATTACAAAACTTCCCTTTAATTTCGTCACTGGATGTGAAATCTATGAAGATCTCTTTTTCGGCAATTGAGAGCCCTTCTGATTGATTGATTGACTGATTGAATATTAACGTCGCACTGTTCAGCTACACGAGGGCTTTGAGAGCCCTTCTGAAGTATTTTGAAATGGATCCCTAACCCATTCGTAACTTGCTATCAATTTGTCCTCGTCTGTGTACTTGTTGATGCTTTATTATCGTCGAATGATCGCTGCGATTTAAAAATATATCAATGATTTTGTTTTAATCTACTGCCGCGTAAATACTTAATACAATGAATTACAATTAACGCGTGAATTATGAAATGTACATTCAAGAGAGATTCGGTATCTAATCGATTCGGCCAAGACTGACTAGAATTGTACGAAGTACAGAATAAATGCCTAAGGGAGCTTATTTTAAGATTACAATTTTAACTTTCAATGTATAAATCAAGATATCCAAGTATTTACACACAAATACTTGATTCAAAATTGTTGTTATAAATATTATACTAAATACATCGCTACTTTCCACATGGAGTTTAAGAATAGGTAATTCTAAGGAAATTTAAATCCGAGCTCAGAAAATTCCGAATTTTCGAAATTTTATTGTTCAGTAATGTATGTAGGAAATAAAAATAGGAAACAAATTTGTTAGCTTGTAAAATTCAAAAAATATACATTTAAATAAGTTACAATGATTAAAATGTTACAAATGAATAAGAAACTAATGAGGAAGCCAAGTTGTTTGCTCTTAGTAGTTAAATGTATAAGCACTTAATTTGGTTTACATAAATACTCCTGATGCCAATAAGAAAAATAAAAGAATTAAGAACTTATTAATTACCTTTGTGTAAGTAATTAATTAACAAAACTCTCATTTTGAGAATAATTATAAATGTAAATATAAATTTTTGAGATAAACAGAATAGCAATTAAATTAATGTAACAGGAAAGAAAATGCGTCACGACTAAGAATTTCCAAATTTAGAATATTATCATAAGATTAAATTCGTTGTGATCTAAATTAAATCTATGTCAGTTACAATGATGTTTAATGATAATGTCTCCAAAAAGGAAGTGCAATTAATCTCTTCTACTTAGAAAGTAAATCTGTTATAATACATAAAGCTCCAAAGTATAGTGCCGCTTAGTATTTAATATATTTGCATGAAGAATTACCGAAAATCAACGTTCCTGAAATAAGTAGAATCGAATGAATAGAATAAAATCATATAATGAATCAATTACAATAAGAGCTAATAACACAAAAATTCCTATAAATATATAAATACGGAGCATGGTCTTACAGAGATAAATTCAGCTATATCCAGTTAGCTCAGCCATAACAAACTGCATGTGTAGTGCGTAATTGGGAAAGTATACAACATGCAATTAGCATCATTTGTAGCATGTAATTTGTAACTTGCATAACATCTTTTATACTCGTGTAGTAAAAGATCTGCTTTTAAAAAAATGTTTCTCTTAAAGTTTTTATGGAGCGAAATTAAATTGAGATAAAAAAAAATAAAATAATGTCGGAATGCATGGATTTAATTATTTTAACCTAATTTATATATATTTTATAAGAGGAAACTAAAAATATGATCGAAAGTAGAAGAAAAATATTCAGTTTCTAAAAAATTCTGCTACCGTGCCATTTTTGTATCGCTGCTCGTTATAGTTATCAAAATAACTTTTTTCGCGGCATACTTGAAAATTAAAATCTATTAATCCGCTCTGATAACTTAATGAATTCGACTTTAAAAATAAAAATTTGCTTTGCAATCGCTCTTGTCGCAACTATAACTGAGTGCCCCAAACAGCAGAAGCGCCCTCTGGGAACCATTGATCTACAGTAGAGGCCAAGTGAAGAACGAATATGTTCGCCATGAAAAACAGACAATGTTCTTTTTCAATTACTTTTCTTAATGATATGCGTTGTTTTTGTGTAACCTAACTTAATAAATAACTGTTGCACAAATGTGAGACTTTATTAAACCCGACCTAGAATATATCACCTTTAGTGTTTAATCTTTAAAAGAAATACTCCACAAAAGCGCTTTAGATTAAATATTTCAGCTAAAGAAATAGAAATACTTCCTCCTACAATACTCAGTGAGATAGGCTTGTTGTAAATGGTATTGTACTTTTATTATTGAAAAATTGTACATATTTTTGATTGAGCAAGTATTGGAATAAAATATTAATAAAGTGAAAACAACCTAATCTAGTAATATTTTTTGTTCCAAATTAATTAAACGTGCTTAAGCCTATCATATTCCTAAACAAATGTAGATTGAATTGTTTCATTGAATTTGAAATTTGCATTACATGAGTAGATAAGGAAATCAGAGTTTTAGAATGGACTAAATTCATGTAGCATAATTACATGATAACTACAATCACGTTTTCCCAGAGAATTAATTAAACATGTGACGCCATAGTCACATGATAAATGCAATTGTGTATCTTCAGCAAATCAGTTCATGTGCTTCATTGTGTTGTTGCCAACGATACAACGACAATAACAATGTTATGTTTGACGACAATAACAATGCACGTAAGTAAGCAAACTACACTTGATTTAAAAGTATCTGGATAACAGAAGAATTTTTATTTTATAATTTTGAGGATTTTTTTTCTTTTAATACATGAACATTTTTTCTCGATTATGAACTTTGAAATTTTATCAAAGTTTTACAAATAAAACAACAAGAACAAGTTTAATGTCTCAGTTTTGAATTCAATGAAGAACACATGATTGCCTTTATCATGTCACTGTTTTGAATATAGCCCATTATATTTTAAACTTTCTTTTATCGAAATAGGCAAAAACAACCCTCTATACAATAAGTTTTCCATCGGTGGGAAATTAAAGTTGTCTCAAAAAGAGTTTTGTGTATATAATTTGCAATTAGTAAACGTTACAAGTCATTTAATTACATTACAATGATATTTCAATTCAATCTAATTTTACTTTGTATTAATTCAAGCGTCGAAATTTTGTAGCGAGAATCGCCACTAGATGGTGTCACCACTGAAATACTCTTACACTTGGAGGACTTGCCATGTCTGCAAAGGTTTGTGCTCCCAACTGCAACCCATTTGAAAAACAAAGTTTTACTTTGTTTCCTGGTCATAGCGAAAATCTTGTTAATTTAGGAAATACGAAGAATATTGTTAACTAATTATATTTTATTTTAGGGGAATTTTTAGCAATTTATTTTATTTCTTTTATTTATCCCGATATTAAAATAAGCATAATTTGGCAAAGACATGCACAGTTTTGATAAAGTTTAACAAGAGATTTATCCGAGTAAAATGATTAGGTCTTTAAAAGAAAAAAAAACCTTTTTTCTAGCTCACGTTTACTTTAATCTTTAAAACAACCCTTTTCTGCCGGAACTATTTTTATAATTTTTTTAATAAAGCGATTTATTAAAGAATTGAAAAGAGTTTCAGCCCTTCGGGAACTTCAATTCCAAAATATTTTTCTTGAAATAACTTTGCCTTATACGAGGGTATCTAATAAACCTAATAAAAAAGGGAAAATGCGGATAAAAAAAAATTTATTTTTGAGCCAACAAATAATAATAAATAAAAAATAATGGGGTTGTTGAGAGAGAAGATATAGCAATATATGTGGTGATATAGAATTTAAGATGGGAACAAACTACTTAATTTATGATATTTATGCAGTTGTAAACTTCAAAATTAGCACTTTCAGTTTCTTTTTGAGCAATAATGGCATATTGAAGAGTTCCGAAAGGTTATTTCACTGAAACTGCTTTCTTAAATTCGACATTTCAAAACAAATTCCATTCCGCTTTTAAATTTTTTTCCCCTCAGATTATATTCCAAAAATTTTATAAATACTAAATAAAACAAAAATTACGAGCTTCGTTACTAAAAACTGTAAAAATTCAGTTATATTGTATATATTTGAAATATAAATTAAAATATTCGATATATGCTCAGAGGTTTAGATCAGAGGTGTCAAAATCACTGCCCGCAACGGATATTCTTCTCTCTCTCTCTCTCTCTGGCCCTGTCAATATATTAGCACACAATAATATATAATAAAATAACAAACCGACACAAATAAAAATGAATTAGGTAGAATTTTCTAAATATTTTTTAATTATACTCTCTTTTTTTGCTATTATTAAATAAAATGCTCACATTTGTTTTGAATATACCACAATTAGGCAAATATGTAAATGTCAAGTGTCAGGATGTAAACATTAAATTTTTCTTGTTGTTTTGTAATGCATTATATTCAAAATAAATCTGCGTTTTTATGAACACTGATTTCTTTTTGAGGCCCACCTAAAGTTAAACCTTGTTTGCTTTGCCCAAGTTAGCCTTTGAGTATGACACCCTTTGTTTAGATGAATCACAACTATCCTTAATCCATGTATTAGGTGTTGAATGTTCACTTTATAATACATGGATTGCATGCTTGCTTATTAATATCGCATATCGAAGCTACATGAAAGCTAATGGCTTCGGTAACTCACGTTGGTGTCGGGCCTCGTGACACTGAACCACGGTTAAATGGAGAAGGAGTGATCTAACCTGGGTTATAAATACATAGAATAATTTGTTTTAAAAATATTAATTCTAATGTAGCATATTCTTTTATTATTTTTCATAAGTAAGATAAACTTTTGTTATTTTTTAAATATGATCAAATTTTTTATAGATTAAGTAAGAGACATACGTTTAAGTTGATACATATAGTTTCATATTTATTTACGTGTACATAAGTGAAGATGTAAAAAAATGCATTAATAGATTAAGGTATCCGACTACGTTCGGAACGGTGATTTTGCAAAAGCACTTAAATGGATAATTTTCATATTTAGTGTCACTTGGATTAGAATACATGTATAAAATGGTTTTAAGGATATTTTGAAAAAAAAAATTATTTAAATGCAATATTTTGGCAAAAAATTAACTTAGAATAATCTTTTTTCAAAATGTTCACCTTTTGTGAAAAATGCTTCTATTATAATAATATTTTGCCTGTATATAGCTCAAATCTCTCTACAGAGGCTCAACAAGAATTTTTGAAATATACAACTTAGAAGTGGATTTATCCATATTTTACGACAACAGAGGGGAGCAATTTTAAGAAAAAAACGCCGATAATTATTTCAATTGGTGTTAACTCTGAAAATACTGTGAATTTTTCAAAAATTCTAGTTGAGCCTCTGTAGAGAGGTCTGAGCTATATACAGGCAAAATATTATTATAATAGAAGCATTTTTCACAAAAGGAGAACATTTTGAAAAAAGATTATTCTGTTAATTTTTTGCCAAAATATTGCATTTAAATAATAGTTTTTGGTCAAAATGTCCTTAAAACAATTTTATACATGTATTCTAATCTGAGTGACACTAAATATCATGAAAATTATCCATTTATGCCCTTTTTTAAAATCACGGTTCCGAAAGTAATCGGATACCTTAAGGATAATCGAATAAGCATATGAAAGAGCTTCTAATTAAAAATTCATTGAAAATCCGTTACATAAAATTTATTAATAATTAATTATTAAGGAATATTTCATGTCAAGGATTCCCTGTTTATCACAGATAAAGATTATTTTAATAAGATAAAATTTGTTGTGCTCTTTACCTCAGACGGATGCTACTTTACTGATAAAGACGCTGTAGGGAGTTCATTAATTTTTACTACAATTTAGCAACAGATTTGTCAAGCTTATAAAATATATATATACGCATTTTAAACTCTGTTATTATCAAAACATCCCTTAATGTGTTTTATTAAAGATAATTGAGATTGTTTGAAAACATTTTATATATTTAGTTTTAACAATGTAAGGAATTGCTTATAATTATCAAAGTTATCTCGATGTGCTTTCCTTACATGTTTTCAGAGTTTTAATTTCATGTATACAAAAGATTTTACTTTCTTAAAAATATTTTTCTTTAGAACTTTTTTGTTTAATTGATTTAGAAAAGTGTGTTATAACTTTCTTATGTATATATAACCTGTTCTTAATTATATAAGTGAATAATTATTTAGAACAAATCAGTTTGGTAGAAGAAAACTATTTTCATACGAAATGAAGGAAATAAGAAAAAGGAAAATTTCCAAAACCAAATATTTCTTACAGCATTAAAGTAATTTTTTAGTTAGTGAAACTGTACGAAAATAAAATGTCTATTCATATCAATAAATTTTATAGGATAGATATTTAACTTGCGTGTTATCACGAAATAATCATCACTATATTGCAATTTATTTGTCAATTTTTTAGAAAAACAATATTTTTTGTGAGTTTATTTTAAATTTATTTGTTTTAAACAGTGCCAAAAAATAATATATGTAATGAACGCATTTTGTAGATAGACGTGAGAAAAAAAAAGAATTTATTAATGTACGTATTTTAAGTACAGGAGAGAATGAACATTATGCATCTTTTCTCAACAAGGCCAGATCGAGAAAAGAGACAGCAGAATCCCTAAATTCTCTCATCTAAGGAAATACAATGGGGAGGATAATAGGGATTGTATTATCATGTAGTTAAGTGAATAGAAATGATAGTTAGTTTTAGAAATGGAATAGAGGTAGTTTAAAGATAAAACTGGGCGTTAGTTAGTCGCCGAAAAAGGCATGGAGAAAGGCGCGTGAAAGCTAATAAGGTATTTTTTTTCTATAAACAGCAAATAAATACATCAAAACTTAAGGTCTAATCATTTTAACATGGGAAATGAAATGAGACCAGCGTTTAGAAAAATAGTATTCATTATTAAGCTTCAGGGAATAAATAATGAAGAAGAAAAAATATTATCCAAATTTGAAGTACTATTAAGTTACGTGGTAGCTCATACACTCATGTCCAATATTACGGTCGCAAACATAAAAAATCTGTAAAAACTGATGAACTATTTACTGCGTTTCACGAAATTTGATACAGAGACATTATAATGCGAGAAAGAATATAGCAACCTAACAATATGAAAAAGATTTTAATTGTGAGTTAAGATACTAAGCATATCAAAAAGTGTGAAATCAGGAATCAGAGATTTAGCATTTATCTCATGAAAAGTCTACCTAATATTAGGTGTAATTACCATGTATTGATATACTAGCTTCACAACGAGCAGCCAAACTGTTTATGAGGATGTCAATAAATGTTTGTGGCAACAAAACCCAATCTTCCAAAAACGTGACTTTTGACTCGTGAAGAGGGGAGTCCTGGGAAGGGGGCTACGCCGAGAAATGGCTTTTCCTAGACCAGAGATGGCGAACCAGTTGCACGTGTACCATTGATGGCACGCGATACAATATTTGGGGCATGACACTGATCAAAACGATTTGCATTTTGATTCAAAATAACAAAGTTCAATAGGAAGTATTACGAACAAACGC